>BGPR01000944.1:148646-209339 GCA_013235015.1 Araneus ventricosus
TAACAGGATTATTATTGTGTTACAAAACAATATAGTGATAAAAATATTCTTAATTATGCGGTTGTATCAAAACTTTCGAAAATCAGCTTACTTCAAGTATTAAAATACATGAAAACTCTTTTGTTTAATTCATAAGGAGTCAAGTGAAAATGTTTTGGCAGTCACATGACTTTCAAAAATTATATTGCAATTAGTGTGGATAATATATTTATAAGTTTCAGGAGGATCAAATTTGGTCAGTACTTCACACAAAAAATTACGCTAAAGTGATAAGTCAAATCCCCAACTTTAAATTCAACACACAAAAAAAACCTATTAGCACAAGATTCCCAACAATATTACTACAATAACTTTATGATATTATACGTCATTGAGAATATCGTAGCAACATTATAGAGATATAGTAAAATGCTAATGGGGAAGTGCTAATATGGAAGAGGAGGTTTAGTGGAAATGAGACTCAAACCTGCAATTTCCCCATCCTGAAATAATGACATCATCACTAGTCCACCGTGTCATTTCATTAAAGAAAACTTGAACTAATTTGAATTATTTATATTTATACAGTTCAGTTTAGGACATTCTTTCGAGTCGCAGTGAATTCTTTACGCATTTTACTTTATATTTATAATAGAAATTTGATATTAGGCACTGAAAGTGAAAACATTATACATGTTGAAGATGGCCTTATATGCTATCCAAAAGAGAATGTTTGGAAGATTGAGGCTAAGAATTAACAAACTTTTTGTAATGGTAGATTGTAGAAGCAAAAAGTACATCTTGTCTTACATCAAAGTTTCTCCAGAAACCCCCATTTTCCTTCTGCACATATTAAAGCTAGGTTGAAGACAGTTCATGTTTCGGTTTCTCTACTAAGCTCGTGTTTTTCAGTCTCTCGGCCACACGAGCTAAAACTACATTGAAACTCTTCAATGCAGTTTTAGCTCGTGTAATTTAATTATTAATTTAATTATTATCCATTTCAGTTAGAAATGTTCTTCCTCAATTTAATATGCCAAATGATACAATCACTTAATCGGAAGAGGAAGGTCCCTTTCATAGGCTAACAATATCACTGTTATTAATATGGAAATAAAAGGCATTTTATACTTAATAATTTATAAAGGCTTTTTGACAATATTATGCCTTGAGAGGTCAAATGCAATTAAAGAAAGATTGATTCGAGCATACCATAGGACTTATTTAGAAATGACAACACCACTGAAAAAAATTATACACACCATGTATTTTTCGATAACATATTAAATTAAATCGAAAAGGAAGAAGCCTTGGCGCCACAACACAGATACGAAATTTGCAAGTGTATTCATATTTCCAATTTGTCAAAATCAGGACATACAGAAATTTAAATTCTAGGATCTTATGGACAACATTTGTCAATATCGTGAGGCCTTGAAATCTAAACTAGAATTGAGCCGTGGCCAATAGAGGCAGACTAGTTTAGAAGGAAACGAGAAAAGAATGAAAGGAGCTGGGTATATTCTGTCTTAAGGAATAATTTCCTTATTTCAAATTGGAGGAAATAAATACTGATACTTACTTACTTAAAAAAATACTGATACTTACTTAAAAATACTGCGACTATTTTATTATTCTCTTCTGTGTATAACGGAGATGCAATTCAGCACACGGCAAATTTATTTAGATTTTATCATTATTGAAAGGAATACAACAAAACTATTTATAATAACTGATAAGTATAAATGGGATCCTTCAGATTTTCTAAATTTTGAAACTGCAATTTACTTCTCCTATCTGGTTTCACTCTGTATCTAAGAGCAATACGCCAGAAACTATTTAAAATCCACCAATAAATTGAATCTAAATATTATTCAGTAACGAAGCATATGATGTTGATATATTCTTTAGCAATTTTTTTATCTTCTTAGAATTTGAAAGAGTTAATATGTCTTTCGAGCGTGAACATGAAATAGAGGAAAGGCGTGCCAGCTGCTTGCAGAACTGTAGACCAGGGTGTCTGTAAGTTGAATTTTATCGTTTTATACGGTGTATAATTACTTTCCTTACACTTTTTTTCAGTGTAGATATTATAGTACTGAAGATTGCTTGTATTTTTTCATTGTTACGCGTGATCCAAATGTATAGATAGATGATAAATCTTACCACATTGTTTTAAATTTAAACACTATGTTGTTTTAACTTTGTTGGTTTTTTCCTTGCTGAAAGTTGAACAATAGATACTGAATTGAAATTGGCCGGAGAGTGTTCACTTCCATTACATGCGTATGATTTGACTTTATTTTTTGGATAATAAAACTGATTTCTCTCTTTCAATACAAGGCAGTTTTAATATACAGGGTATTTTTTTTAATTGACTATACACTGAACCCTCTGTAGCTCGATCTATCAGCTGAAATGCCACCAGATTCGGTAGGGGAACTAATAACGACATGGGGGAAAAAAGATTCCTTAAAACATTTAGTTCCGCAAATATCCTATGGGGGAACATGAAGAGCTGTTTTAGTCTACCTAGGTCAGAATTTGAAAAATTAATAACAAAGAAGAAATAAATTTCAATACAATAGCGCTTTAATGCGCCAAATGAACTGTCCCAAAGTCTTACCGAAATCATATTTCAGTGCTCCAAATCACTTTCTTTTATAAAATCACTTCCTCGGCGAGGGTATAGACCTCTTTTAATGTGACTCTTCTTATGATGAAAAATTGCATCCTGTACACAATATTCTCTATATCCATAGTCCCCAGATCTAACTCGTCGTGACTTTTCCTGTGGGATTATTTGAAGTCCGAGGTCTATCTTGGTAGGATCTCGACCTTGATGACTTTAAAATGTAACATATCAGGGGATGTTCTGAGCTTCCTTGGTCGCATGCGACATGTCGAGAATGTTGTGTACTGGATGAAATGTTTGGTCCATGAGATGGATGGTCACACTGAACAGGTCTATGCCATCGCACAGAAAATACTTTTATTTATGAAGTTCTACGATGAATTGAAATATCATCTCTGTAACACTTTTGGGCAGTTCATTTGTTGCATTAAAGCGCTATTGCATTCAAATTTCTTTGTTATTTATTTATCTAATACTCACTTGTGCAGACTACAACAACGCCATATTTTCCCCAATCGGAGATTTACGGAACTAAATGTTTTCGGCAGAATCGTTTTTCCCATGTCGTTGTTAGTTCCCCAATCAAACATGGTGGAATTTCAGTCGATATATCGAGTATAGATTGCTTTGAGTATTGTCAGTTGAACCAATTTGTATTTATATTCAACTTCATGTTTGTAAAGATGGAATTTTGTAATCTATTTTACTATCATCCTGATGTACTAGTGGATAGGTTTCCAAACTTTTTACACCAAACTTTTTTGATTAATTTTTTTTAAATTTAGAGTACCTAAATTGTCATGTACCCTAAATTCCCTCCCTCTAGCATAAAGTGGAGTTTTGTAATAATTCCAAGGACTTAAGTTAGCTTAAGAGTCTAACGATTCAAAGAACATAAAATTGGCAGGTTTGTTCTTAGATTTCACATTTTATTCCATTTTTTGAAACAGTATTAGATTAACATCGAAACGAATGAAAACAGCATTCGACTTATGATGAGTGCTGACAATTAATCAATTACAAAATAATAATCTATTCCTTCATTTTCTTATTTCATGAATAAGCTTCAGTCTCGTATAATTTTCACTTCTATTTTTCATACTAACTTGATAAAACGAGATTTTAGAATATTCTGATATTTTATGCTCTCCGCCATTACCAAGATCACTTTCGCTTACCCCTAATTGGTCCCCCGCGTACCTCACGGTTACGCGTACCACAGGTTGGGAACAGCTGTACTAGAGCTTCGAAAGTTTGCATATTTATGTGTTCTTGATTAAAATATATTGCTATAATTGACCGAGGGAATCGAGGTCTCCGTTTTAACTCGGCAGTTCAGCATTTTGTCTGTCTGCAAATTTGTTTATTAAGCAATCAGGACCAACCGCGTTGTTTAAAAGAAATTTTCCTCGATGCAACAAAAAACGGTGTATATGTAAGTATTTTTATTTTTTGGAATTCATTTGAAGAGGGTGGTCGATTATCTGATTTTAGCGTTTGGGGGAGCCAGTGTCGAGTTTGACACCATAAAAACATCTGAATCTTTTTGGTAGAGGTTTTTGTAAATACTGATAAAAGCAAGCATTTAATTTCGATTTTATTAATTAGATAAAAACAAATATTAAATGGTATTTATGTAAATACTGATAAAACAGATATTCGATATGAAATTGTTAATACTGATGAAAGCAAAAATTTTAAATAATTCGTAATCAGAGAGAGAGAGACCGTGAGAGAAAATCATAGTCTTTCATGCTGATAGTTGTTTTTCCAGTTTCGTTCCATTTCATCCGTTTCTGTTATCTTTCCGTGGACGTTATTTCAAGGATTCTACAAAACAGTTCATGTTATTTAAATTTGAGGATTATCTGCTATTTGTGTAATGTTTTATTTGCGTATTTATCACAATTTTTATATTGTTATGATGAAATACTACTCTGATTATTTTATCAAGGTACTTCTTCTAATTTCAGGTGCTTTTGCTGCTGTTAATTTTATGATAGTTGACCTATTCAAGTGATCTCTGTTTGAACTCCATTCAGTATTTCGTCTGTCTGTAAATTTGTTTGTTATGCAGTCACCATAAAAGCTTTGTTCAGTTTCCTTCGAATTTGACACAGAGGTTTCTTGAGGTCATGAAAAACGACATATATGTCAGAATTTTTTTTCATGCCATTTCTAGATGGTTGCCGTTTTAATGATTTCAAAGTGTCTGTGGCACAATGGCAAGTTTGAAAGCATTAAAACATTTGATCACTTTTGGTATAGTTTAGTTTAGTTACATTAACGCCCCATTTTGAAGCATCCCGGCGGCTATTTTGGGACGGACATCGTAGCTTTAAACCACGGTCATATGACGAGAACGAGACCTGAGCCGGCATCCCACTCTCCAAGCTTCAGCATCATTTGGGTCTGGAAAATTCCGGCTCCGTAGCCTTTACCTAACCGCTAGGCCACGACGGCCGCTCAATTTAAGTATTGGCACTATACTTAATTGGAATTTTGTTAATATTAATAACAGCAGACATTTAATTTTAAATCTGTTTATATTGATAAATGCAGATATAGTTTTGTAATTTTGCTAATATGAATAAAATCAGACATATAATTATATATTTTTAATAATGTTAAAAGCAAGCATTTAATTGCAATTTTGTTAAAACTTATGAAAGAAAGGATTTGTGTAAATAATTTGCATTGAAAAAAAATGTGTGTGGGAGAGACATATGATAATAGTGTTCCTTTTTGAGAGTTGCTTTTTCCTGTTTAGTTCCCTCTAATCGTTTATTTCTCTTTTGTTCAAAAATATATTTTTTCAATGTTTCTAACTAAACTATTTATGTTAGTGAAAAATTTCAAGACTGCATCCACTCTCGAGCCTAACATATTCTACAACCTTCGTCCAGAACATTTTTTATGTAACTTTATTTCATAGTTAACGTATTTTTTTATAAATACAGGGAGTAAATTTTATGTATAATATAGATCTGCAATATTGCACATTGATTGGTTTAAGAGTGCAAATATAACTTTGTAAGATAATGTATTCATTGGGACAAAGAAAGTACCTGCTCGGGATACAAATTATTATATCTGTTATTCTGGAAACATAATTGTCTCCAAAATGAATGACAACGTTGGTTAAAAGTTTAAAGACACTGTTTAAGAACATATATTTTTTTGTGCGGGAGGGACGAGGTCTACCGTTCTGATAACTACAAGTATTTCAAATCTAAATTAGCTAATAATGGAATAAGTTAATTAAATTTAGAAAAAAGATACACATAGCGCCATCTAACAGTGAATTTTTAAAAAAAGTGTGCTCAGATTCCAGAATATCTATAATAGTAAATCAAGGTTTAAGACTTAATGTACACAATAATTAAAATAATAGAATCCTACTTTCTTGTTAGGGAATAGAAAACACTTCAATCGGCAAAAATAAAGTCTTAGAAAATGCATTTAATGTATGTAAAGGCGTAAAACGAAAGTTAATAATGCTTGTAAAGATTTAATTTTTTAATATGTTATTTCTTAACTTATGAAATACACAAAAACACTATAATAACTCAATATGATTGAATATATTTTTTTCATGTTCGAAATATTATGTTATTACTCTGTCATCTCTTCAGAACATTATGTCTCTTAGCAACTCGAGAACGTTTTGGTGTGGCATCTTTTCAAGAGAAAAATGACTAGAAAACAAAAAATATTAAAATGCAAAGCTTCTCAATAAAAAGCACTTTGTTCAAAAACTAATACCTGTCTTAAGAAAATCCTTTTTCTGAATATTAGTTTGGTAGTAAAGAGAACTCAGAAAGAACGCTGAACATAAAAGAACAGAAACTATTTGAAGAGTGAAAGTTGAGGTTGATAACCGTTTCTAATAAGGAATAGATTTAATCAAAAAATATTTTTAATTAATTAATTTTAAGAATGGTTAAATGCTCCAAAATCAAACCGAAACTAAACATTCTTCCTGATATTTCAAATTTTGAGAATGGTAACACTCAGAAAACTACAAATATCTCTAAAATTATTTGGATATCAGATCTAAGATTTGCAGACAGGCTTTCCAACCGTATGAACCACCGTAAAATGCAAAAGAAAATCAATATTTTGTCATTTTTAGGGTATTGTGTAGACTTAAACAAAAAATTTTCTGAATCACACAATTTGAATTAGAATAGGTTACAAGTAGATAGTTTGATTTTCAATCGATAAAACATTTTTCAATCGTCATACAAGAATCATGGTTATCGTTTTTGATCTTTCCATAGAAATAAAGCAAGAAGAATGGATTTTATTTTTAAGTAATTTTTGATGATACTAATAAATAGTATTCGCTTATGTTATTTTTATATTAGTTACACCATAACATCTCTCCATGCCAATTAATAAGAAAATTATTTGATTTCTGTACTATATTGTCATTTTTTTGTTTAGCCGCAGCTGTGTGAATCTTTATAAGTGAAGTAAGGAATGCAGTAAACGGAACTGATAAACAAATTTCGAGATTAATTTATCATAAAATTAATTTATTAAAATACCGTATACCCTCCATTATCCGTGTGCAGATTATCCGATTTGCGGAATATCCGTGCTCATTCCGGACTCACAAAAAATTTAAAGAGAAACATTTTCATGCTTATCACGCATGTAAAATCGATGTTGATGTTCGATCGAGAGAGTTATTCCGTTAAACTTGTGAGCTGTGACAGCGGAGGCTAAATAATAGATTTTTTTTCTTCCTCCACGTGCAATCTCTACCAGTTCAACCCCTAATTTTCCGAGAAATGAATCACCCACTTCCTGCTAGCTCATTCTCGTACGCACACGCTTCTTCCTGACACATCATTCTTTAACTTCTTAGTCTTCTTTCACTTTCGCACGTTTTCCTTTAATTTTTGAGTCTTGTTTAACTTCAGTTAGTTGCGTGAAATTATTTTCTGGTAAAAATGACTGGTGTGAAACGAAAACGAAACGTTTTAAATGTTAAACAAAAATTAGAATTCCTTCAAAAACTTGATAAAGGAGAATCAGCTGGTACTGACGCAGAAGATGTTCTAAATTAGGAAAATACAATTTCTCATTCTGCTGCTCTACAATCTGTGGAAACTTTGTTAGATTATATGGGACAAAGAGGATTTGATTACGGTGACATTACTGCTGTTTGTAAAATATGTGTCGATATACGAGTAGAGGTGAACAAACAGCAAAAACAAAGTCGCATTACATATTTTTTAAACAGTAAATGTTAATAGGAAAATTCCTATTTTGATGTTATACAGCATCCAAAAGTAAGTGATTTTTGTACCTATATTGATTTTTTTCTTTAATGAAAAGGAGTTTTCGGATTATCCGTGGTTTTCTTTTGTCCGTGCGATCCCTCCCGGTGATTAACACGGATAATCCGGAGTGCACTGTGCTTATCTATTTGAGGGAGAAGTGATATGTGTTTATTCATGAAATGTATAAAACTCTGAAAGTAAATGAAAAAAGACAAACAAATTTAAGCGGCAGAAATATGTATCACTGCGCAGTGACGGATTGAAAGTTACAACACTCCCAAGATCACATAGCACGAACAGCAACTGATGGTAAATATAAAATCACGCTAATAATACCATTTAGACGAAAGAAAAGAAAACTGAGCTTTATACCTCCAATACTTTTTCGTATTTCGTAATAGCTGTCACGAAAAACAACTCAGGTAATCATATTCATGAAGGGTCTTAAACGCTATTGTGTTAATATTTGGTATGTGATTCATGAGAAAGTAAAGCGGACCAGGAGAAGCACTGGTGGCGATGGGGTGGCAAAAAATTAATAGACACCTAAAAGTACCTCGTAGTATAGGGCAGAGACAACAAAATTTAAAAATTTAGTTACCAAATTTACTAGATCCCCGGACACTATTGCGGTATTTTTTGTAATTCCTAGTTTTAGGCAGCTAAAATGAAATAAAATTTTAATTTTTTCCTGTGTAGGGGGCGACCGGTCCCTGTCTTTCCACGTGTCGCCTCCACTGAGGAAACGAAGCAACAGGAATCAATTACAGAAATTCTTTGTATAATGAAATTCTCCGAAAGACCAAATGATAGGGAATAATATATTGATATCGACACCGTCAAGTGGGTGTACGATGAATGTAGTCCAACAAACTGGATCATGGAAAATGACGCTTTACTGCACGAATATTCCAGAAAACACGAAGAACAGAGAAGAGAACGAAAAACACATGTGTAAATTAACAACACAAATTGACAGAAAATCAGTTATTAAATAACAGTAACATGACTATCAAGAGCGCTCATTGTCCAACCGCTTACCAACTCGCAATACGAACAAAGCTCCAAAGAGATAAACTCGTTTTAGCAGCTCGGGTATATATACATTTCCGACAAGGCGTGACGTCGCTTGGAATTTTCCAGAAAAATCTCCATATCTCTATTCCTAAGAGAAATAGAGCCATAATTCTTTTATTTTCTAAAACTTTCATTTTGATTCCAAATTTGTCTCCAAGTCGCCAAATGGTCTTCATGGTCGGGGTTTATTGACTCGTAAACCATTCAGAATCTTTGTGAATATCCCTTTTCGACTATAAAACTAACATGGTATAATTTATAATTTATAAATTATATCATAACTATATGGTCAAATACAAAGTTTATATTTTGAATTTTTAATCTAGAATGAATATTATATTTCAAGTACTAATGCCTACAATCTCTTCTTTTTTGCCTATGCTTCCTCATTTTTCTTTGATACCTAAAATTTGCAAATAACCAAATGATAGATATATGTTTCGTTTATGTGTTTATCACATAGAAGTCATTACGGATATTCAGAGGCCCGCCTACAAACATGTCACAGCTTAAATGTTTTAAGTAATAAATATCACGGTATAATCTAATAAATATGTTTATAAATTTGAATTAAAAATTTTCATAATTTTGAAATATTAAAATAATAAAGAAAAATAATTAAAAAAAATTAAAAGAGGAAATTTTGGCAAACTTTTTATAATCTTTAAGTAATAAGCGATAAAATAAAATAGAAACCATAATAATTCATCTTTATTCTTTGAAGATGATATATTTTGAGATTTCTTTGATAATCCAAAGATCTTCAAAAAGCTGAAAACACTCTAGGAACGCTAAAAGAATTTAATATTTGAAAATAACAAAAACAATTAGAAGTTGAATTTTAAAATATAGGAGCTGTAAAAGTGTAGAAGTGAGATCAATTTTGCATTCCTAAAGTGTACAAAGTTGGAATGCGTGCTAGCTGAATTGATACAAACTCATAAAATCAATAGAACATATATGTGTACAAGATATGTCTCATCATTTAGTTACCATCTCAAAACTTTTCAGATGTGTTAAGAGTCCACTATCTGAAATCTGAAAATAAAGTGTGTAGCTGAAGGAATGGTGAAGAATTTTTATACATCTATTATAAAATAGATTAAAACAGCATTGTTTAGAAATGGATAGAGCATAAATAGTTATCTTATTATATTTTACTTCCGAAGGTAAATCGCAACTGTTGATACTTCAGCGTTGAAAACAAGCATCATATAAATAAAAATATGTTTTTTAGGCTATGCGCAAAAATAAATCATCATTTCCATACTTATATTTCAAAAAATACCAGAAAAAACATTCGTTTAAATTCTTTACGAATGAGTGAAAATCATTAGACAGTACCAGGTTTCAACTATTAATAGAAAAAATTGCCTGAATTACTGAAATTAGGAACTGAAAAAGATATCAGAGAATTTATAGTTAGAACGCAAAGTAAAAGGAAATGTTAATAGCTAAGATTTGAAATGTATTACTTTAAAGCATTTCAATGAAATGAATCGCAATGCAATAAAATATATAAAGAATGTTTCTCTCAGTTCCTCTCCTAAACAGCAACTGAAATTCAGCTTGCTGCAATCCACATATATCTCTGAATCTTAACGGTCTTCAACTGGAATTTCTTTTAAATCAGATGCTCTATATACTGTGCTTTGAAATTATGAAAGAAAGAAATTACATAATGTTTCTCAAAAGCAAAGTTAAAATACGAGTATATTTATTGCAAATATCATATTTCCTTTATAATTCAATAATCAAAGTGTTTACTTCGAATTTTAACGCAATCCTTTGACGACGTATTGTTAAGAATTTTGAAAGTTTCGTTGAATTTTGTTGAAATCTCTGCATGTTATAAGCAAAAAAACGTGAGGCAAAATTTCCGATATTTTAAGAAAACCTATATGTCTCTCCGAACGAAGCGTTTTTATATGTTGTTACGAAAATGCTTGTAAGTTGTCTCACAGCACAGAAAACCATGCCACTGATAAAAAATACAAATCATTATCAATTTTGTTTAAAACGGAATGAGCCAAAATAATTTTCTTCTACATCAATTTCTGGTACATCTCCTAAATGCCCTCGGTACCGAATCTTCGCAGCAAATTGTGAGTTCCCTTGATTATATGTTCCACGATTCTCCGCAAAAGATTGTGAACTATTGTACCCATATTAACTGTATTGATTTATTTAACTGTATTGATTTACTGATTTCAGATTAACTGTACCCATTTAATATATAAATTTTTCGCATTGGACCATTTATGCTTAACTTTTAGACCCGACTGTTTTTGCACCGCTGCAGGAGGGATCAACAGTATAATTATAGATACACGAGCAGCAGCAAACCCACCCAGTGAATACATGGGAACGAAAATCAGAACTTAAAATAGAAATACAAAAAATGACTTAATCAAAAGGCAAAGAATTTTTATACGCCTCTAGATGTTTTCTTGGGTGATATTGAGAAATTTCACACATAGCACTATTAAAAGTTAGATAGTCTATATCTTGTTTCTGAGTTTTTTGTAAGTTTGTTTTCGAAATTTCTATAAAACTCCAGTTTAATGATACGCCAAACAACTTCAATGACTCTACTAAGAATGCGTCAATAATTATAACATTTAATTATGATTTGATTTTAATAGAATGTATCTTTTCTGTTAAATATCCAGAATATTTTGGATGGAATTGGCAGAAATTTATTTCTTACAAACCAAACTGTTAATTCAAAATTTGTCAGAGGATGTTTCTTCTGATTGCTGAAAAACCCTTGCAATAAAGAAAAGTTTCATACTTCTTAAATTTCTGTTTTCCTTATCGAAAGTTTTTAAGCACTTTTCAAATGCTCTGAGACGTTTCTTATATGCCATCCGACTTAGTGGTTAGCATTTTCTAAGGCGTCTTTTGTTCAGAAAGGAACCCTTGGCCCAGAAACATAATGTCTATTAACTTCTACTGATGCCCATTAATGCCTATTAACTGATATGCCAGGTCGGTCGCCCGTTCAGCTTCAGTTAGATACATTATTTTTGTCTCTCTGACCTTGGAAGTACTTTAAGAGAAACGAAAGGTCAGAAAGAACAAAAATTTTCATCCACCCAAAAACAACATCGGCAATCAGATACAAATTACACATTCATTTCACAAAGTAAAGAGAAAAGTGAACTTCGGCCTCTACAGTGGCTTGGGCATTCAAGAGAACATCTGTGCCCTTTAGAAATTGATTCGAACAATGACAACGAAACTGTTGATGTTAGTGGAGATCATCAGCAATTGAAGTAACAGTTTTTAGACAGAATAAATTATTTTCTTGGTCATTCCTCAATAACAAATACGAATCGGTTAGGGATTTTCTTTTCCAAATAAAAGGTAATAAATAAATAATAACGAAAACAGATATTGAAATAGAGTTTTGAGCGACTTCCTGTTACGTACTGTTTGCATAAATATCGGCAGTAGATATATTTAATAAATTTCAGCGTGTTTATCTCTATAAAACTACATTTTATTTGTAGAAGTATTTTCGCAACCCCCTTGATTGGAGTATGTTAAAATTTCTGCAATATTTAAAAGTTAAATTATCCATGGCAGCAACGTCAAACTGTTCGTTTTTTTCTAAGGGCTATTTTTCTGTCGATAATTTAATGCTTAGATCTTTTTTTACATTTCCTTTCAGGAAACTTCATTATCAGTACAAAATAAAAGAACAGGTAAGAAATCTAATTTTGAATGCTTTTTTTTCTATTTTGTAATTGATTGTTTCACCATTTATACGTATTTTGCAACATATTAGTGTTCAGGAATGATATAACCCTAAAATTTGTTTTCTCATTTTGTCAAATCTTGAGCGTTGTTGGAAGTTCAGTTAAGTATTTAATACTATTTAAGGTTTTTACTGGCCTTTTTTGATTTATTTTCGTTTATTATTTTCAGAATTAAAAAAAATTGCAGGCGCTTATAAAAAGGAGTTAATCAAACTTCAAAAATTGAAATCATATTCAGAAATTGAAATCAAATTCAGAAATTGAAATCAAATTCAAAAATTGAATAAGATGGGAGGAATTTCTTTAAATCCCTTTAAACGACTTTTCCTAATTCTTAGAAAAAAATTTGGATTTACAACCTCCTTCAGAAAATTCCACTTAACTGTGTAAAATTAATGGTCTAGCACTTTATAGTGCCCTAATTTCAAGGTAAATAAATATAATAAATAATAAAAATTTAAGAACAAAAAAAAATTCCGTAGGGGTGTTGTTATTTTTACTAGTACGTGATCTGATTTCGGATGACCATTGCACTTTTAAAAAAATAGATTGTACTTTTGAAGCCAAAATAATCTTTCTCGAATGAATGGAAACACCATTTAATAAACTCGAAATGTAAATGAAACAGAACTTGCTATCCATCTTGAGAAAATTTTTGAGAATATGAAATTTCCGTAGCAGCAAATTAATCTAAACTAAATTTCCCCAAGAATTTTTTATGCAACATTTTTTTTGACTTATTAAGAAACAGATTTCCAGAATAATATCTTTATATAGGAAAAAATATATTTAATAAGAACTGAAAAAATACACACTTTCAACCATACACAACTTTTTTGCATGAAAGTATTCTTTGACAATGTGTACAACATTGTCCACTGTTATACGCTGGGAATATATCGTCGTCGAGATATTTCCCACCATGTTCTAGGAAGCATTGATGAATCTATCGACCATGACTTTTGCTTATCTATTACTTGAATAGCCCCAGAGGATTTGGCGAAACAAAAAGTAGATCTCAGAAAGTTTTTCAAAGGTTAAAGAATTACAATCTTAAAATTAACCTTGTCAAAAATGTGTATTTGGTCAGGAGAAAATACAATTTTTATGTTTCCAAGTGTCACCTGGTGTTACTCCATTACCGGACAGAGTTACGGCTTTGACAGAGTACCCTTTACCAAAGTCAGTTGAGGAGTTGCGTAGATTCCTTGCTATGATAAACTTTTACCACAGATTTTTAAAAAATGCAGCGGATATACAGGCTTGCTTGCATGATCTGGTGAAAGGTAGAATTAGAAGGGATAAAACTCCAGTTATTTGGACTGATGAGATTAGGGAAACATTCCAGGCATGTAAGAAGTTGTTGAAAAATGCTGCAAGCCTACCATATACTAAACACATCACCCCGTTATCACTTGTTACAGACGCTTCGGAGACTGCGATTGGTGCAGAATTACAACATGTCGAAGGTGGTGCTGAACCCCTTGATTTTTTCCAGAAAAGTAAATGCTGCAGAGGGAAAATACAGCAAGTATGATAGAGAGCTTTTAGCCATATATTATGCTATTAGGTTCTTTCGCTATTTTGTAGAGGGCTGTGTGGTATTTACTGACCATACACCACTCACGTACGCTTTCGAACAAAATCATGAAAATAATTCTCCAAGGCAAATTCGGCACCTAGAGTTCATAGGCCAATTTACCACAGATATTCGTTACATATATGGCTCCGCCAATTTTGTCGCAGATACTTCTTCAAGGATAGCAGAAATTTCGTTTTCCGAATCGATTTTGACAAAATGCTATCGCTCAGGATTCGGATGTCGAGTTGCGATCTCTTCTCGGATCTGGTTCTGGTCTAGAGCTCAAGCAGTTGAGCTTGCCGTCATCAAAACATCTTTTATACTGTGAAATTTCGACAGGAAAGGTCAGGCCGTACGTTCCTGAAACATTTCGAAGCAGAGATTTTGAAATTTTGCATGGTTTGTAGCAAGTTGGTGTTCAGAACACGAATAATTTGATCAAGCAGTGCTTTGCTTGGAAATCGGTTAATAAAGATGTAGGGTGCAAATTTTGCATTCCATGTCAGAAATCTAAAATTCATCGGCACACTAAATCGCCATTAGAGTTGTTTAAATTGATAAATGCACGGTTTAATCACGTGCACATCGATGTTGTATGACCTTTACCTTCATCTAAAGGTTATACATTTGTATTAACCTTAACCCTTCTGTCCAGAATCACCGAACTCTTGAAGTGACAAAGACCTTTTATCTCCAAATCCGATCCTTCTAGGTATTTTCAAATTGATGAGAATTTGTAAATTGTCAAACCATTTGAAAAATTTAATTTTCATATCTTTTGGCAAGGAAGTATCCCGGACAGATTTCGTTGTCCATATTTCTTGTAGAAACAGTTTTGAAGTTAATAACACAGGTTCTAAGAAACCCAGGGAATAGAAAATTGTTTGTGGTGGATGAATTTTCTGAAACTTCTACAATCTTTGCATAATTTCAGGGTAATAAAACTTTGATCTGTCGGTACTTAAGACAATGAAACGGAATAATAATCTCTAAGATAAACGGACTAGATGTCAGCCCAAAAGTTACTCTTCTCTAGCGGAATACGTTTACAACATTATCTGCCTCCCACAATAAACATCTTATAAAATGCCTACATTCTTTCTTCAGTTTTATTTGTAAAAAATTCATGTCTAATATCGGATAACTACAATGAATTTTTCTCTAAATCTCAGGAAAATTAATGAAATTTCTCTTTTAAAATTTGGCCGTTCAAATGATGAATTGCTAAGAAAGGGCAATCTGTTAACTTTACAGATGCGTCAAAGACAGGTCTTACAGTTTTAGCACTAACTCTGGTTTAATACCGGGAGTGAAGTTAGCGTTCCTTAAAGTTAAGTTAATTATCAGGTACCACTTCAATTACACCTTTATCAATTGAATATCTAAAACTCTTATCACAATCCTCAAATTTATTTAGAGACTTAAGTTCCCGTCTCGCACAGAATCTATTTTTTGCAATATGGCGGTTGTCTTGTAACTCTACAGTATTTCTAACCACTGTAGATTCAAGATAACAACCGTCTTCATTTCCAGCAAGGGAGTTAAAAAAATGTTCATGGGCAATTATTTCTTCCTCAACAGTTTTACGTAATTTAATGGTGAGCATCTAAAATTTGCTCCAAATACTCTATACTCCAAATGTTGGAAATTTTAAAATCCCTGACAGCAAAACTTGCACTCAAAATTGATGCAACTTGGTCTTTGTGATTCGAAGAGTCCTCAAATTTTCCACAAAATGCCCAACCTAATTTTTTGCTAACTTGAATCATTCTTTCTTTTAATTCCTTAATCAACCCCGTGAGATTTTCCTCATAAATACCATTGTCAATATGATCTCAATCGGATAGCGAAATTTAAATTCGTTGTTACTCTTTCAATATTGGGCCTTTCGAAACAATCGGTATATTTCACCGTCCCCTGACATATATCTTGTTCTAAACAATAAAATTTCAAATCTAGATGCTTACACTGGTTCCCAGAACATAATTTAATTAATTTAATTAATTTCAATTTTTATTAATTTAATATGCAATTTTAAGTTTGTTCTGGCGCCCTTAAATAAAGTGTGAGGTACCGTTATTTAGATATTTCTGGCAAACGCTAGTGTTAGTGACTTTGAAATATAGAATTTTTGGGGCCACAATTTAAGAGAGTGCTCTAATTTACTTAGTTTTACTGATTCCCCAAACTCTTACTTTTAATGTCATTAAAGCTACTTCTGTGGTGAAATCTTCAAGTGGTGGGTATTTGTACATTTACAGAAATCGTTACTTTATTCGAGTTGCATCCCCAGAATGTATTTCTGGTCACAAAGTAAAAATTGCGCTTTGAAATATAGAAATTTCGGGAGATAAAATCTAAGAGAGTGCACACATACATACCACCGAATAAATTGTTAACTTAATTTTGCAACTTGATATGGTTCTGAATATTTCCCGCAATATTTATCCTTTTTAATTTTATAAATTCTTTCATCAATTGACAATAAATAGACATCGAAACAATTCTTAATATCATGTGTTACTACTGCAAAATTGCAAGAACGATATTTGGTTGTGACAAAATCTGCGGCATCCATGAAGTATTTTCTTCCGTTTTCCATCATAAAAATTATGGAGCCCTCAAAGGAAATGCAATTTTATCGTAAATATTATCAAGGGAAGTTTATTCTTATTATCTAACTTTACTCCAGTCATAAAAAGCTTAATTAATTCCCGAACATGAACTTGAATTAGCAAATCTAATTTTCCAAAACTATCTGCTACAGCACTATCATCCGCATCACTATTTTATAAAGTCACCTGATAACTTTTAATGAATTCTTTGAGACGCAATTCCGCATTCATACTCTGAAACCAAGAGGAAAATTTGCACTAAAATGTAATGATACAAATCAGGATCATTGTGAATTCTATCAAACTGGAACCAAAAAAGAAGACCATTAAGTAATTCACAGACAAACGTTTTTAGTTGAATTTTGGAAGTTTCTATGATTTTCTTTTACTACGTTATTAAATAAAACCATCATGTGACCTCATATCTGCTTTATATTCATTTGAAATTTATAATTTTTCATTTATTTGATGTATCAAGGTAATAGATTCGCAGACTATATTTCACGTTGCTCAATATCGTTTCAGACACATTCTTGCGAAACACATTCTTGAATTCACAAATCAAGAATTTTTCAACAAGAACTTTTAAATCCACGTGTAAGTTCTCCAATTTAGTAAATTTATCTTTGACAAAACATAATGAAATATCATCCTTAGCTGCTTCTGTTCGTATAATGGTAGCAGTCTACGTAAACTGGCACATTTAGTCATTAAAGATTCTATAATTACGTCAATAACTATTTTACACCTTACTAAATCATTTTATTCCTAAAATAAATAAACTACAATACATATAAACAATAAGGAAAAATTTTTTAATCAGTTTGTATGGTTAAGACTTTAAATGCGCTCTTTGACAGACGCTACAAAATGATAGGGAAAGAAACAACAAGACATGCAGGCAAAACGATAACCGAAACTACTGATTCGCGTAAGAACAGAAATTATATATATGTTTCTACCACATTCATAACTATCTATGTCTACTTTATATACGCAGGCTATAAAAATAAATGTATACAAATAAACAGGACACAATTTTCTACCTGCTCAAGAAGGGAGGAAGCTCCTGATATGAATTTCTTTGCACTCACCTGGATAACTACACATTTGCCGGTATACCATTATTAGAAATTTAGCAGTGAATAGAAACTAAACTGACTAAAGAAATACGATTTGTTCACCATAAATCTTTATAGGCATTTAAGGACACATACATATGTTGACCACAGAGCTTGGAAATTATGAAATATCACAAAAATTATTTATTTATTTAAAGAAATGCACACTACAGAGATAACTAAATTTACAGAGTGGAATGAGCAACAATTACACAAAGAACAAAATACATAATGAGTGAATCAGAAAGATATTGAAAAACGTAGTAGAAAATAAAAAAGTTAAATGCAGGGAACACAAAAGCTCAAAATACAAAACCATAAAAAAATTGCAAACGTATAAATTATTTAGAACGAAAACACACAATCACAAAAACATTAAAAGACACACTAGGATTCTCAAAATCGTATACTGTCATATTTTTATCATAAAAACACGCAAAAAAAAATTAAAACATCAAAGTAAAAGACCATTTCAAAAAAAAGCAAGGATTAAAATGTTAACTATAAATAAGCACCAAATCCTTAAAAACACATTAGGAGTGTAAACACATTAGGAACGGTAGGATGTTTGACACCCTAAGTAAGAATCGACGACCTTCGCTTTGAATTCACCTCAAAGGAAGATATTTGGCTCCACCTCCGAAGATCTTTCGAGTCAAACGACGCCATTAACCAAATTTTTTATTCGAGTTCGTATTGTTGTTCCGCTTTGAAGTTACTCTAACAGAATTTCCGCGTTCTTCATTGAAAGAGCAAAACCTTTGTTTAATTTGCTGTTTATCAGTGCAATTGGGTGGTCACAATTTCAACTTAACGCACCGGTTTCATTTAACTTTTTTGCTAGAGACCAAGATAACCTGAGTGAGATCATATTAAGGTTAAATGTAGATGGTAACTTAACTAAATAAATTGAAGAATATTTTTTATAACGCCGTTCCATATTCAAATAGAAAAAAAGAATTTGTGTTTTCAAAGGTAAGCCAACTAATTATTAATATTATTTTCTGCATAATTCAAAGACGATTATATTTGATTTAAAAATCATGAATACAACTATTTTAAATATTTTTCATAAGCCGCATTAAAAAATATTATTGCATTTTAGTTCAGTATAATTCTGAGTAAAAATATTATAGTTTATTGTAAGTATGTATAAATATGAACATTGCTTCTTATTCCTTTTTCTCTATATTTCAGAGGAAGGACCGTGTTGGAAGGTAAGCAATTCTTTTGATGTTTCTTTCAAATCAATTTGACAGTTTGTAAACTGCTTATGCAAGTGCCTTTCAAATTTTTAATTATTAAATGGGAAAGCTATCAATATGAAAATAAAAAAAATTCATATGCGAAACATTGAAATTTCTAACAAAAAGTTCTGTTTCAACATAGGCGGCTCGTCCGGGGGGGCAAGGGGGGCAACTGCCCCCTCACTTGCAAAAGTAAAGGGCCTTGCCCCCTCACTTTTCAAAGTTCAAAATTAACGATCCATCGAAAAATGGATCCCAAGCTGAAGCTTTGCTGAATAATATCGAAAGTTTCCAATTCATTTTTTGTCTACTTCTGATCCAAAGAGTTTTGGAAACTACAGATACGCTTTCAAAAGCTTTGCAATCAAAATCGCTAATTTTTTTAATAGTTAAAGAACTGGTTAATGCAACAAAAGAATGTTTGCATGAATTCCGAAGTGAAGATTTTTTTGAAAGTTGTGATATATGTTAACGATATTTGTGAAGCAAAATCGTTAACTTCTCCAAAACTTCCACGCTCTAGAAAGGTCTCTTCGGAAATAGGCGGCAGTTCCTTCAGCATGTCACAAAGTGTTAAATCGTTCTATTAAACGTAAATTGCTTTTTCAGTTATAGATGCTGCTTTAAACACAAAGGAAAGGTTCAAAGAAAATGAATTGGATATTTTTCAATCTCTAAAAGATGTAACATGTTCCAATTCATCAAAGATCATAAAAATTGCATCAGTTCAAAAAGTCTCTGAAACATATGATCTTGATATGGAAAAAATAAAGGGGGAGATACAAATTTTTCAGAAAATGTACAAAAAATACATCGACTCTTTGCCAGAAATATCCACGGAGATAACAGAACTGAGGAAAAGATGCAATTTTCTTGTTGAAAAGGAACTCTGTGATATACATATTTCCATACTTGACAAAACTAATCCGAATTCTCCTTGTGATACCTGTCTCAACTGCATCATGTGCGAGAAGTTTTTCATGCTTAAGATCTTTAAAATCATACCTTAGAAATAGTATGTGTCACGAGAGGCTTTCTGCACTTGCTGTTTTGAAAATCGAAAATACTGTAGATATTGACTTTACAAAGGTAATAGAACAATTTGCGAAAAACAAAAATCGCAGGCCGTCTTTCTTCTAATTTATAATACGGATGTATATTGTATAACATAATATCAAATAAATAAATTTATAACTGACCTGCTTTCTCTGTGTTTGGGAGTACGCCGTTTTGTGACGACATCATTGATCGATTCACGAGTTTAAAGAAAGAAGAATTGACTTAATAGGTAAGCGTTTTATATTTTTCTCATGTTGTTATTTCATGAGAATTGAAATTGAACTTTGAATTGGAAGGAGGGACTCTACGGTGGCCATCCGTTCCGATTTTTGAGGTCGTGTCGCGAATTTTTTAGAGAAGGTCATTTAATCAATAATGACGTTAAAATCCAATAATATAGTCCATTTTACAAAAAAAAAAAATCAGCGCCCCACCCACACACTCGCATCTCTTTTGACCCCCCACTTTTTTGGTGCACCAGCCGCCTATGTGTTTCAATACGCAATTTCGACATAACATTTTGACAATTTTGGCGAAGTTTAGGAGGGGTGTCTGCATATGTAAAAAAGAGCGTATTCAAATTTCAGGATAGACGAATAAGAGTGGTTCAAGTAGCGCCACAATGAACATGAAAATAATAAGTTATTTGGATACTTGATGTAAGATTCGTGAGCCTAAATTATCTTCCGGAATGAGCAATGTGAGCTCAATTTAGGTCAAGAATACCATAAGCAGACGAAGAAGGCAGTATCACCAGCTTACTGAGTTTGAAAAGGCAGTGTTATAGGACTATAAGAAGGTGGATTTTATTTTCGAGACATTGTAGAGCAATTTGGCAGGGTTTAATCCTTTGTGCATGATTGTCGGGTAGCAGTGATCACTGGAAGGTACTGACTCAAGAAGATCGAAGTCAGGCGTACACGGCCACTACCGAGAGGGAAGACTGCTTTATTCGCCGCATGGCTGTGGCACAAAAACGGCATCCACACGTCGGAATGCATTCGAGTTTGGAAGCTTCCATTCAAAATCTTGCGATTATGGCTGTAATTATTATACTAACATTTCATATTTGAAATGGCTGTTCTCTAGCATAAATTTACCTGTGAACTTGGGAATTTTATCCAATAAATTTGCCTCTCTATAATGCTAGCTTGATAAATGTGTTACCTAAATTTTATTCCTCTAAAATTTAGAAATTTCTAATTATTTCTTGGATTTCATTTTTCACCAGTGTATGAAGATTACAAGCGATTGCTTATATGATTTTTACCTTTCAGCAAATTTAAGATCGTGTAGCGAAATTTGACGACGAACTTACAGCAAAAAATATTATGACTTGTTTTATCATCAGGTGATATATATGATTTTGTGGATTTTTAGAAAATTTAAAAATGTTCATAGAACACCAGTTACCTGTTAGACCAATACCTGTTCATAAAACAGGTATATTTCTTAAAAGTAATCTCTGGTTGCGATGAAACATTAAATTGATGACTACTCTATAATGCTTGCATGAAAAGCTATGTTAACAAACAATATATCGATGCCCATGAAAGAATTTAATAAGTAAGATTACAGGATGAAGTACATTCAAAGGAAAAACAATAAAATCGCTGCGTACTATTGATAACATTTTTCCCTGAATATACACCGAACAAAGAAAAATAAACTAAAATCATATGCAACACATATTTCATTAAAAAAATAGGTAAAATTTCTTTGGCTTTCACTTACTTCAATTAAAGCGGTGGTTTGAGAAAATAATATTTGCAGGCCTTATTAAAATATAGAAACGTAAACAATAAACTAAAATCAATATGTGATATATTTTTTTGAACGTTTTGTGTGATTTGAATCAAGAAAATTTCTTTCGAATTTCTTAAATAAGATGCAATATCTAAATTAAAATTTACTAGATTCAGTTTCTAATAACATCTTTTCTTCGACAGATCTCGCATTGCCATCGACATTAGAAATAGCGAAATCATCTCGATGCGTCATGTCCCTTTGTATGGCGTAAGTGCTGTTCTAATACATTTTTTCTTATTAATTATTAAGTAGTAAGAAAAGAAAATCGCTCAATTTTATATGATTAAATTCTGCATCTTCACGGCTTTGGTTGAAATCATCCAAGATTGAAATTCGTAAGCTTAAAATGGTTTCTCAACAATTGTTGCATAGCGTAATGAATTTTCTCGAAAAATATCGCTACAATATAATGAATTAACACAAAACATTGTTAATACATTATTGTTCGCAAATCCCTTTACATAACACCCAGTAGAGCCAGTTCAAGCTTTCGATATTCAAGGATATTAGGGAGGAGAGAACGGTAGGAGACACATAGAAATGGAGAAATTTGAGACAAGGTGAAAAAGATTCTAAAAAAATGTTACAAATTTTACTGCAAATATTCAAAATTAACAAAAAAAGAATAGATTTAAAGCTTTTAAACTGTAAATTGTTAAATTATGTTAATTAAAACATGCAAGAAAGTTGAGAGTTCAGTGAATTCAAAAATTTAAGGCTTGAAAAAAAGAAGTTAATATGCGATAAAATTACAATAACCAAAAAGTGAATTCTTGAAGGTGTAGGTGGTAGATTCGACGAGTGGTACTTACACCTAGAGTTGACAAATCTATTTCTGAACTTATGTTAATGTTTAACCCAATTTCTATACGAATTTGTCTCTGGAAAGTCTTATACCATCGAAGAGAGCAATCCAAATCGACAATGATATTATTCATGCGGCTTTGAAGTACAACAGATTTTGCTCAAAGTTCGGAATTTTAATTAAAATCAAAATTCAATACATGATGAGTAAAATGGGAAAGTTTGATTAGGAAACCAGATACAACTGCTGAAACTCTCCAAGAGAGATATAATTCCTTCTTTCCGATTGTGGAAATTCTTCTTCAAATATTTAGGAACATTCTTGTGACAACAAGCACAGCAGAGAAGAGTTTTTCTACATTATTCGTCTGGATAAAGATTAATAATAAAGTCAAGTTTATCGGTGTTGAATAGAAACAAATCGCTTATATATCTAAAACCGTTTATTAAATTTTCCGTAATTAATTTATTTTCCAAAAAGTGTAAGAAAATATTTGCCAGTGCAATAGAGAATGCACTATTAGTATTCCTGTATTTGGCCTATAAAATATTTGTCATTAGAAAGGTAATTTTCCAGAAGGTTAAATATATACAGTTCAATTCTATCAATAATAGACCCATTTAAATATTCTTCGTACATAAATGGGCAAACATCGATTATTTTTTCGTGTCGTAAATTCGTGTAAACATTTTCGAAATCGAAAGTGTTCAAATTGCTAATTGCGTTATTGTTTAGAAATACTAAAATTTGATTGCTATTGTTAA
The DNA here is from genome assembly GCA_013235015.1 of Araneus ventricosus. Classification (NCBI taxonomy): domain Eukaryota; kingdom Metazoa; phylum Arthropoda; class Arachnida; order Araneae; family Araneidae; genus Araneus; species Araneus ventricosus. Next base: position 172,398 of record BGPR01000944.1, read on the forward strand.
TTAGGAAATTTTCCTCTTTTCCTATGTTTTTCAGAATAATTTTAAAGAAATTAAAGAAATATTTTACTGTTTGAAATATAGCTGACAATGCCACATACCACAACTACTTTCACTTTGATTTTTTAAAACATTTTTGAACTTCTTACTTTGATTTTTTTATCAGAAGCCATCATTCTTTTCTCCAGTTCCTTTTCACTACTTTTAATTAAGCTATAGACAGACATAGACATAGTACTAGACAGACATTCATTAATTAATATTTGCTTATAATAATATTTACACATTATGCAATAATTATTTGCCGTCTTGTCTACTATTGTTACAATAAATACATCATAATTGATTTATTAACAAATATACCCCTTTCCCTGAAGTTACTGTTTTGATTGTACATATTACTTTTCATTTCCTTCGGAATCTTCTGCTTCCATTCACCAAACCCTTCAATTGACCAGTGGTACATTCTCGTCATTTTTTAAAAAATCATATCCATATCTCTGCTAATAGAAATATCTTTCTGTAACTCAATTAATCTCCTAATCTAAACTTGGTTCCCATCTTTATTAACTTATGTAAATTGCCGCATTCAATCATCTTTAATTCTCCTGTAATAACTTGTTCCTTATCTGTATCTATAAATTCTTTAAATTTTTCATTATTAGATTAACAATGCGTTTCCTTTAACTAATTTAAATTTTTACTATGAGAACTATAGATGCATATCTGTTTTCTTAATGGTTTAGATAATTTAAAAGCTATCGAAATTTCTGTATTCTCCTTACAGGAAAAAAATTCTTTGCTTTCTTGTATGATTTTTGATATCTCTAGAACTTCGAAAGTAACGTCCAAAAATTAATTAAACACTGCTCCTTATTTACTATATTACAATATTATTACTATACTATACTTATTTACTATACTGTACTATAATCTTCTATTATTATATTATATTTATCACACTATATTGTATTATATTAAAAAATTATTTGTATTGTATTACTTAAATTGTTTTGTTTTCTATTTCAATAATATTTGCATTGGAATTTTTCTTCCCGCCGACTTGTGATATATTTCACACCTTTTGGGTAAGGTGGGTCAGCGTGGGCGAAAAAAATCGGGTTGGGGAGCTCTTATAGGATTTTTATTGTATCTCCTGAGGCCTCATTCATTTTTTTGTCATTTCTAGTTTCATGTTCTTCTATTCTTCTTCCTCTTAATTTCCCAAATATTCCTTAAATTAATGTCGTAACAATGCAGTGCGTACCCGCGAGAAATGTTCAGAGCGGAGCGCCTTTTTTGAGTCCTGGAAGATAGGGCAGTGCAAATACCTTATGGTTGGATCGGGACCTCCTATTCGTTCAGCAGTATGGTTCGAAGACTAAAGAATACAAAACATATTAACTTAGAAAATTAGGGGTAACTGTGCACTGTGTACCCAGTTGTTCCTTATCAGAATCGGAAACTGTTCATGTGGGTCCTCTCCCATTTCTAACTTTTTAATATGAAACAAAGAAGATTCAATTCATATGAAGATTAAAACTACTTAGTGCAACGTGTGAAGTTACTTATTTATCTTTCTGGTAATTATAAAATTAAACTCATCATACCTACTTGAACAGAATAGTGTCTAGAGTTATAAACATCAAAATTTCGTACTTTCGTGAATAGACTCTCATCTGAATTGCACTCGTCTGACTGGTGATCTGACTGCTGTTCTGAAGGGAAGACATATAAAGAGTTGCCGAAACATCGTTTCGAAATTTCTTTCATCAATATTTCAAAAAATGGAAAGGGGTACCCAGATGTCACGTGTACGCAGTTACTTAGCCTTACTATATAGGTAAAAATTCAATATCAAAATCCCCAGCAATCGACAAAAACACGTAAATGCGCATCCTGTCAGGGAGTTGAATTTAATACAGAGCGCCTAAAAATTACTCATCGTTGGTGATCTTAACCTTGAGTGCCTGTAAAATGGTAAATGAGGGGCAAATTCTATCCCTACCTCAGTGTTTGGTCTCGTAAAATTTTCTATATTTCGCATTATTTTCTAAACAACTGATGCTTATAGGAGTGTTACATTCACCGTGAGGATCTTTATTATGCTCATATTTTATAAGCATGCTTATATTCCAGAAGCCACCATCTAGTAGCATGACCAAAATGGTCACAATTTTCAAAATCTCTTATTGATATAAAGTGCAGAACACAGTACCACTTCATGGCCCTGCGACTATAAGATTTTGGTTATTTAAACAGTGTGGCGGACATGAAGTTGAAGAGACATCGGAAGACGCTCTTTAAATGTCTAGCAAATGAAGACGAAAGCAGACAGATAGAAAAGGTTACAAAAATACAAATCTAAAAATCTGGGATAATATACAAGAAACAAAAGAGAAGTATCATATAAAACCATATACAAACAAAACTGTAAAAAGGAAAGAAATATGAGTATGAAGTGTACAATATCAACAAACAAGAGAGAAAAAAACTAATCAAATAAATAAGTCCACAAAAACGAACTAAAATGCGAGTGTTAAAGCACTTATGTCTGCTCTTTTGATTGTTCTTTTCTCCAAAAAGTGGAAGTTTTTCTGTGTGAAAGTGGAGAATAGTTCAGATGCGCTCTCACTTCGGTGAATAGGGCGCAAAAAATTCCCCATGTGTCGGCCTGCAGGTAATGAAAAAGGCTTGAAGTAAGAAATGATCATGTGTTTATTTGGAAATCTCTTGAAAATCATTAAGATGGTGATGCAATCGTTGGATTTTATGTCGGGAGCCTTTTTTGAAAGCCACGTTGCGGAACAAGATTAGCTCATTTTGCTGTACCGGTTTAATCACGTGGTAGGATGCAGTCAGAATGCACTCTGTCGTATAATGCAAAGGAGTGCCGTTTGTGTTTCCACATGGGCAATTTGCTGTTGAAACAAGGTTAAACCGTTTCAAGTACTACGTAAATTGGCCGTGTCCTGCAAAAAACAAGATTTTTTCCCTTTTCCAAAAGCATGGATGAGTCGAGACTCTTGGCGGGATGTTAAATGTGCACCTTTTCGTATCTTCATCTTCCCAATCTGACTGCCAGTCCTCCATCATTTTTTTTCTTGAAGATTGATTTCTGGAAGGAAATCGGAGCCTCAACCAATAGTGGGTCTCTATCAGACTCAGCAGCTTCTTTTGCTAATCTTTTCGCCTCCTCGTTTCCGTCGTAGCCCACGTGAGCTTTGATCCAAAAAATGTGTATATGTTTATTCGTGATAAGGCTCTTATAGATCTCTCTAGCTGTTGTGTTTCTACTTCTTGGGTTAGCTGCCGCCTGTACACTTGCCTGAATACCCAATAGAATTGTGATTGGCTGGTGGGGGATGATGGTTGCATGGTCTTTCCCGTGTTTCAAGGCCACAAATTCCGACTGGAAAACTGTATTGTAGTCTTCCAGATTTGCCAATCATCTATAGACTATATATTGTCTTGACCAGACGCAAAATGCTACATCTACACCTTTTTCGGTCTTCGAGCCATCCGTTTAGATGCGGGTGCCTGATGCTATACCCCGTCCTTCTACCAAAGAAATCTGTTCCTCTGTCGGGCATTCAGCGGGATGTGCAGCCCAGCCCATTTCCCTCTTTTTGCTCTCTCCAGGAACGAGAGCAGTCAAAATGTCCGGAAGGGAAATGCTGGGTCTTCGAATGGCTGTGACTATGGCATCCTGCTGGAGCTGGAGGATAAGAGGTTGAATTCTAAGTATGACCTGGAGTGCCGAGGTTGCTGTGGTTCTGTATGCTCCTGTAAGAGCAAGCCGGAATGGTCTTTGGATCGTATTAAGCTTCCTTTTGATTCTAATTGGTGGGTTTAGGAACCAGACTGTAGCTCCATAAGCAAACATCCTTTCTATTACAGTTTTGTACAGCATTCTTTTGAGTTTAAGGGAATATCCCCAGTTTTTTCCAGTAACCTTTAGTAGGTCCTGGTAAAGAGTAAATGATTTGGTTGAGAGATTTCGAAGGTGCGCATTCGAGTTTAGTTAGTCATCTATAAGGAGTCCGAGATACTTTATTGTGTGTTTTCTTTGGATTGTCTCTACTTGCCATCGAATCCGTTGGGGTCTTGTTAATTTGTTGAAGAGGACGTATTAAGTTTTATCTCTAGAAATTTGAAGTTTAGTTTTGTTGGCCCAGTTAATGAATTTTTCTATTGCTGCATGGATTTGTTTTTCAATTTTTATTTTAGTGGGAACGTGAGAGACGATCACAAAGTCGTCGACTAAGGCTTGTATGGCTGTGATTTCTGTCCAAATTTCCTGCAGAATTTCGTTTGCGATTAAGTTCCAAAGGGCTGGATCACTGCAGGAACCCTGTGGGCAGCCTATCCTCTGATATCTAATGGCTAATTCTTCACTGGAATTGAGAAAAAGTTTTCTGTTTAGAAGTAGATTCCTGAAAATAGTTTATATGTTTTTGGGGTAGTGACTATTGTCCAGACAGTTGGCAATTGAGGAGTGTTGAATGTTATTGAATGCGCCCTTAATGTCTGTTGAGAGTACCATTACATGAGGATTTTTCTTTTTGCCTTCATTGATTTTTTGAATGAGATGGTGAATTGCTAGTTCCGTCGAGCGTCCCTCTCTGAATCCGTACTGTTTGCCGCCAATCTTGTTAAGTCTCTCCGGGTGGTATTTGAGCCTCTGGGTAAGGAGTTTCTCTAAGACTTTTCCAATAGTTTTCAGTAGAGAGATAGGTCGATAAGAAGAAACTTCGTCGTCAGGTTTACCTTCTTTTTTGTATAGGATATTGTTACCCAATTTGAGCGGGTCAGGAAATGTCCCAAGATGCAGGCATTTCTTAAAATCTCCATGAACAGAATAGGAAATCGTTTATTTATTTGTTGAATAACCATATTGTCAGTTCCGTCAGGTCCTGGTGCTTTTCCCTTATGAAGGTTTTTGATGAAAATTGGAATTTCCTCTTTTGTGAAGGGGGCATCGTCTGGTGTATTAGTTCTTATTGTTGGGACGTCCGCATAATCTAGTGGGTTCGGGAACATTTGCTCAAGGATATTGTCTGCAAATTTAAGATGGCATCTTGTGGGGTTGTTGTTCTTTAAGGCTATGAAATAGGCGGGAGGAATGGTTTTTCGAAAGACGGCTTTGTATTGTTTACCATATGGGTTTGAGGCGTTGGTGCAGAATGTTTTCCAGCCAGAATTCTTACCCTGTTTAACATGCCTTATGTACAGTGCTTGATCCTTTTTAAGGTCAGGAATCTGCGACTTCTCTTATCTTGAGCGGCTCTCTGTGCGCTTCTGCCCGTTTCCCTCAATTTCTAGTTTGGATGTGTACCAGGAAGGGGGCCTGGCTACTTCTTGCTTTTTGGTTTTGTAGGTGCTCTTGCATGCATCTATGAATTTAATTTGGAAATGGATCGTGGTTTTCTTAATGTCATCTTCTGTTTGTCTGTTTCTTATTTCTTCCAGGAGGGGATTGAGGCTAGGTTTAAGTTTATTGAGGAATTTTGTATGATTCCCATGGAGGGATATGAATCTATTGTAGGTGCTGTTCTGGATTTGTGATTCTATTTTAACATTAATATATTTGTGGTCGCTGAGAGACGGTTCTTCTGACACATCCCATTTCGTAAATTTAATAAGTCGAGTCGATATCTCTATAGCCCCATATGGTCTCCACATGGCTCCTATAATGATTGATTCACCCCTTAAAGACGTGATTATTTCTTGCAAATCCCATAAGGTTTCCTGGATATTTGCGCATGGGGAGTAATAGGCCGAAATAAAGGTTGTTGGATTCTGGCCTGTTTTCAATTTGACTTCTACCGTATACATTTTGCTTGCTATGATGGCAGGCTTAAGGTTTTATTAACTATGGCTATTATTGCTTTATTGGTTTTGGAGAGGAAGACAATCCAGGACTGGGGAAAGCCTTTAATTTTTTCTGCACGAGAATAGGGCTCTTGCATAAGAATTATGTCGGAATTGAAGTTAACAATTGAATTTTGAAGCTGGTGACTTGCCACTCTGGTCCGGGCCAGGTTGATTTGCAAGATGTTTATTGAGATGCTGGTTGAGGATGTGGTCAAGTTAATGCTACCATGAGAAGAAAAATCCATTAGTAGACCCTTGTTCGGCGATAGGCTGCTACTTCTAGGTGGTAGCAGGAACAGGAGTTGTTTGAGGCTTTGTGACTAATTTCGAATTCCTTTCCATAGCAATAGTTGTAATGACTGCAGTTGACGCAAACAATTTGGGGAGACCGATATCTCCTGGTTTCGTGCCTGCCAGCGCAACTTCCACAGGTGGGCCTGACGTCTTTGCAGTTTTTGGCGAGGTGACCAAATCCTTGGCGCTTTGTGCAACGTTTGAGGTGAAAACACTCTCTCATGCTGTGCATGGTCCAATTGAGGGCTAGTTTACGAGTTCTTTTGATCTTTGTGATGACCTCTCCCGGGACCTCCAAAACCCAGTGGGAGGTGTCTTGCTCTTTTCCTCTTAACTTGAACCTTAGTTTCAGGGAATTAGACAAGGTCAGGAGGTCTACAATAGCCTGTTGCAGCTTATCTTTTGTTGTTGAATTGGAATTATCGTAGACTATGAGGCTCGGGTGGCGTTTGCCTGACGCCTTGTTTGCTTGACGCCTTTATCTCTAAGCAGCAAAAAAGTCCTCTTTGTCTGTGATGGTGGTTACCAGCTTGAAAATATCCTCTCCTTTATCGCAGACGACGACTAATCCTTTGTTTTGGACCTTCTTGATGTTCAGAAGGTTGAAGTCAGGTTTGGAAAGTTTTTTCTTGAGTAGCTCCTCAACTGGAGTCTTGTTCTCAGCAGTACCTTTTGGATATAAAAGGATAGCCGGGGATTTTTTTCCTTAGGGCCTCGGCAAAAATGATGTTTTGCCGTGCTGTGTTTTCCTGCTCCTTATGCTCAATTGGGGCTTGGATCATGGTCGAGTTAGAAGGATAGATAGACGCCGAAATGGTTTCAATCCCAACATCCTTCAATTCGAAAGGGGCACTTGCAGCGGCTCTCTTAGATTTGCTGTCTTCCATTGCAGCTTCCAGCTGAAGATGGATTCTATTCTCTATTTGATTCAGGAACTAGTTGGCCTTGGCCGAGACGTCGATGGAGAGGAACGGTATGAAGACTGAATTAGCTTGAGAGTTGCTTCTTCGGGTATTAGGCTTGCTTGTTGCAGCTCCACCATTTACGGTCTTCCTCAGTTTCATGAAGAGCTCAGAGAGATGTGGGGCAAGCGACGCAACAGAGGAAAAGGAAGAAGTCGAGTCACACATCTTTCTATTTTTGGAAATGGGGGATGGAGCCAGAGCCTTGGATAGTCCGGGCGGCTTCCATGCATAAGGATGAGACTGACTGAGTCCCGAAGTTGGATTGATCCATCAAAAGCTATTGGAAAAGAAAACGAAAAAATAATAAAATAAAAAAGATAAAAATAATAAAATAAAAAACAGTGGATGCCGGGAAAACAAAGACAAAAAGCTGCCTGAAGAATTCATAAAGGCGAGAGCAGCCGGGGCTTGTTGATCCACAATGGCGCAACAGACCGTGCGTGCAACAATTTCTGCATAATATATACAAACAAATTGAAAAAATAATTTAGAAAAAAAAGAAATAAAAACCCTCGGAAAAATATTTAAAAAAGAACAGACTTATTAAATCTGGCAAAAAAGTAAAAAAAGTTTTCCTCCCTTTACCCTCTCTCTTCCGCCCTTTAATATCTAAAATAAAAAATAAAGATAATTTTCTGAAAAAAGAATCTAGAAAAAGTAAAAAAAGAAAAAAAAAATTATATTAAAAAAAATAAATTTTTCAATTAAATTTTTTAAAAATAAAAAACCATATATATAAAAAATGCTTTGAAATTTGAAAAATACATGGGAAGATCATGGGCTTAGCTTTGTGCCGTTGCCTCTCCATCCCCTTGCCCATCTGGCAAAAGCTTGAGGAGGAAAAAAAATTTTTTTTACAAGAAGAAAAAGTGGTGTAGAGGGTTAAAAAAATTAACACTTAAAATGAAAGCAAAAAAAATGTAAAGATTTTTCCCCTTTTCCTTTCCCTATCTAATTATTAGAAAATAAAATAAATAAAAATTAAAGACCAAATGTTTCTACTACTCCCTTTTTTCCTTCCTTTAATCCATCAAAATATTCACTTCCTCTCGTTCCCTTTCTTTCCTCTTTCTCTTTTCCTTCCCCTTCTTTTCCCCCTTTTATTGACGAATAGAAAAATAAATATATAAATGAAAAAAATTAGGCCTTAAAAAGTAAAGGATTATTTTCCTCCTCTTTATTTTATTACCTTCCCTTTCAGAAAAAAAGGGATAGTGGGGTGAGTCTAAGTTAAAAAAAGAAAAAGAGAGAGTTTATCAAATAAGAGATAAAAAAGAATTATAGAAAAGTCTAAGAAAAAAGGGTAAAAAAAGAAATTAAAGAACAAATCTATCAGAAAAAATAGTAACCCAGCTAAAAAATCTGCAGAAAATCTGAAGGTATTTGGAACATGTTTTCTTCAGATTTTCTGCAGAAAAAAAATATGTTCCAAATACCTGCAGATTTTTCCATAGTCAAGGTTTAATTATTAATTTCAATTATTAATTTAATTTATGAATAAACTTACTTATACGATGTGGAATGTGACGGAACTTCAAGCTCTTGTCTGGGATTCGAACCCGCGATCCTATAAGCAGGGACGCTACAGGCAGGTGCCCTAACCACGAGGCCACGTCGGCATAAGCGAGGTTGGGATAAATTAATCTGTTTAAGTTATAGCGTCACCATGGCTCTCGTGGCGCCATCTAGTGGTGTAAAAATCAACCAAGGTCAGAATATTTGTTTCAAAAGTCGTAGAGATGTGTAACAGATGAGATTAGTAATATTTTTGTTCAATAATTTAGATTCTCAGTTTCCATAAATTCATTTTCACCTTCTATATTTCTGGGAAGCCTTCTCTCCATCCAAAGGGCGAAAGCTCCACTTTTCCTTTCTTTTTCGAGGAAAATAGCTAGTCAGAAAGACAGTTGGAAAACTAATTGGAAATTAATTCAATTATGGGGTAAAAGTTTAAAATGGTAAAACCTCAAATATTTATTTTAAAGATTAATTTAGAATTCCTTTTCCAGTGGCTTATTTAAAAAATTTAGTCCTAAGACATTTTTCCATTGGTAAATTTTTTGAAACTCCTGTCTGCTGTAGAATTAAACAATAATGCTAATTACATTCTAATTTTGTTTTATATCGATTGGAAAATAGAGCTGCAATATTAGAGAATATGGTGCAAAATATGTATTTAGAGAAATGCAGATATTATGAAAATGCAGTTAAATCTTCAAAAAATCAACAGATATTGGTCGAGTTTAATGATTTTGTGAAAATATGCTAAATAACTGCAAATTGAATTAAAGACAAAATGCAAAGTCTTACAAAATCTACAGGATATTTAAAGAAAAAAATATAAATAAATTTTTTGCAGATTTTATGCAGATTAAATTGAAGAAAAAATGCAGATTTTTTCTGTCTCCAAAAAATCTGCAGAATATTTAGAGAAAAATATAAGAAGAAAATTTTCTGCAGATTAATTTGAAGAAAAAATGCAGATTTTTTCTGTCTTCAAAAAATCTGCAGAAATATTTAAGAAATCTTCAAAAAAAGAAATTTTCTGCAGATTTTTTTAGCTGGGAATTGAGGAGGAAAAATAAAGAAAATGAAAAGGAAAAATAAACGAAAGAAAAAATTCTACCAAAAAAGAGTTTAAAAAAAGGATAATCAAAAAATAGTCAACTAAAAAAGGAATATAGTATTAATTATAAAATAATAATAATAATACACATTGGAAAAAATGGATAAAAATTGATAGAGTACATCGAGTTATACCTAAAAGTCGAGATTCATGCAAAATGGGCAGAAAAATATGAATTGTCGTGCATAGAATGTTACTACAGGTGAGACACTGGAAAGCTTCAGGTGAACCGAATTTGGTGTTCAAAGGGTTAACCCCACGCTCGAAGAGTGGTCTTGTGGAGTGAGACAAGATGGCCGAGCGAGGACTTGAACACAGAAAGAGAACCACAACAATCAGCAATCAACACCAAAATGATCGAACAATTAACGAAAAAAGAATAAAAATTATAACCAGCTAAGCAGAAAAGAATGTTACATTCAATACAATAACTCCCAATAGTGGGAGAACAACAGGAACAGCTTAATCAAGGAAAAGTATTAAGAATGATAAAAATTGGAAGTGTGGGTAGGACTCCATTGAATGTGGTATGGTGAAAGGCCAAAGAAGCTTCTGTTTACGAGGAGGAACTAGGGAAGAGGGAAAAAGTGAAGGAGGGTTGCCGAAGTGAAACAAAAATAAAAGTAAGTAAGAACTATATTTATCATCCTAGAGTAATAAAACTTGAAAGAAACGACAGGGATTCGTATTCTCTGTAGATCATCTTTATTTGGAGAAAATAGAAAATATGCTCATGAGAGAAAAGAAATAAAAGTGAGACTATAGAAAAAAAATTCGAAAAATCATGTAATTTACAAAGAAAAAGATATCTAAAGTTACTTATATATCCGTAACCAAAAATGATACAAAAAAAAGAAAAAAATAAAGCGATTTACTAGGGAAAGCACCCTCTAGGACATGGAAAAAAGGCAATACGAAAAAATAAACATTATTGGAGAAGGAGAGAAGAAAAGTAGAAACCCAGATAGATCACTACTCGCTGCTAAGGAACCATAATAAAAAAATTTATAAAAAATCAAAGAAACATACTAGAATAAAACAGCTTGCATGAGAAGGCAGATAATCGCAAGCACTATTGGCAGAAACCAAAATGGAAACACTCACCCGACTGCTTGTTTGTCGTCTAGCCGTCCATGCCAGGCAATTTTATATCCAAAAGAAAATTTCTAAATTTCATGAAGAATAGTCCTCGGAAAAATCGGAAACACGATAAAGTTAATCTGAATGGAAAGCAGACAGTGAATGATGAAAAAAACAGACACACAGAAACACTTGGTGTGACAAAAAATGAAATCTGGAGCGATGAAACAGCAGGAAAAAACGACGCAAGAAATTGACGGAGATCACAATTTTCAATCGTGGGGAACTCAAAGGAGCGTGGTTCCGCTACGGGACGGGGGTGAAGAGATGACATTTTTCCTCGAGAGCTCCATCGGGAAGCCGATATAAAGTGCAGCATTTAACTCTATCGATACGGGACCGTCCCATTCGTCCCTTTCATCAAAAGACGATAGCCATCCGAAACGTCCGAATGTCACTCTGAAATTTCCACCCCCTTTCGTTAAGTGTGATTGATTTTACACCCGCGGCGCGTGCTTTCTTCATTAGAGTGGCTCGCACAGAAGGGCTTGCTGAACAGGGGAGGGGTTTCTTAGAATTCGGATAGCGCCAGCTGTCATTGTGGTTTTTCAGGAAGAGAAATGAATTTCCTTTATCTTTAATAGAGGAGCTCGGTCGTTACCGTATTTTGAGGTCCCTTAATTCCAATGGCATTAGGAATCATAGGGTTAACCATTGGAAACCGAAATAGAAACCTTCGGAAACAGAAAAGATAGGTAATTCATTAAAATAATTAAGTTATATTAACGTCCCGTTCTGAAGTAGCTCGAAGGCGATTTTGGGAAGGAGCTTGTAATTTCGAACCGCGATCAGATGACGAGGACGACACCTGAGCTGGAACTCCTCCTCTCAAATATTCCACACCACACCAGCTGGAGGACATTTATCCCCTACTTATGATTTAACTTACAACAGGCCAAATACATGGCACAACCGTAGATTGGCGGATCTTCAGTGGAATCTGGCTTGAGCCTGGAAGTTTTTAATTCCAAAGCCGAGTGCTTACCACTAGGCCACCTCAGCCCAATAGGTAATTCATTATAGAACGAAAGGCTGATTGTCATTAACCAATTATTCTTTCCCTTGCGATTATTAATTGGGAACTCGATTTAAATCGTATAAGACCCTACTTCATCCTCTTTGAAACTTTCATTTTTGGCGAAAAATTTGGAAATTTCAACTCCTCCTGAATTTAATTCCACTTAAAAATCGTTTTTATTGAGCAATTTGCATTTTTACTTTTATGACCATTACAATTGGTATCAAGATTTCGCAAAGCCCAATGGAAATGAAAAGCAAAAGAAACGCATCTCGTAGCATCAAGATAATAGCAAAAAAAGAGAGATCCTCCCTTAAATGTAATTGAGTGATTTCAAAACTATGTAATGTAATGTTTGTATTTCGAATTCAGTTGCATTTATGAATTAAAATTCCTTTCCTTCTGAATAATGACCTTAAAACTTCAGTTAGGCTGAGCTGGTTCAGTCAAGAGAAAATAGCTAATGAGAAGGTTTCGGCTAAAAAAAATCTGAATATCGAGTGCATGAATGATTTTCATCAACGATTCGCTATGAATAAGCAGAAATGACGTAGAACTAATCATTCAAACGAGGTCAAATCTCTCGTCTATGTGTGATGTCGGAATTTGAAAAGTGCACAGAAAACACTGTCCTCATTTCAAGCTGATTTTTGGAATGTAGAGAACAGTGATACAGCCCTTAAAAAGTATCAACACTAGACGTCATTCTAAAAAAATGTAGCAAAAATAAAATATTTTATTGGAAACTTACATCTAGTATAATCCTATTTTTATTTTTTATTTTTCAATAAGTAAAAAGAGTAATGATGATTTTTTTAATCCTGTTTGTTTTATTTTTGCAGAGCGGAGCAATGTTCAGTCATATTGGAGGTTTGCTCGGATACTGGCTTGGAATATCCGTGTTCACTTTCCTTGACATCATTGAGAAATGTTTCGTGACAGCCATCATTTGGAGGAGAAGATTCAAGAAGCATAAAGCTCAGAAAATACCAAATTCAGATAATCTCGTCTAAAAACTATATTTGCTAGTTATGATTGTGAATATCGTGTCTGAAAACTTTATTTATTTCTAATTCACTAATTTTTAAACTTACTGCACAGGATTTAATGAAAAGTAGCTCTGACAATATTTCCCTCTTAAAAACCAAGTACGACATAAACTATTTCTACAATCCTAATGCGATAACGATAAGCTTGTTATTACTGCGATGTATCACAGCTTAAGTTATTAATTAAAATAATTTCAAAAAAATCCCAAAATTATCTCTTTAAGATTTTAAATTTGATTTCTAAAACCTCATACCCGTCAAAACCAATTCAAATGTCAGGAATCACCATATTGCATGCTTTTCAGCTCTAACTTTATTGGTTATCATAGTATAACCAATAAAGATATAAAGATGTTATCATCTCTTTTGTCAAGAAGTGTGCCTTCATTAAGGAATTAGTACATTTAATTTTCATTGTGAAGAAGAATTTTGTCAATAAATTTACTTAAATAAAGTTTAATTGAATAAATCTTTATTTTTCGAGATTCGTTTCAACATTCATCATAAATTTATTCTTAAATTATTTCAAAAATTTATTCATAAATTCACTTTTTGTTGTCTCAAATCAAATGAAATTGTCTTATATGTATTTTTAAGAATTCTACCAACTGAAAAAGCAATATTTAATAACTTTCTGCTATGTTTGCATCGAAATCCTTGTGCAGGATTTCTATGTAAGTTATAGTAGCAAGTTATTTAAGACAAAAAGCAGCTTCTCTTAAAACATACACTAAAGAAATTATAATTTTTTATATTTCCCTCGACAAGCGTAAAGTTCAATATTATATTCCAAAATGACGAACTATTTCATGAAAAAGCTAGACTTTAAGAAGAATGGTAGTGAAGGAAATGCTTAATAAAAAAGCTTTACTCAGGTTTCTTTTCTGACTTTTACCCAATGCAATGTTATGATTGATGAAAAATCCTTTATCGCTTACAATAAAATATTAAAATTAAAGCATTACATACAGCTTTACGTTTTTCAGTCAAGGAAATATATTTTCTAAAAACTTGAAAAAGTACAAAAACGATGTTTTGGCTAAAATTTACAACATATTTCAGGATCGAGAATATGTGAAATAATCTCGATCCTCTTCATTTCGCAATGTTTATTTGAATTTAAAGATACGCAATAGGTAAAGATAAATTGAACCCCTCTATTGTTCTAAGTTAAAAGTAAAAAATGATCTGATTTCCTGAAGACATGATAAAAATTTCAATAATGACTTGTGAATGGATTATTATTTGGAAAATTGGCAGGCAGTGAACTTTTTGTTTGTATGGAACTTTGATAAATATCGAAAAAAATGACAAATAAGTTATGATTCAAAGATTGTTAATTGTATATAAATGACACTTTATTTCATTTGTTGTATTTTATATAAAGACATTTGTTTTACATAAAAATATTAATTTTTCATAAATAAAATATGTTGCACCATCGAAGTGTTATTGTATTCTTCTATTCGTTTAGCACTGATTTGGAATATATTGGGACACAACATTAAAAGGAAACATATTTATTTTAAAAAAGGCTTCAGAAAACAACCCTTCTAATATTCTTCAAAATAAACTCTGGTAAATTTAGTTTTGCATAATTTCATACTAATCGCTGAATTATTGGTAAAAATGATGTATCTTAATAAACTCATAAAAGTTATTTGAGAGTTGAGCTGTTCGCAAATCTGAAGGGCAATTGCACCTATAGGAAATAAAAAATCTCTATCTAGCATCAAACCTATAGTTAAAATTCAAATAAAAATTTAATGAATTGAAACTATAGTCTTTATATAGATCTTATAATCTGCAAATTTAATTTTACTATTTTCTAGCATGAACAGAACTAATTGTCTGCAAACATTCTAAAATTTGCTGAAAGCGATTTTAAATACTTCGGAAAGGATTTTCTGAAAATAAGATCTTACTATATAGGAACAGGAAACTGTTTTACGACAGATGAATTATGTTGCGGTGAATAAAATTATTTGATAGAATGAAATTATTTTATTCTGTTTAAAAGGGCATAATGAGGAGCTTTCGAAGAAAGCGAGGGTTTTTGTTTTTCTTCTTTATGGTAAGATCGTGTAGTCTGCACTTTTAATAGCGAAATTAAAGGAAAATATCAGTTACCAACATTACTAAATTTGTTATTATTTGGAATATTTAATTGCCACTATATTCGAAAGAAACTGCTCAAACCTTTTAAATACAATTTATCTGTTTCAGTTGAAATAAAATAGTCGCAAAACTTAGAACCAACGGAACACGGTACACATAAAATCTCACCTTATTAACAAATGAATAAATTCGTAACAAACTTTTACTGGATGACAAACATTTTAAATTTTAATTTTAAAGTTTAAAAATGCACTGAATTTCACTTTCGGTGATGCAGCAGTGAAGTAAATAGTTGCATGCTCACAAATATCATGGAATTTAAAAGATCGCATGTCAAAATCTTTTTTCAATGATTTATTGATTTAATTTTATTAGTAATCGTGTTCATTCAATAATTTCGATTAATTCACAATCTTAAATATTATGACGCGTAATTTGTGATGTCCATAAAAATATTTCTCACATTTGTGGTGTTTGTTTCCTTTGCGAATTTGCGTTTGTTTCCTTTGCGAATTTGCGTATGTTTCGCAAAGTCTCTGTTTGTAGAAAACAATTTGTCACTCCCTGGGGGTGATTACAATACTGTGTGGGTCTTTCTGTGGATCATTTTCTTGACACAGTTACGATTGGAACCCATCGAAAGATAAATGTTTCAATCTGCTTTGGTTTTTAGCTTTTTGAAGTTGATCACTATCATAGTGCTTTTTTATAATGCCTTAAATAATGAAATATAATGCCTTAAGTTTAGCAAAATAGGGAAGAATTTTCGTATTCTGGCCCTCTTGTTCCGAGTGTTGTTTCTGGTATTGCTGTTAAATTTTCGCTTTTTTATTTGTGAAATAATGTGAATTCGAAAAATGTTTCTACCTAAGCTGATTTTCAAGCGAAATTTTCTTTAATTCTTTAATTTTTACTACTACTCGCCATGGAACCAAAAATTCTTAAGTTACGTAACAGGTTTTAACGAGCTATGCACAAGTTGCATTTTCACAGTCATCTGGACCTATTATTTTTATTTAGTAAAAGAATTTTGACACACAAACATTTATATTTAGTAAAATATTTTTGACACGGAAACATTTTAAGTAAAAAAGTTCCATCCGTCTTCGACTAAAGCTGGTTGTGTTATGACTTAACCTTTGAAACACCATTTTAAATTATTTAGACCATTTGAACTGTCGCCGTGAGGAAAATTCACCAATCAACAGGCGGTGCATTTTAGAGGATGCCGTTGATTGGCTTAAAATAATGAATTGCAATTCTTCATAAATCGTTGAGTTTTATTCACAGAATAGTAGAATTTTCTTTGTTTAATATGTTTTTGTGATAAAAAAAATTTCTAAATATAACTGATAGGACCGAGGGACTGTATAAAAATTTAGACTTCGCAAATCATTCTGCAGTGCATTGAACGAAAAAGCATAAAATATAAATATTTATGTCTTAAAGCCTTTTTCGAGTTGGAAGTAAGTCCCTTTCTCTAACAGCTTTGAATTTAGGTATTAGGTCACGATTAGAGTTGGACAAAAATATACGTAACTTTTAACCAAACAATTTCAATATTTTAAGAAAAGAAGATACTTAAAATCGTTCATAAAATTTCCGCTGTACGTAAAATTTTTTCACTTCTCGGCATCGGTTTAGTTGACCGCATGAAGAGAGGTCTCGTTTCAACTCAACCGTTCGACCATTTGTCTGTAAATTTTTTTATTACTCACTCACGACCAAACGTCTTCATCGATTTACTTAGAATTTGGCACGATTGCTTCTTGAAATCATGAAAAACAATGCATGGTTAAGGATTTTTATATTTTGATTGCATATCACGATCTTGACAATGTTATTGGTTTCAGTGTTTAGCGAGAGATTTAATTTTAATTTTGTTAATCCTGATAAAAGAAGATATATAATGAAGAAGATGTGTAAATAATTTGGATTTAAAAAAATTGAACTTTTACAGACTGCAACGCAGAGCAAATCTTAGATTTTTTGGGGGACGCGAGTTCACAGTTCACAAAATTGCTAGTCTGCGGACTTACGTAAATAATTTGGAGTAAAGAAAAGCAAAACTTATTAAGGATTGGAAGCGAGAGCAAATATTAGATTTTTGGAGGGACACGAGCTCACAGAACTGCTGGTCCATCAAGATGATAATCTGAATAGGAAAAGAATAATAAATGAACCTCTTAGAAAGTTATAAAGGTAATATTTGTAGCATTTTCTTTGCTCTTTCACAGTGAGAGTTGAGCATTGTGAATGGAATTTAAAAATGCGTGTTTTGTAACTTAATCATCGCAATAATTTATTTTATTAGCAAAAGATTTTACCATTCAATTAAAAGCCTCTTTTTCAATATAAAATTTATCGGAAATCATAATGTAATGCTTTTTCAGAATTAAGGAGAGCGAAATATGTTTTGTTTATATATGATGGAGATTATTCGAAAAGTAATTTAAACGAGTAGCATTTTAAAGTCGTTTTATTATTCATTGAGACTTAAATGTCTCAAATTTACATTTGAAAAATATGAAGACAAGAAATTTCAAAATCATATCATCAGTGCAGAAAATACTGTGTCTCATGTACATGAGATTATGGGTTTGGGATCTTAATAAGGGTAAGCAAAAAATCTACTGCGATTAGAAACATTTTCTAAAACCAAATGCATTGCATAACACGGTTTACAATATCGAAGATTCATTTAAATTAAAGATTATTTAATTTTGACAAACACGACCACATGAAGCTGAAAACCAATCTTCAAACTTCTTACGAATATGAAATTCTTACTATATATACTTCTTACTATCCGGTGTACTTTAAATCTGTTGGGGTTTGACGCCCTCCCTTTGATCAGGCATATAGGTTTGGAGAATGGATGACGGGAGAAAGTATCGTTTTCGTCACCAGTGACTCAAAATTCTGAAATCTGATTTTAAGTAACTGTAGTGTCGCATCTAAGACCGAGGTTATTATGATGAATCATAAAATCTTTCTAATATTGTTTATAGCTGTGAAATAGACTATAGGTCGATGAATCGATTTACGAAAACTTCCACGATTGTTGTTTCTTATTTTTCTCCTTTTTTTGTTGTTTTTGAAAACAAATTTAAGGTCTTAAATAGAATACATGCTTTCTTTCATTGTTAAAATGTAAGAAATAGACCTATATTTAAGAGCTTAAATCAAATAAATGACTGTTTTCATTGTTAAAATGTAAAAAAAATAGCACCTTTAATTAAGGGCTTAAATCGAATACATGCCTTATTTTCATTATTAAAATGTAACAAATTGCACCTTTATTTAAGCGCTTAAACCGAATACAAGCCTTTTTGCATTATTAAAATATAACAAATAGCACCTTTGTTTAAGGATTTAAATCGAATACCTGCCTTTTTCATTACTAAAATTTAACAAATATCTCCTTTAATTAAGGGCTTAGATCTAATACAATTGTTTCCTTTTTCATTGTTAAAATATAATAATTAGAACCTGTACTTAAGGGCTTTATTCGAATACAAGTCTTTTCTCATAGTTAAAATGTAACAAATAGAACCTTCAATGTGTTGAAAGTACAACCAGGAGCGGTCTGGTGTAAATATGGGCCAAATTTACCAACCTGACAAAACAACAATATGGTGGCCCCCTTCCCTCAAACCAACTTAAATTCTATAATGACTATATTTTAAATGTCAAACAAATTTTTACTTATAAATACGCGTGTTTTACCTGCAAATATAACTTAACCTTCTAGCGGGCGCGCCTGTGCAAATTTTACGACACTCTGGATTTTTCATGCCCTGTTCTCACATTCGGAGTCAAAACTATCTGAAGGTCATTGCTATTCCTTCATGTGACCCTTCTCTTGAGGATTAAATGGGTTTGTCTGATTTTCAAGGCGATTTCATACTGTTTTATGCTTCTGTGGTAAAAATTAAGACGCGCGTACGCCCGTGTAATTTGAATTTTTTTTCACATCTTAACGTTTCAGTTTGATAATTATACATCCAGTCGCATTACAGCGATTTTATATTTCATTTTACATTGTCGAAAATATTTAATATGTAATGAGCCTGCCAATAATCCAACAAGCCGAAGAATTTTCTTGAAGAACTTCACTCTCATGAAAACACCTCACTACTCGGGCCCAAAAAATCTGATCATCGCCATATGACATTACCATGTCTTTAAATCTGAATTATATACATCACAACATGAAAAAGCAAGTAAACAGCAACCAGCATGGAGAAAAAGAGCTTGAGGTTTGTGTTTGAAAGAAAGAAAATGATCATCAAAATCATTGCAATGTATACTATACTTGTAAGCGTCAATATCTGGCAAAAGTTCAATGTTTCGAATGCAAGGACAATGATGAGAAACTAAGAAGAAAGTCTTTGTTGTACAATCTTAGTTGGTATTATACTATTTTTATTATATATTGCTTATACCTTTTTTCAGAAAATAATAGTATTAAATCTCATTGCTTTCTCTGTTTTCAGTATAATTTTAGAGCACAGAATTGGACATATAAAAATTAATTTTCACTCCTGAAGAAAGAATTTGCTTTTCTGAAGTGTCTCTTATTACTATAATGAAGTAACTTACAACTGCAAGGGTAAATATTAAGTAACTTATTGTGTCGTAAAAAGCACGACGCGCGTCCGCTCGTGTAAAAAAATTAGCGCTCCCGCTGGATGGTTAACAATAATATAGTAATAATTTTTAAATTTCAGTTATATTCAAGATTGTATAGTAATCTTACTGAAATTAAAATAATATATTTAACAAACTCATTTTTAAAATATATGGCTTAATTTAACGCTGTTTAATAAATTTTGCTCAAAAATTCTCTTTTCTTTCCTTTTTATCACCAAAATCTTTCATTATCTACTCAATTTCAATTCTTCAGAAAATGTTCGCAGGTATTATTCGGATAAGGGGAAGGGACACCAATATGAAAAAGAAATTACTTGTCGTTTTACAGAAAACATTTTTTTCCTCTTTATGCTCCTGCTTTGACACCACGGGCAGTTGCACGAGCCTCGGCTCGCCCCTGAGTGCAACTGCCGAGAATTAATTCGGAAGAAGGCTATAGCATGAAACTCGAAGCGTTTGTTATTTGAATATATGACTGAAGTGATCATGAAAAGCACTTTAGTTAAGTGCAGTTTTGCTACGGTGTTATATCTTTAAATGAAAAATTTATCACTATACAAAGAGGGTTATTGTTGAACATGCAACAAATATAGTTCATCACCACTAATTGCGTTCATCCTTTATGTCATTATATAATTATGCTTACTGTAGGTTTGCGCAGTCATGTTAATTAAAATGCTACAGAAATAATTTTTCCTAATACGGGGAGCTTATTTCTGTTGGGAGTATATGGAGGTCCAAAACCTATAAGAACCAATTTGAAAGTTTTTCTCCAAACAGTCTTGTTGAAGTATTGATAAATAACAGTCAGCATGGTAAACAGCCGTGTAATTGATGTCGACGTAAGTTACTCATCGATGCAGTAAATTTTTCAAGCACATTTTTCGTTTAATTTCTGAACTATTACCCTGAAATCTTTACTACAATTTTGTTGCATCATCCTTAACCGATAGAAAAATATTTAGGCAATGAATTTGTATCCTTTGACCCATTTGTGAAAAAATATACTATAATTATTATAGAAGAATACCAAATATATGAATCCAAATGTATCTCAAATGTATTGAGCACAGCTTTCGGGTTTTATCCAAAGGCACCCACTGACATTCGAAATGTTTTTTTTTACAAATTTCCTTCGCAACAGTTTAATATTTAGCAGGCATCAACACGATAACGACAAGCGTCCTATTTATAGGCATTGGTCATTTTTTTGGCTTTATTTAGCAAGCCAGTTTGTATTCTTAAGCTACAAAAAAAAAATTTCGATAGGCATATACCTTAAGATATCCAGATTTTGAAGAATTGTTTTGATTTTTTCTTTTGATTGATTTTTGAGGTAATGCGAGAAATTATATAGTAATCTGTATTTTTGATATTTCAACGTAGTTTAAGAAATTTTAATATATATATAAAAAATAGTTTTGCAATGATATTCTACCTATTTTTTAAACTATTTCTTTCTAAAAAAAGAAGAAATAAACTCCCTACTTTTGTTTCGGAATTTAATTTTATTTCGCAGTTATCTTAATATTGATATTTTAAATATACTTTAATAAAAATTAATTAAAATCTACGCATTAAATTAGCTAAGGCGGTTCAGAGAATCACTATAGAAGATAGGGCACAGAATTTTATTGAAATAAATTTATTTCTTTCTGAGTTATGGGTATAAATATAACATTTTATATATTTATCTGTGTATATAATTGTCTTATATGGGGACAGAAAAAGAGTCAAATTTCTTAATTGCCGTTTGGCAACAATTCGCAAGTTTGGTTTGTTTACATCGGCGAAAAATCCGCGACAACGATTTTTTTGAGTTAAATAGTTTGAACAAAATAAGTTTAAATCTCTCAGTTTCGAGTAGGCAAAGGAATGTCTCCTTAATATGTCCCTTTTACCTAAAAGGTTAAGGAATATGTTATTTCGTCTTTCGATTACTCACATTTCCAGAGTTTTAAAATACATAAGTGACTACCCAGAGGAAACTGTTGCATCTTTCTTGACTAAATAGTAACTGGAGTGAGTCTGTATACATATGGGGAAGCTTTCTGAGCAACATTTCTTTTTAAAGAGTGCAAGTTTCAGATTTTGTACGAGAAGCAAAAATTTTAAAAAAGCTATCTTATCAATTTTAAAAAGTTAAAAGTAAATAATTATTAAGTTAATTTCAAACAAGTTAAATTACAAATTTTTTATAGTTTAAAATATAAATGGCTACCCAGAGAAAAAAGTTATATCTTATCGGAATAAATGAAAATTGACGAGGGTTAAGTTTTTTGAGCAAAATTTCATTGAAAACAGTGCATGTTTAAAATTTCGGTTAAAAAAGCAACAATTTTGGAAATTTCGAATAAGGCTACTTTATCAATTTTAAAAAGCTAAAAGAAAATAATTGTTATGTGTTTTAATTTTTATAGCTAATATGAACATATTTTCAGCCAATTTTCACCCTAATATGGTCTTTTTTAGCTAAGAGGTTTTAAATTGGGATATATCATACTTTTTTTCTATAAATCAAACATTTTGAAGATTTTGAAAAGGGCTATCTTAAAATGTTTAAAACGCTAAGCATACATAATTAATTTATTTTAATTTTGAATAGTTAATATGAGCATGTTTCAAGTAAATTTTTTTCTTAAATTGCTCTTTTTCAGGTAGAAGGTTGTAAACTGGACAAATTAAATTTTCTGAGTCTTAACACATAAATAATTTCCCAGAGAGAAAATTTATATCTTTCTTGGCTAAATTAATTCCCAAGAATTACAAAGTGATTCTTGGGAATTGGGTAGCGGAGCGAGCAGCGGGTGTAACACACTATTACTCTAAAATTACTCGAAAGAGCTCTATTTATTTATTAGATATCCTGAGGCTTTTCAAACAAAACTTAGAATTTAATTTTTTTGATTGAGAAAGAAATTTCAAAAATATAAAAACATTATAACACAACAAAAATTGATTTTGGGAAAAAAACAATCCCAGTATTTGATATGTAAGAAAATATTGACCGATTAATAACAAAATAACTTCGATATCTATACCAAAATCTATTACATTATTATTATTATTATCTATGACATCTCA
The DNA here is from genome assembly GCA_013235015.1 of Araneus ventricosus. Lineage (NCBI taxonomy): Eukaryota > Metazoa > Arthropoda > Arachnida > Araneae > Araneidae > Araneus > Araneus ventricosus. Next base: position 195,222 of record BGPR01000944.1, read on the forward strand.
TAGAATTTGAATAAAATATTGAAGTGCTTGAAGCATTTCGAAATTTGAGATATTTCCATTTTTTATTTTCGTTTTAAATGAACAGCATTTTTAACAAATAAAAGTTTAATAAATGAATTTGAATTTAATCAATAAAATATTTCAAATATTATGTTTTATGTATTTAAACCTTTTACACGCATTTCAGCAGTAACAATCATATTTTTGTATAATAACTCAAAAGATGTTTAATTTTAAATAGGGTAAAAATTTTGATTCTTATCTCGTTCATTTTAGCAATTTTGCTGGATGCCACGAAATGCTTCTCAAATATTGCATAAAATGGAAAATTGGATTGAAAAAAAACATTTTCAAATTTATATACTATTATATTATCTGCATGTAAAAAATATTTTTAAAATAATTAGATGTCAAAGAAAAAATATTAAAAAAATTTTATATTTTGAAACTACAGTGGTTTCCTAGATATGCAATAAAAAAATCAAGATAAAAAACTTAAACAAAATAAATATACATCCTATGTACATAATAATTCATTTATTTTTGTACATTTCTTACATAAAATTGCCTATAATATTAAGGTATGTATGAAATATGTATTAAAGTTGGCCTCTCTAATCGGGGCTCAACAGAAAATCTCTAAATTATTAGTGATATGCATGTAATTCCAGTTGGAAAAATTATTTAAATGGCGTAAAGAAGAATTATACTACATATTGTTTGAGTCAATAATTGTACTATTGTACTATGCCTAATTTGCGTTTGTACCCTTTGCTTCATCTACAGATAAATGGGGATAGAGTTCAAAGTGCATCTTGAAATTAAACCGCAATCATGACATGAAAGGATCCAACTTTTGTATCATATAGAATGACGGATCATTTGGTGAAACTTCATTTTCTCGATCTGAAAGATGGAAAAATCTATATATGTCCACAAACCTGTCCCTTGCCATTGTACGTTTTACTTTATCGTTTCCAAGCATAGGATTCGAAGACAAGTAATATGTTATTCTAGGTAGTTTGGCGATTCCCATAATGAGTATTATAGCTGAAGAGTTCCTCAATATCTTCAATTGGCTTCCGTCGCCATTTTTTGACACCAATATGTTCCCATTTATCAATGGTAGCGCGAATTTGTCACACATATCATTCGTAAAAAGCATTTTAAAATTGTCTCCTGCTTTAGATCCAACAGGTAAATTGTGCTTAGGGCCTCCGCCATATTTCCGATGCTCTGTTAGATCAATCTGCCCATTTTCTATCAGTTCAGTCCAAGAAGATTTAAAGATTGAAGCACTATTTGCTGCCTCCTCGTCGTTCGCCTGATCTTCGTCTGTTTCATCTCCAGGATCTTTGTTCAAAATAAACGAAACTAAAACTAAACCAATTCAATCAGCTAAGGAATCATCTACTGGCCAGCCATCATCTTCGCTTGAAAGATCACTGACACTGCCATCGGAAGCCAATAAAATTTATTACATTTCTTCTTTATTAAGATCATGTTTCTTTTCACTCATAATTAAGATGCAACAAGTAAATGAAATTAAATACTAAACTAATAATACCAAAATTGATTGGAAAAACGTAAAAAAACAAAAGCAGCAGCACAAGGAAGAACAAAAATTTTCAGCATGGCATTCGAGCAAGGAACTTAGTATTTATACAGCTTATGTGGCACCCCTATGGCACAATATATTTTTAGAAAAAGAAATCACAGTATAACGAATGCGTCTTTTTAGTTATCTTCCATCCATCTCAACATGTGTTCATGATTCATTGTTACTAAAGGAACAAGAATGTTCCTAAGTGAAATGGTTCGCCTTTCACTTATTGTACAGCGCATGATAAATGCCGATGCAAGTACCCTGGTGCGCAATACAATGTTAGTTGTTTACAGCATTGTTCACGTAAAGGGACGATACCATAAACTACTATCAGTTGTAAAAGGCTTTCTTTCATAAAAGAGTGTCTTTTCGTTCCTTTGTCGAAAACTACAAATGAGATACTGAAGATTCTCATTGATAGAGTACGATCATCTGTCCTTATTTCTAAGTTCTGACAACTTGCTATCAAATTGATGATCTTAGCAATTGTGTAACAAAAATATTTCGTTATAACGGTGAAACAACGAAAGAGCGGAAATCTTGGCTCTACGCGGGCATGGTTCTCGTCGAAACCCTCTCAATAATTTACAGTACGCTTCAGAATTCTTTCATATTTTTACGGTTTTATTAATTTTGAAAAGAAAAGAGAATACAGAAAAAAATTTAGAAATTTCGACCGGGTAACTAGTCCCATTTTTGAGAAATTCAAAACAAAAAAATAATTTTTCCCCTGGGAAAACAAAGTTTATCCTATATAAAACCATGAAAATAGAGGACTATGAATCTTGTTGCCTTCAGTTGTCCTTATTGAATATAGACAAGCTTATTTTCATCAAATAAATCAACATAAAGTGGCAATTTGCCTATGTTAAAAATTCTTAACAAGTGGTTTCCTGTAGAAACCAGAGCCATCTTAGTCAATGGGCTGTATCTAAAGGGTGCCATTAATCCAAAGCCGTCTAAAAATTTACTATATTGATTTATTTTAATTTTGAGTGAAAAAAATTACTTATAATGTAAAATATGTTCATTTAAAGCTATGTTTAGGGCTTGTAACTAGAGTCAGAGACTTTTTAATGTTGCAGAATCATTTATATCATTTCAAAACATATTCATACTCATTCAATCAGTGAACAAATCGTAAACTATGCTTGTAATAGAAATAACACGCATTACAGAAGCTCTCTTGCAAAATCTTGTTCTGAAAAGACAAAGATCAATAAAGTTGAAAAACGTTAATCGGAGAACAGGTGACTTTCTTTTCTTTTTTTTCTTCTCCATTACTCTATTAGGTAGAAATTTTCGTTGGGATATAGACTTTAAAATTCCTGGTTATGGTTCTGACGGCGCGCCAAATTACTTTTTCCCAGGGCGCTCAACTTTTTTAGACAGCCGTGGTCGAAACTACCGCCCCTGAGAGGGTTAAAAGCGGATAACTGGTTTTCTAGTGGTGTCGAACTTTCTGAAAAACTTTTAACAGAGATATAAAATAATTTGTGTCCATGTAATTCCTTTAAATGAACGGAGATGACTCAAAGAAGATTTGACTTTCAATCTGACGCTAAATTTATTTCATAATTATTTACAATGCATTTTTCAGTTTCTATACGAAGAGACATGTGATAGCAAATAAAGGAGAAATTGTTAGATTTTATAATATGACGAACAAAAGTTGATGATCTAAATTCGTGATGCTGGAAAAATGATGTCTCAAGTAATACTTGCTATTGAATTATGTTTTATATTTTTACAATATTCAAAACACCTCTGTAATTAATCCCTTGTAATTTTTAAATACAAAAATATGTATAAGGATATAAAAGGTTCTCTGCTGGATACTTATTATAATTCAAATTTTATGCAATGCCGCCCTATGCCCGCCTTCCAGTGGAATTAAAAAAAGAGAACCTTATTTTTGGAATTAACGGCGCAGGACCCAAAAAAACAAAGTTAATACATAATAAAGATATATAGAAGTATTATGGAAGAAGCAGGTACGAAACTACTCAAAATTGTTGTCAAAAATGCAATAAAATTGGGCCTGTGGTGAGCATTTCACTGAAGTATATTACAAATGTTGTGAATTTTCTTTAAATATTAGTAATCTTTATGAAAATATTTAAAATAGTCACCTAAACTTATATTTGCGCTTTTTACATTTCTCAGGTGTTTATTATTTAATTTTTAACTGATATATTTTTCTCTGAAAAAAATATTGCTGAAAAAAATAGGGACATAATATGTACCGCACGCGTATGACGGAGGGTGAAAATAGGAGTACAATGGGAAAGATTTCTTTTTGAATTCAGCTATAAAATATTTTCTATTATGTGCCGAGAAAGCTTGTAAAGGGATAAAGCCTTGTAAACAGAGTAAGTTCGTAATAACCTTTTTCATTGAATTCCCCAACCTCCACTTCAGGAGAACTGAAAATGGCTGTTTAAGAAACCCCAACAAGGATAATTGGACATCCTACCACACTTATCAATGAAGCCATCTTTCTACCCGACCACCCGTCAGAAGAAGGCAAGCGCCTCAAATCGGCCGTCTTAGATGTTAAAGCGACACCTGTAGACGGCCTGGAACCGCCTGCCTAGGTACGAGAGGGTTAAACGGCAACACTCTCTTGAAATAAACTCAAAAAATAAAATCCATGCATATACATAATTTTTTATTGCTTCAAGGAACATTTCTGCCAAATTGGACGAAAATCGAACAACGCGTTTTACTGTGATTGCGTTACAAAGAAATTTACAGACAGACAAAATGCTGAACTTTTGAGTTAAAACTTAGACCTCGCTTCTCTGGGTCAATTAAAATTTTAAAAAATGGCTATGAGGTGCACATTTTTATCATCCAAAAAATACCTGTGCAAAATTTGGTAGCTCTAAGTGCAACCGTCTATTTTGTCAATCGCCAATAGACAGAAAGACTTTCATCTCTACCAGTAGTTCTGTCCACAGTATGCCTCATACCTTCCCACAAAAAAATTTTAAGATCTGTTCTTCATCGCAAACTTTAAGGTTTATCCAACGTCGTCATTCATTGAGGAGACAACATTGTTTCCAGATATCATAATTTGTCTCTCGAGGAAATACATTCTTTGCCCCAATGTGCGAATACAATATCTTAGAAAGTTATATTTACAATTTTAAACCAACCAATTTACAGTATTGGACACCTATATTTTTATTAAATTTTGCTCCATGTACTTACAAAACAAATACATTAACTTAATAAAGTTACATAAAAAATTTAACGGAGCAGATGTTTAGTAAATTATTCACTCGAGAGTGGAGGTAATTGTTAAGTTTTTACAACATGAACCATTTGGGTATTATCGTGAAAAAACATACTTTCTAAAAAAAGAGAAATAAACTATTAGAGTGAACTAAACAGGAAAAAGCAACTCTCAACGTGGATTCAAATTCAAATAACAGTGATTGCTAATAACCGCATTCAGTTCTTTTAACACTGGTATTTTTCTGTAGTTTATCGAGAATTAATGTACCTACAGAAAGAATGTTTTCTGCTATTTCTGATTCTAACAGAGATGAAAGCCTTTCTGTCTCTTGGCGATCAACAACATAGATTGTTGTCCTTAAAGATACAAAAATCGGCAGAGTTATACTTTGGATGATAATGATTTGCACCTTGAGTCATTTTTTCAAATTTTAATTGACCGAGAAAAGCGAGGTCTCCATTTTAACTGAACCGTTCAGCAGTTTGTCTGTCTGTAAATTTGTCTGTAACGCAATCGCGGTCAAGCGTGTTCGATTTGATTCGAATTTTTGCTGAAATGTTCATTGAAGCAATAAAAAACAATGTGCATTCATGAATTTTTATTTTTTAAATTCGTCTCAAGAGGGTGGCCGTTTAAATAAACTTATTGTTTTGGTGAGTCACTTGGCCAGTTTGGTGCAATCAAAACATTTGAATCATTTTGGTAAAAGCGGCACATTTCAAAGAAAATTTATTAATATTGCTAAAACTAGACATTTAATTGCAGTTTTGGGAATATGATACAATCAGATATTTAATAGTAATTTTGTTAATACTGATGAAACATATATTTAATCGTAATTTTTTTTAATACTGATTTAAGCAATGTCTCGTGCAAAAATTTCGCATCGGAAAAAAAAGAAAAAAGATAGAGAGATGAGTTCATAAAACTGGATTGAGAGGTTTTCTTCCTGTTTACTTCCATCTAATCTTGTTTTTGTTTTTTATTGAGCGATGTTTTATTGAGCGAAATCCATCAAAAGGTTCATGTCATAAAAATTTTAAGAAGATTATTTCTTATTTGTGTAACCCCTATTTTTCTTTTTTTACGTATTTACCACGACGATCATATTGTTATAAACAACAGTCTCAATGAGCACATTACAGATAAAACTCTAATAACAGAGTGCATGTCGAAAATAACATGAAGCACACAAACAACAAAAGCTATAAGCAGCAAACTCTAAAGACATCGCAAATCGTAACGTAAAAAAAAGTTGATTATCAATAATTAAAACATTCATGCATTCCTTCAATATCTAGGGGAGCCGACTCATCCTTAAGGTTTTAGAATGTAGGAAATTAAAAACACATGGTAAAAGTGAAATTTGTAAGAAGCTTAAAAACATAAAGAAAATTGTATACGAAATTTAATAAATGAATACAGTCGCATATAAAACATTAAAAATCGAGGATGAATTTGAAAACTAAATACAGTAGAATATGAAAATATCGAAAAACGCTCAATGATTTTTGAAACTGAATGCAATAGAATATGGAATACACGAAAAACTAACTGGAAATGTGTCATAGCGTGAAAATCGGCGAACCATTTTTATTATACATGACGAGACACTCCTGAAAACATTTTAGTTCAATTATTTGTAGCTTTGTAGTGGTGATAACTCCAAATGAAACATGTTTTACTGATACTGGGGATTTATTATTAAACAAGCAAAGCAATTGTTTAGCGATGAATATTGTTTTCATTTTTGTCATTATATAATTGCGAAGTGCGTGCTTGGGAAGCACTACTCAATAAATCACCTCAGAAATAATTTTCATTTTGCGAGAGAGCTTTTATTTTATATTACCGATTTGGGAGGTTCCAAAAGCTATAGGGACCGATTTCCAGGTATTCTTCCAAACAGTCTAGTTGAAGACTCGACAAATTAGAATCAGCAAGATGGACAGAAGTGGAAACAAATTTGATGTAAGTTACTTATTGGCGCAGTGATTTTTTCATTTGATTTCTGAGCTGTTATGCTAACATCCTTACTGCACTTACCCCTTTGCGGACAAGTAACTTTTTAGAACACTCCGATCAAGTTTGCGCACTTTATACACCCTCCCTTTTTTCAGACTCAGTGCTCATTTAATTGTATAAAACTTTATTTTTCATAGTGTAATAAGGTTAGAAGTTTGAATGGATGAATAATATACAAATTTGTGCAAGAATTTTAGCCGCTATCCTCTCCGTTAACTGGATTTCCAAACACCTTAATCTCCAGATCGATGAACTGTGGCGCACGTTATACGCCATACATTGTTCGCAAATGTTGACGGCGCATCCTTGCTGTACGCATTTTTCATTTATTTGAGAGGAAATTCAGCCAATAAATTCGTAATTTGTTTGAACCACTTGTTAAAAAAATGCATCTTATTAATTTACTTGAAATTACAAAATATGAAAAATTTATCGAGCACAGCTTCTTCTCTCTTAATACACATATGCTGACATATCAAATTCTACTTAATTTTTTTCAGTATTCAACACGTTTGATTTCAATTAAATAGTAGTATTTCAATTAAATAGTACCATTCATATTTGAATCCTACCAAAAATTTCTTAATAATCTTACAACTCAAAAAATGTGGTTGTTCTATAACCCATTCGATAATTTAAAAATTCTGTTCAATTGGGAAGTGTATTATTATATATATATATGTTAAGGTCAAAGTGATTGATTGCTTATTATTAAAACCGATCGTGATTATTATTAATAATAACCGTATAAAAATTCCAGTTATTTTTAATAAGAATCTTAAACGCATTGACGATAACAGATATGTATATCATAATAAACATATATAATTACAATATGTATAAAATATATTATTATATATATTATAATTACAATTTGTGTATATATATATATATATATATTTAGCCATTTTGTCCTTTTTTACTGTTTTTGAGTTTTTATTTTGTGTTTATATGTTGGTTTTGATATATATATATATACAATATTATTATATAAATAATTTATAATTAAGTGTATTGCCAGAATTTTTTAATGTACATCAAAAAATATCAATTAAAACTTTTTATTAAAACGACAATCTCCTACCTTAAAATAGTAATTTGAATTTCAATCCAATTTTAGTCCATGAATTTCAAGACAATGTATTTAAAAATATATTTATTTCTCTTTTCTATCTTATACACTAATTATAAAACTATAGCCGGCAATTAAACAGGTCTGCAAAAATAAATAAATAAGCAAAATGAGATTTTTCAGATGACCTTTATGTTTATCGGTCAGCAGAAACCTGAAATGACCTCAATTTAACATGACAATGTTTATAGGCTGGTATACAATCTGCAGATTGCGACATGCGTGATGAGAATACCGTTCAAAACGCGTTACAAGGCAGAACATCGAACCTAGAACTGCGAAATTTGGCATATAGTTACTTCTTGGATTGCAAATGCTCGCTAAGAAAGGGGCTCAAAATTTTAATTCCATTTTTAATTTATTAAACATTTTTTCAAAATTCTAGCGTGTACTATTAATAATTTTGGAGCACTGTATCGCATAAAAACTATTTTTATACCCCTTTCCAATATAAAAAACAGTAATTTTTCCTCCATATCAAATTTACTTCCGTGCAATTTTTTTCTTTCATTTTAATCGATTCCGCAGCTTTTCCTTTATATAACTTGGTGCAGCAAAATAGAAAAATATTGAATAATCAATTTTAAATATGTTAAAAGCTCTCGTGCGACTATGTAAAAATAAATATTTTCACGTTATTATAACTAATGATTTATCATATTTGAATCAATGGCTGCTTCTTCAGCAGGATAATGTTCTTAGGCTGGTATTCTTTCTGTAAATTGCTTGACACAAAGATTATTAAGCACAGAATGAAACGGCTGATGCAATCAGGTCACACGAATTTAGCCTCGATCATTATCATACTACGAGGTTTTGGACAAGAGGTTCTAATCTTTTTCACCACATCACCTCCTATGGTTTCCTTCCGGTTGGTTTTTTCTGAAATAATATAATACATATATAATAGATTGGCCCTTATTAAAGGGTTCAAAATATGCTAAACAATTTTTAAGAACAATATCTTATTCTATTCTTTTACCATAATGTAGAAATACACTAAATATTTCTTCATTGTAGAAAGGCTAACCCGTGCCTCATCCAGCTTGATTGAATAAAGATTTAGGAGAAAATATTTGCTAAAAATTAACGATTTGAAATTCTATGTTTTTTAGTCATATTAATAAATGATTTCATTAGCCCTCCAAACGTATCTTATTGTAACAGATTTACTAACGAAAGCTGTACTTGAAAATCTCATGAACATTGGCAGAGTGCTTAAGAAATAAATAAAAGCGTGAAAAACAGAACTGATGAATCCATTGACACTAAGATTCACTTCGTTGATAACTTTACATTTAACAATTACTTTCGTTTTGTATGATTAAAAATAATGCAAAATCCATTAACAGAAAAAAATGAATTACGAAATATAAAATAAAAATATATGCTGCGGAAAATTATAAGCAACAGCATGCTTCTCAAATTCAAATCATAAGTAAAGGGGGCTTTCAGTATAAGAACGAATAAGGAAAAAAATATTAAATGCAAAATATAGAAATAACTAATTCCAAGCACGAAATAGAAAGAATACTTTTAACAAAAATGAAAGTATTCTAAATAAATAACACGAAAAATAGAACTCATAAATCGGACACTAACTTCCAACTGATCCTTGAAATAAGGGTAATGAATCAACATAAATAAAAAAGAAATAAAACTGCTGACTCGGCTCAATTTATATATTAAAAAACCTGTCTGAGTTATTTGACGCCATAACTTAAATCGGATTTGCGCGTTCATTAATGACGTAGACAAAAGGGGCGGAGTTATTTTTAACTCCTCTCAGCGCATTGGTCATTTTTGCATGATTACAAAATAGATTATGAAATTGTTTGATTTTGCTTTAAAATTATTAAATAGCATATATAATTACTTGATTTCGTATCTAAATCCTGAATGACTTAATTTATAAATATTCATTTGAAACCTTTGCTGACAATTTGATAAATGATTAAAATTGACTGCCTTTATGAAATCAAAGAATTATGTCTAAAAAATATTTTTAATAAATAAAATAGATGATATTAAAATTAAAAATTTACCTAAGAGAAGAGGAACTTCATTAGTATACATTTTTGTTCAGTATTAAGAATTTTTCCTTTTAAATTATCTATGATAAGCTTTTTAAATGCAATGATAATATTTTTTTAATTCTAAAATTGCTAAACTGCTTATTCTTCATTTAGAAACCAGAGCTAATTGCAAAATTTCTTCAAAGCAACTGACGAAATTCCGTTATGTATGTTTTTGTGTTTCTTTAAATCTTTTAAAAACATTAAATCATTAAACGGAGTACCGACTGCTGTTGTACTCTCCAACCATACTTTGAGAAGCTATTCGTTTTTTGTAAGTTTTTTATATGATTTCTTTTTTTCTTTCTTCATTCTTTTGGTATATATTCAACATTCTTCGTTCGTAGATAAATATTTACATGATTAAACAACTTTTTTTCCTAACATTTAACGTTCCTATCCTCATCATTGGGCTCAATTTTAACCATATACTTGTCGTAGTAGGGCCAAAAATAGCTCTTGCCCCAGGAAACCTCGCACAAACAACTAAACAAGTTTTAACATACGCCGTCACGAAAAACGTACAAAAGTTCTTAGTCAAACAAAACAATTTAGGCATTTTTGAAGCCAGTCATTACAGTAAAAATATTTTAATTGAGTAAATTGCCTTTGCCATCCATCGAGCATAATGTAAAGCCCCAAGTGGCTGATTTTAATAGTCGAATCTGAGGTCCATCCAATAAAAACTAGACAGGATTTAGAGAGCTTCCGATAATTGTCATTGAATTTTTCCTTTTCCAGTGCATTAAAAAGATAATTCACGTTACTCAGTAATTCGCTTTCATTACGTACTTAGTTCAAGTAATTGTACCCATTCATATAATTTTTTTTCGAAATTATTTTTTAATGAAACAAGATCTGGGCTCTTAGTCACGATATGTTCGTGAAAACATATAACTCATGTTCGAAAACACTTCACAGCACTGATTCAACCTCAATTGTGGCTTATGGAATCGCACGTGGTTCGAGTTTCTTCCATTATGATGATGGGACGTAGTTCCAGCGGAGGGGGCCTTTGATGGCAATTAGGATTCCAACCTCAATTCCCACGTCGATGACATGAAGCCTATAATTGAATTCACCCAGAATGCTTAGATTCGACTGCGGTAACTCACTGGTAGTTTATGGTATCATATGTAGATAGGGTTAACTCCAATCCGATGACGGGACGTACCTCCTGCGCAGGGCCTTTAATGGCAGTTAGGTCTCCAACCTCAATTTCCGTATTGATGTCGTTAAGCCTATCATTGAATTCATCCAGCATGCTTGGGCAGGATGGAGTAACTTACTTGTGGCTTAGAGTATACCATGTAGAGCCATAAGTTATAGGACAGCATTAAGCAAATATACAGAAATCAAAGGTATCGAGTAGAATTGTATAAACGCAGAGCATTGAAAGGGCTTTCATATGTACTAAACAGTTGCTTTGATATATGGAGGAGGCCCACCGCAGTCGGCACTTCAGACATGTAAGAAAGCAAAATTTAAGCTAAGAAGAATATTGACACTAGTTCAGTCATTGTGTACATAAAAAATACATATCTTGTAATTAATTCATATTTTTCGCCTTTTTTCGGTGAATTGCCGGATTGTGAAAGATAGTCTGGTGGTGGACGCGCGATTTTGCAATTTATCTATAGAGATCGATGTCATCATACGACAAATTGCGTTTTTAATTAATTTTCGCCCTGGAATTTTATTTTGAGTTTTATGTAGCTTGTAATGCAAAGGAGGCATACTGAAAACTCGCCCCCGGTGAGAAAAGCTGCAGCAACTCCGCTGGTATTCAAGTGATTCATGGGGAAAATTTCTGTTGTGATTATGACCGCACGACGGGAATTACCGGTCTTTGAATGAGAAATGGTAAATGGAGCTAGACGCATGGGGTATTTTAATTCCGAAATTGTTAGAGAATTCAACATTCCTAGATCCACAGTGTCAAGAGTGTGCTTAGATTATATAATTCTAAGCATTACATCCCACTATAGACAAGGCAGTAGCTGACCGCGTCTACTTAATGACCGAGATCAGCTGCACTTGCTTAGAATAGTCAGCATTAACAGACCAGCAACACTGCTTCATATAACAGCAAAAACAAATGTATGATCTACGAAAGATGTGTCAGGGAAATTTGGCGTTGAAGGGATACGAAAGCACAACGTGCCTTTACTAAGCACCTGCTAGAGGCAGCAGTGCTTCTGACGGACTCTAACTTATCGACAGGACCCTAGACAACTGTAAAAATATTACTTGGTCAGATGAGTCAAGAATACAGTTGTTAGGAGTTAAAGGCAGGAATCAAGCGTTGCACAAACCTCACGGAGATGTTTTTAAATGGCATGGATTGGGTCTTCGGGTCAAACAAGCTGCATGACCCGGCTTTGCACGGGCAATCTTGAATAATGGGATATTCCCGGGCGGAGAGAAGTGAAACCACGTGAGGCCTTCGGATCCATATTTTTTCATATGCCCGGCTCCGTTTTTTTTCAACAAATATTGTCACTTACTTTCTCCAAGAAATGTAAATATTCTTTCAAATCTAGTCTTTTTATTACTAATTTTCATATGCCCGCCTCCTATTTATTTTTTTACATATATTGTCGCTAACGTAAACGTTACGTTCCCCCCAAAACGTAATCTCTTTTCTTTGTTCTTCTGTTTCTTCGGCTCTTCTCTGCTGGCTACGTTGTGCCATGTCTGATAATCGGCTATTTCTTTGTTCTTCTGTTTCTTCGGCTCTTCTCTCCTGCCCACGTGGTGACATGTCTGACAATCGGCTATTTCTTTGTTCTTCTGTTTCTTCCGCTCTTCTATCCTGGCCACGTTGTGCCATAGTTGACAATCGGCGGCTTCTTTCTTCTTCAGTTTCAACAACTCTCCTTTCACGTTTTCTAATTGCCTCCCGTCTACTGGCAGCATCCCCTGTAATTCCTCTTTTTCTTTTAGGCGTTTTTTCGTTCGGCGTTGCACGGGCTAAATCGAATAATAGCTGAGGTCACGTGAAACATGCCTAATGTGTGTTATAATATTGTTGAAGTGTGTTGTATTAGTGTTTTAACCTTCTGCTTCAGCTGGGTGTAGATAAGATGTCCTGTGATAAATTTGGTCATAAATTCTGAAGCAATACGCTCCTCTCCCTGTAGACGGTACAATCTGTGCACCCATTGAAGCACTGGTACGATCTTGTGTTATTTTTGAAATGCACTGATAATTCATAGGAACCATCCATAAATCCTTTCATTTCCACTGGATAAACTGAAGCCTGCTCAATTATATTTCCATTATGACAACAATGAGTGCAAATTCCTCTGGTATTCTTTTCATCCCGGAAATACAACCCTCCGCATTTCAGATAGAGATTGTCCATTTCTTCAGAGTTGTGTTCTTCAACAATAGGGTAAAGAACAGTTCTAGCTGCATAAAAAGTTTGTATCTGATGGTGGTTTTGTCCTTCAATAACATTTAGACGGCGTTTTCTTGCATGTTGTAGCATGGCTGACAATCCGCTATTTCGTTGTTCGTCTGTTTCTTCGGCTCTTCTTCTCTGGCCACAATGTGCCATTACTGCCAATCGGCTATTTCTTTGTTCTTCTGTTTCTTCGGCTCTTCTCTGCTGGCGACGTTGTGTCATTACTGCCAATCGGCTATTCTTTGTTCTTCTGTTTCTTCGGCTCTTCTCTCCTGGCCACGTTGTGCCTTGTCTGACAATCGGCTATTTCTTTGTTCTTATGTTTCTTCGGCTCTTCTCATCTGACCACGTTATGCCATTACTGCCAATCGGCTATTTCTTTGTTCTTCTGTTTCTTCGGCTCTTCTCTCCTGCCCACGTTGTGACATGTCTGACAATCGGCTATTTCTTTGTTCTTCTGTTTCTGCCGCTCTTCTGTCCTGGCCACGTTGTGCCATAATTGACAATCGGCGTCTTCTTTCTTCTTCAGTTTCAACAACTCTCCTTTCACGTTTTCTAATTGCCTCCCGTCTACTGGCAACATCCCCTGTAATTCCTCTTTTTCTTTTAGGCATCGGAAAAAGCGAG
>BGPR01000944.1:209349-348262 GCA_013235015.1 Araneus ventricosus
TTCCAAATATCAGCTTAAAATAGAAGCTTCCACAAATATTTAAACTTTATCAAATCAATGAATAATGATTAAAATCACTGACATAACTAATCTATATCTTTCGGCACATAACTTTACAGAACCAAAACACCCCTTTTAATTTCGTTAAAACGATTTTGTTGGACGTTATATCACGGGATAAAAAAAAGAATTTATACACTTTCAACAATACATTTTTTTATTTCTGTCAGCGTCACTTTTTTATTGTTGTTGTAACAATGTTCTTTAAAGTAAACGACTTCAACAATAAAATAAATTTTGAATTGCGCTGTAACAATGAAAAGTATTGTTATAAAGTATCTGAAACAATGAAAAGTATTGTTGTAAATTAGTTTTTAATTAATATCTTTTTCACTAATTAAAATTTCGATATTTAAATGGCCGAAATGGATTCCTTGAATTATTCCCCATCTTTTGGTACTTTCCGCGCGCTTCTCCGTTCGGCGGTTCGTGAGAAGATAGAAGGACATACATACATACATACATACGTTTGTTTACCTTCGAATTTTAATAGGATAGACTAGCTGCGTAGCCCGGCGTTGCACGGGCTAAATCGAATAATAGCTGAGGTAACGTGACACATGCCTAATGTGTGTTATAATATTGTTGAAGTGTGTTGTATTAGTGTTTTCACCTCCTGCTTCAGCTGGGTGTAGATGAGAGGTCCTGTGATAAATTTGGCCATGAATTCTGAAGCAATACGCTCCTCTCCCTGTAGACGGTACAATCTGTGCACCCATTGAAGCACTGGTACGACCTTATGTTATTTTTGAAATGTACTGATAATTCATCGGAGCCATCCATCGATCCTTTCATTTCCACTGGATAAACTGAAGCCTGCTCAATTATATTTCCATTATGACAACAATGAGCGTAAATTCCTCTGGTATTCTTTTCATCCCGGAAATATAACCCTCCGCATTTCAGACAGAGATTGTCCATTTCTCCACAGTTATGTTCTTCAACAATAGGGTAATGAACAGTTCTAGCTGCATAAAAAGTTTGTATCTGATGGTGATTTTCGTCTGTTTCTTCGGCTCTTCTTCTCTGGCCACGTTGTGCCATTACTGCCAATCGGCTATTTCTTTGTTCTTCTGTTTCTTCGGTTCTTCTCTCCTGCCTATGTTGTGCCATTACTGTCAATAGGCTATTAATTTGTTCTTCTGTCCTGGCCACTTTTTGCCATAGTTGAAAATAGGCCGTTTCTTTCTTCGTGAGTTTCAGCAACTCTCCTTTCACGTTTCATAATTGCCTCCCGTCTACTGGCACCATCCCCTGTAATTCCTCTTTTTCTTTTAGGCATCGGAAAAAGCGAGAATTGAACAAAGCAAAAATAGTAACTTCCAAATATCAGCTTAAAATAGAAGCTTCCGCAAATATTTAAACTTTATCAAATCAATGAATAATGATTAAAATCACTAACATAACTAATCTATATCTTTCGGCACATAACTTTACAGAACCAAAACACCCCTTTTAATTTCGTTAAAACGATTTTGTTGGACGTTATATCACGGGATAAAAAAAATAATTTATACACTTTCAACAATACACTTTTTATTTCTGTCAGCATCACTTTTTTATTGTTGTTGTAACAATGTTCCTTAAAGTAAACGACTTCAACAATAAAATAAATTTTGAATTGCGCTGTAACAATGAAAAGTATTGTTATAAAGTATCCCAAACAATGAAAAGCATTGTTGTCAGTTAGTTTTTAATTAATATCTTTTTCACTAATTAAAATTTCGAAATTTAAATGGCCGAAATGGCTTCCCTGGATTATTCCCCATCTTTTGGTACCTTCCGCGCGCTTCTCCGTTCGGCGGTTCGTGAGAAGATATAGGGACATACATACATACGTTTGTTTACCTTTGAATTTTAATAGAGTAGATTGAACCAATCATTGAATGGAAATGGATATGTTCAGCTACTTGGAGACCATTTGCTGCCATTCATGAAACCAAACCACAATGGATATTGAATTTTCCAGAATGATATTGCGCCATGTTCCCGAGACAAAATTGTTTTCGATTGGTTTTAAAAACATTCTGAACAATTCGAGAGTATGCTTTAGGCACCCAGGTTGCCAGGCATGAATCGCATTGAACATGTATGGGACAAAATCCAAAAGTCAATTAGTGGAAAAAATTCTCTACAGGCAACACATTATTAATGGACGTCTGTAGAGGCAGCATGGCTTAATATATTTCTTCAGTGGACTTCTGATGACCTGTTGAATCAATGCCATGTCGAGTTTCTGTGCTTCCCCGGGCAGAAGGAGGTTCGACTCGATATTTGGCGGCATATCATGACTTTTGGCGCTTTAGTGTTTATATTATTTCGAAAGTTAAACAAATGAAATGTCTTAGGAACATTGTAAATGGAATTTTATTTACTGGGAAATATAATTCTGTATCAAATCTATATTTATGGGAATCATGGCAGTTATTCTCTAACCCACCTATCCAAACCAAAGAAACAACAAAATATTCTGGTAAAAAATGTCTCAATTGCTTTATAATGTGTTCTTTATGAAACTCCATTTATCAAATTAGTATTTATTTACTTATGTGCTTTTAGTAACCTACTGTTTTGTTATTTATATAAATTCAATACAAATATTTACAAAATATTTTCCTTATTTTCTGTTTAAAATTCAATGCCCATCCTAAGAACTATTTTCATTTTTCATTTAAGTCTCAACATTTGTTCAGAAAAAAATATAAAAAAAACGAACAATAATTCTTTGTACGAACCACTAGGATAAATATACAACATTAGAAGTTATATTTCTGTCATTAGTCGAAGGTAACAACCATCTGAAACGAATTAATTGTTTGCTTGAATTTTTTACTGTTTTTATTTCATTTTATGGCAATTAAAAATTATGTCTCATAGCAGACCTTACACTTCATGAAAAATGAGTGGAGAACAATAATTTCAACTTAAGCTATTTTATATCAATAATTTCAATTTTGAACAAAATGTAATGTTTTGTATTAAATGTCATAATTTCAAATGAGGTGTGTCTTTATTTCTTTTCCACATTTTTATCTAGGATGCTAGAAACATTGAACTCACGACTATTAAAGAAAGAAACATTGAATCGAGAAAATCTTCCATGGCATATGAAGAAACAGACGAAGACACCTTGGAATCTAAGGAGAAAACTGATTTGATATGTAGCACAGAGAAAACCATTGTATGGAAAACTTTCAAAAGCATTGTTTTCCTCATCTGCGTAATTGTCGTGGTAATCCAATCTATTGAGTTTTATAACATTTATAGCAAATACCCCACCACCATGGTACAGAAATCAATCTTCATCAATAAGGTGAAACTTCCTGCATTGACTCTATGCTTTAAGTACACGTAAGTATTCTCCAGAATATGGTTGAATCAACTAAAAGTTTAAAAACTTCTGAAAAGTTTAGGTTTCAGTAACTAGGAACAAAATTTACAAAGCAAATCAGGATTGAAAATGAAATATTCGTATGATTGTTTTCAGATGGGAAATGAAACCTCAGCACCTGAGATAACGTTAATAATCAGAAAAATGCTTTAAGTATGTGGAAGTGCAAAAATTTTAGATTACTAGTTCTATTGCACTTGCAATTTATACCAGAAGTCGTTTTAAGTTCAAAAAATTACTTCTTTTTCTTGCACTGCTCTTCAACGACTGAGCTCCCAACTGCTCGCATAGTAAACTGACGGTTATTGTACTATCCAATCATGCGCCTTGCTGGTCGTATTGTTTGGATATCTCAAAATACGTTCTGCATGTTGAAGCCAACTCTATGGGCATCTTGTGTATAGACACTGAAACATTCCCAACTCTTTCCGTTGACAATTTCATTATTAATTAAATTATTTTGTAAGTAAATTCTTAATTTTCAATTTTGAAATATAATTATAGCTTTCAATAATACAAAGCTATATACTAGTACCGTCTTAAAAGTCTTTGACATTTCTCTTTTGAGAGGAATTTTCAACAGTATCATTCAATTTATAATTATCAACGTTGATTAGTAAAATTTCGATGAAGCGTCTTTTAAATTATACGTAGAATTTTTTAATTTGATTTTACATCAACCCCTTAAAAGACGTTTGAACGGTTCTTTACTGTATATATATTAATAATTAAATTCCAATATGCTTTCATTATTTTCGTTATATCGTAAATTTTTCTTATATATAAATCCAAAGCGACCTCCCGTTAGCGTGGTGCGGAAGCCTGGAGAGGGAGATGCCAGCTCAGGTGTCATCTTCGTAATATGACCGAGGTTCAAAATAACGAGTTCCAATCCAACATAGACCTCGTGTTGCTTCGAAATGGAACATTAAATAAAACTAAGTGAAACTAACCCTCCTCTTCCAGGAATTGTAGAAGTGTGTCCATTCTAGTAGTCCCCTTTCTTTATCTGATGTTAGGGCAGCCCCTATTCAGTTGACTTGCCCGCTGCGTATAGGCCAGATATTGCCATATTAGCCTCTTAGGCACATTCCGCCCGAATTCGTCACACATATTATTGTATTGTAATATCCAATTCCTTTTCATCACAGGTATTTATTTCAGACATTTCATGATTTTATCATGTGAAATTTATTGTTGTCAAAATGGTTGCTTCCAAAATTTGCTTCTGTGATAGGAAAGAAACAATTCATAAACATGTTTGATTTAAATGATGGGAAGACTTTGTTGTCCTACGTTCTGAAAGTAAAGAAGTAAGTGGTTCTCCCGTCTTCGCTTCATGATGACTGGTTTGCAACAATATCACTTTTTTTAAATCCTTCCCACTAAGGTCAGTGATCAATTTAAGAATGAGGAAATTTAAACTAGTTTATATTAACAATATTAAAATTATGAGATTATTTTCCAGTGCCTGTCAGACACATTACGCCCGAACTTGCCTGTTCCAAAATTTGCGTCAGACGGAGATCTAAGAAGAAATATCATGCATGGACGCTAAAACAATGGTTCCGACGGCCATTTATCCTTTCGAAACTACTGATAACAACTGGATTGTGAAAAAATCATATTATGCCCCAGGTGCAATTCAACTTCGTTAAATTGATTTGATTCTCTAATTTAGT
The DNA here is from genome assembly GCA_013235015.1 of Araneus ventricosus. Classification (NCBI taxonomy): domain Eukaryota; kingdom Metazoa; phylum Arthropoda; class Arachnida; order Araneae; family Araneidae; genus Araneus; species Araneus ventricosus. The sequence goes on from BGPR01000944.1 coordinate 214,483, forward strand.
TCTTTCAATTTGATTTCAGTTTGCTATTATTTTAGAAGCATAATTATTGTTATCGAATCATCCATTATTCAAATTTTCAGGTACACACTTAAAATTTACTCTGCCATAAGCTTAGTTCGGAAAAAAATGCGGTCATCAAAGTATACGCGCTTGATTTTACCAAAGTTCTAAAATTAGCCAAAGGAAATATCTTTCATACGATTTTCCGACAGAACGGAAGTTTAACACTTTTGTCCGACCCTCCTTTTTTATAGTCAAAGGCAAAGCAGGGCCCTCTTTTCCATTGTAAGACTGTGAGGGACTCTGCGGAATTTTTATGGGGATAGGGAGCCCTTCAGTTATTCTGAAGTGCCAAAAAGTTCCATTTTTTCTCTTGTTGGCAAAAATGATGTAAATTTGATGAAAACGATGACGTCACAACCTAGTAAACATTAGCTCCATCTCTAAGGAAAAGACATTTTTAAAATTCTACTAGGAAAGCCATAAGAATTCCCACGAAGGTCAGCGATTAATTTAAAAATTATATAATAAAAATTAGTAGGTATTAACAATAATAAAATTAACGAGATTATGTTCCAGTGCCTGTCAGAAGCATTTCGCTGAACTCTCCTGTGGGAACATTGCACCCGAGGGAGAGTTAAAATGAAATATCATGGATGGACGAAAAACTATGGCTCCGGACGCCATTTATCCTTTCTAAACCACTGATAACAACTGGAGGGCGAAAATCTCATACTATTTTCCTGGCGCTAGTCAACCTCGTTACACCACTGAATTAACTAACTAATATACCTGAAATTCTTTGCTTCTTTTTTGAGGATATTGTACTCTATTTTCGAGACGGAATCTATAAGTCTAACACTTAGTTTTCCTTTTTCGTGAACAGGCACTCTTCCTTCACATAGAAACAATTAGATTTAAATAGTTAAATAATAAAATAGACTTTCAAAATCGCAAAAGAAGACGCAAGAATAAGTACAGTCAATGATCATTTACTTTATAAAGATCATTTTTAACAATTTTTAGGGGTTTCATTATTTTTTTATAAGAAGACCAGCGGAAATGGTCTCCCCTAGACATTCTCGTATACTCCTTAAGGGAAGTAGCATCCCGCCCTTCCCCGTATAAATGTTACGGGCTTTCAGCAAGGCCCTGAACCCCACGAGTACCCAGATTTAAGTTGTCTTCTTAGTACGTGGCAAGAACAAAGAGCAAAAATACAAGAAGGTGGAAAACACGCCAAGAGAGAGGATAACACCCCAAGCGGGTGCCAAAACACAATATTGTGCTTTTTAAGCGTCATAATATGTTAAAGGAAACAGTATATGCATTTTGAACTTCTTTTTTCCGAATGACTGAAACCAAATTTGCACACATATCTAAAATCAAGGTTAGATATTATACACATACTAAGTTTCATTTATGTAATTCATCGTTTCGGGAGTTATCTTGTCCGCATGCCTCAGAACGTACAGACAGACAGGCAGTCAACCTGTTGACGGATTTAGTCTTAACTTTGATACGGGTATACAGTGTCGATGATAAAACTGTGTACCAAATTTCAACCATCTAACTATTTAAGGTTTTCAGATATCGTGTTCACATGTACAAGGACAGACAGACTTCCCTTGACGTATTTCGTCCAAAATTTGACCTAAATCTAGCTTGTGATCTTTCTGGTGTAAATACAATTTCAATACTATGAATACGAGAAAATGAAAACGAGTTAAAGCAAAATGTGTTTACACGCAATAAAGTGCATGTCATTCTTCTTTTAGTGATACCTTCTGGAAATTGAAACAAAATGGTTATATCCTTATTTCAACTACTTTCCTAAAGTCAACGAACTAGATAAGGCATAGGAAAAGGTATCAGGCTGATAACTTTCTTATCCTTTGAAAATTTCGTGTTATAAATTACGAAAGATTTTCATAGCGATTGATTTAAAATCTAATAAGTATCAGTAATAAAAAAAATAGAAACACACATAGTAAAGCCTATATGAATCGTATTGTCTAGAAAACAATCTGAGATCCATAATATATGCAGTTTGGGCTTTTTATATTTGTTATTATAATATATATTTTGAATTTCCTTTTAAAAAATTACTCTATTGATTAAAATTTTAAAAGCAAGTAATGGAATTATTTGCTTTAAAGTTTTAGAAATTTGGCAGTAGTCTCGAACTTATTTCACTGTGTCTCTTTCAGCGTTTCGACTGAAACATTCTGCTATGACAATCCAGCATACTGCGAAAGGCCAAATAATTTAGAAGAATTTTGTCAGAAGCATCCATTTCACTGCAGAGGAGATACCTCGAATTTAACGGTGAGCACTTTTCTACTGGCGTTTATCTGAAGTTGTGATTTTACATGCTTGCAACAATGTATTTCTCTTTTGTTCATAGACATAAATACCTTTATGCATTTTGTTTCACCACTTTGAACTTTTGTGTAACAAGTGGTGAACGATTTTTTTTTTCATCGTAAAGTGAAAGAAAATTTGAAACAAATTCAATTAACTGCCAGACCATTTCGTATTTTCTATGTTAAGTCTGAGGAAGTAAAATTTGTCTTAAACATCTTTTTGTCATGAGAAAGTTAAATTTGTCTTAAGAATGAGAAAAGCATTGCTAAGATTTAGCGACAATCTATCCTCAATCTGAAGCACGGTGTCATTAATAATTGCAATTTATCTGTAATTTTAACAGCAATATGAGTTTGTCTTTAGTTAAGGCTGAAGAGCGTCACTTAAGTTCAGTTCCTAAAGATTTCACTGGTTCACAGATACTATTATCATCTTGGATCAATTTATCCTAATCCTGGTTAAAAACGGTATTTAGATCTGTAGGATCCTTGACTTTGAAGAGGCAATCGATAAAAGCAAATGAAAAGCTTTCAAAATTCATTCTGGAAAAAATTCAACAAACTTTCCACTTCGATTGGCTTTTGCGATTATTATCAAAAATTCAAATTTTATAGAACTGAAGCCATTCCACTACTCAGAACTGCTGCCAATTTTCACACTGAACAAAGTGGAGATATCAAAAGAGTTGATATAAGTTGCGGAACTCAAGAGAAAACGATACCTTTCAACAGTTGACAAATTGGCAGTAGTTTTTGAATAAATTAATGGACACGTAACTTTAGAAGGACAGATTATTTTAGGCTGGAAATTGGTGAAATGCAGTTATAACCATTTACCAGTTCATTTTGTGATCTTTCGGGTAATCCACTTCTATTCCCTAAAAATATACAAATGGTTGGGAAAATGGGATGACATATCGTGGTCTTCAAGTACATGCAAGTTCAAGAGAACGGAAAATTACTATGCAATTTCAGCTGTAAAGATATCACTAGGATATCCCTTGCCCATGCATTCATAGACTCAATATTTTAATGGTTCTTTAGATTTTCCTAGTGCTTTTTATAAATAAAATCTAAATTTTAATATGTTTTATTTCTCTTTTTATTTACGACCAATTAATATTTTTAAAAAATTAGATCTAAATGTTATGGTAAAATTTCGTACTAAAAATGTTTTTTCATTTGGTGGAAAGTTTATCATGACTTTAACCACAAGAAAAGTTCTTTTTAAAAATAAAAGCTAGATATGTTGCTTTGTTGAAAATAGGACTCTGAGCAAAAAACGTGTGGTTCATAAGTGAAAACACTCCACTCAAAATGTTGGATATTTTTAATGTTACGTTTTACGTATTAATACCTTCGAGAAAAAATGTGTTTCCCTGTCAGACAGAAGCATGAATGGTGAAAGCTGGTTTTACGAGGTAAAAAAATCTACTTTAATAAAGAAAGAGAAAGCTATATATTTAAAGTAATTGGGAAAACCAAAGTACCAGCCCCCCAGCCTTATCCACTGAACCAATTTAGTCAATTTATATTTCATATGGAAATTTATGACACCTAGATATGTCATCAATGTTTGCCTGCCAACCACAACCTTCTATTTCGAGAAAAATTGAATAAACACTACTTCATTATTCATTCTCTTTAAAGACAAACTTAGACAAAGACACGAAGTCCCAACCACTGGACAAGACCATGTCTCCTATATACATCATAGATGATTGCCTGTCCCCCATAGCTCTCCAGTTTCGAGAGATATCGTTAATAAAATCTATTAGAGAGAGTTCTCCCATACTCAACAAATGGATTAATTCCGCCATTTTATTTCTCCACATTTGCAATCATATATGGCCAACCAGAATATTCCACTTTTATTGCTCGAGTTTGAAACAATATTTTTGGGTTTTAAACATTTCAATTAAACTACTCAAGAATATTGTAAAATATCCATTGTAGGTTAAGGAAACTATTTATACTGTATTTATGGATCTGAAAACTTTTATACGGGAAATCCTGACGAAGTTGTGCGAAATCTTACTATTTAAACGGCGATTTTTTTTCGTTTTTTAACCTGTTCCACTAATGTATAGGCAATATTTAAACTGAAAAAAGTAATCATTGCGAGCCATTAAGCGACGATTTTGCCGAGCCCGTTCGGAGTACCGTTCGTGTTGCTAAATTATTATTAAAAGAAAAATGGTAGATTTACTGTAAATAGTCTTGTTCATAGCTCGCTGTGAATAAATATGTTATTAAGAATTAATGACCTCTATTTCTCTTCTGAAATTTGAATTTCATATCCCCTCTCAAAAATCACACTTGTAACTTACGTAGAAAAGAAAATATTGCAACGTCATCTCTGGTCTCAAGAAGGTAGGTAAACTGTTTCTCTTATAACAAAAAAAATGAGGAAACTAAGGAAGCTCCTTTATGTATTTGTAAGAAATGATGCTTAAAAAACTAATAATAAATTAGCTTAATGGTGATGTATATGGATATCAGAGTCTTTGGCTGCAACATGAAACAGTAGTGCATCAAAATATTGCATTTAAGGAAATGGAGCGTTTCCATTATTTTGTATCTGCTGACTGAAATTTCTGGTTTGCAACCAGAAATTTGTTTGCAACCAGAAATTTGTACGAAAATTATGAAAAAGCTATAAATAATTTGAAAAATATTCTTGTTAAGGACGATGAGTTAATCAACACATAACATGAATCCTTATTAACATTTGAACCAGTTCAGAGATTTTTTGGTAATAAATGCTTACCGGTAGCATAGTGACAGGAGGTTAAAGATGACTTGGGTGCCAGTTTTAATGAGCGCAATGGAGTCAAACCATTATTGCGTTTATGCCATATTAAAGCAAAATATGATGAGGAAGCTTAAAAATAATACAATAAACTTGTCGTCATTTGCTATTGTTGAGCCACTAATGACGACTGAAATAAAAAGAAAATCATACTGTTCTCCCGGTGCCACTTACTCTCGCTACGCCACTGGCCATAGTGACAAAACGTTAATGCGTTTATGTCACAATTTACAGACAATTATGCTGAAGAGTTGATAAAATACCATTCTGCGAAGTCACTGATGATGACGAGAGAGGACAAAAAATCCTATTACCACCCGGGCGCCACCTACCTTGCTACTAATAGTTACTTAATCTCTGTGAAAGAAGATGGATATTTTAAAATATTTAATAAAAGATCAAAATCATCTAACTATTTACTATGCCCATTCTTCTTAATGAAAACATATCTTTTGTGCCTAATTTTAGTATTTATCATACGATAACTTGAAAATTTTCAGTAAAGGTGATTATTAATTAGTTGAAGAAAGAAACGGAAAATAGACAACGGGAGAAATAGCAAATTTTTCAGATTCGATTAATATTTGCACAAGTATGAAAGTAATAATAAATTTCAGACACGACAACCATCGAACCAGAAGAGTATTATTTATCTTAGACCAGTAAATCTAGCGTGAAAATAACTAATAAAGAAAAATAATTAAAGTAACTATCCATAACATTCCGATGTTCGTTATGTGAACATAAATTTTTTTGAGGAAAAGGATTCCAAATATTGAAGCTTAAATGATATTCTTCAAATTTTAAGAAAGCGTCAACAAACATTAAATTTAAAACCACAATACGACATCCCACTTTCCGGTTGCTATTGGGAAAGACATGTGGTTAAGAAAAGGATCATAAAATGAACCTATAACAGTTAATATATGAGTCTCACCAGTTTTTCTCCTTAAGACAATATGCCATTCTGAAGTCATTTGCCAATTAGTTCATTTAAATATGGTTGCCTTCTAGGAGTTAAACTGCCTACATTAATTAATATAAGGCTCGTTTTATTTTGATATTCCTACTTTTTTCTGTGTGAAAATTCGTAGCAGTTTTTGCTAATGTAATGATTTTAGCTCAAAAAACGTGTTAAATTGTATCTAAAATATATTTTGAAAATGTTTTATTTGTTTCCATCTACTGCCTTCGATTTGATGCCAGTCCAGAATTCGGCTGATCAAAATATCACTTTTGACACGAATTAGGTTAAAGTGACACAGTATGACGAGCGACTTGCCCCTAAATAGCAAAAAGTTTAGATTCTGAAAGGAAATGACGCTGTTCAGGTGTAAATGATGCAAAAGCCATGTTACTGCAAGTATTGAGATCTCGATCCTGTTATTTCTTCCAATTGAGATTAGAATGGGAATGGTTTCAAAATAATCTTTATATTCTGGTAACACAAACTGTAGTAATAACGGCTTTAATCGACTTAAAAGTTCATAGTCTGAGAACGCTATCAAATGTTATCCATAGATCTCAGAGTATGAACATTGGTGTCACCAACTAGACATATGCCGTCGCTTGAGACTATCGGCTCTGTATCATAGAGTCGAGGACTGTTTGCCTTCGTCAGCTTTTTATTACAAGTTTTGGAAATATAAAAATAGTCAAACTGGTAATCATTTTTAATCTGAAGATTTTTTTAATTTACAAACTTGATATAAGCTTCTCTCAGTAACTCTTGACAACTCATGGCTACTCTTTTCGCTTGATATGCATGCGCTCCTGGCTTGGTATAGAACGTCACTTAGAAAAATTTTAGCCTTCACGATTTTGATTACGACTATTAGTCGCTGGTATGTTAATTATGAAACGTTAATGCAAGATAGGTGCCCAAAGTTAAAATTTAGATTAATATATATAAATTCTTAAATCAATACTGGGTGCTGAAATATTAAATGCATCAAATACACAATTTTGCTGCAGTAATTGAGTCAAGAACCTACCTTTTTCTGGCACCTGTAAAGATTATGAAATTATAGTGGAATAAGCTGAAAACAATAGTAAATTATGCGTTGTTAAAACTATAAGAGATATTAAAACAGAATCAGAATTTAAATTTAATTTTTTTTTTATTTTACAATTTTTTAAATCAGAAAAATTACTGCCAACATCTTTCAGTTAAGATACTGGAATTGTAAAGAAGATGCACATAACTATATATAAATGTGAAACCATTGAATAATATGAATAATGTAGCTACACAATATAACAAACAAGCACTGCATGCCTCAAGAGGTAAAAAGATACCAAGAAAATACAGTTTTCAATTTTACTGGGCACACACTCTTAACATGTATGAAGATTTTTTTTTTGAAATACTTAATGTGTGATTTTTTTATTATCGCTTGTCTTCATTCTTGGCTTAGACAACCAAGTTTATTTTATTTCGAATTCAACCCGAAACACTTGCACAAATAATTCGCATCACGGAATTTCGAAAAATCCCCGTTGATTCTTGAACAACAGAAATGTTGATACAAAATACAGAGCAAGCCTTGTAGTAATTATGAATGTGATTTAGCTGTAGTATAGATATATACAAATTCTTCCAGCAGAATTCTCTTTACCAGTGCAGTCATAATGAATACGAAGATTTCGATGGTAAGGCTTTTCACTCAGTTCAGTATAGCTGTGCATGGTGGGCTGAATATTTTGCTTCAATAACTGCTCCAGAATAATTTCATGCACCGTTGAATCGTGTAAAATCCACACTCCATTCACACAATATTTCTAGAGAAAAATACGAAAAGATTACGAGAGTCATAATCAATGCGTGAGCACTAAGCAGTATATGTTCAGATTGCATTCTCTTGACACCGTTCAACACACCACTATTTTTATACTTGCAGATTGACATGAAAAACTCTAACTCGAGATATGAACCATTTCTTTTTAAATTTTTAACGGAAAAAATAACTCAGGGGCAAGCCCCCAGAGGCCCAACGGCTCTGGGGCCCTCAGCTGCAAAACACACCAACCGCTCGTTAAGTCAAGCACAAAAGAAGTCTAAAAATACATAAAGGAAAACGCTTCCAGTGAGACGCCAAAGCCAAATAACGCCAAAATTCCTACGCAGAACAAGATGGCGAGTAAATAGTCCCGTTGAAAAATTTTAATTTATAAATTAATAAAGTTGAAACATTAATGGATAAGACATCAAAAGTTAAGACAATTAATATTTAAATCGATTACAAAGTAAATAATTAAGAAAAATTTAGACATTTAATGAAACTGCTAAAAATTACCGTTTGAATTTCAAAAGTTGCCAGAGATGCCACATGAGATGAAAGAAACTTTGGTGGCGAAGAATTAAATAATTAAAAATGCTGATAAAACCGAAAAATGATGTAGATGTAATTTTTGAAATCTAACAATGACGAATTTTTTAACTTTACACTTAAGGTCAAATATTTTACATAGTCTGACAGATATAAAAGCGATTATTTTTCCGTTGGTAGTGTGGCTGTGACGACTCTAACGTCACCAAAATCATCCATCAAACGGAAAACAAATTAGTATAGACAATTTAGACCGAAATTTGGTTCGAGACGGAAATAATTATTATAAAGCTAATTCCTTCTGAAATAGGTTCTTTAGGTCCCCCTGTACTTCTCCAGAAAAATCCCCAAAACTCCTTGAACAACACCCTTAATTTTGAGTAAACCTCCGCCATCTTGGAATTGTCTGCAAAACGCCATAACTCGGCAATGGACAATCATAGAGAGATGCTCTCGGTGTTAAACGTTTCTGTTTTGTAAGTAGAACTCATTACTACAGTAGAAAGTCTAAAATAGAGATTTTATATAATTCTATTTGCATGAAACAAGTTTGAAAACATACAAAAACAGCAGTTACTTACTCATGAGTTGTATTATTATTCATTACTTTAGTACTGAATTACATAGTGAATTTTAAATTTTTAAAATAGAATTTATAAAATCCATTCGACAAAAGAAAACTTTTTTTCTTCTTTGCTGCATAAGTTAGTCTTGTCTATTTCCTACAGCGAGATGTGTAAGTATGAAGCTTACATGACAAAGAACATTTCAATTGAAGTTCATGACAATGGATTTGTTCAGTTTGCTGATCAGACAATGCAGATAACAGCACTCTAACTGTGGATGGACATGGAACTTTTCATGTGATGGGAAGAGTGCAGTGTTTTACATCTGATTCAGCTGTTCAGACGAGTTCTTGTATTCAACGACTGAAAATTATACCAACGGGAAATATTGTTGGAAAGTTTGAATTTATCCCAATCGTTACTCACTATTGGCTCATAAACCAAAGATTGAATCGCCTAGTAATGGAAGACGTCCTCTCCCTGAAATTGTGACCAATGTATGCCGAAATCGGAACTAAATACCACTGGATTTGGATGACGGGTCCCAAGTCAGCTGAAGAACCTCATACGGGATGGAGTGGTTTCATGGAGATCACCGCAGTAAAAACATTTTACAAAAAGGTGGCAATGATATCCTTGCCCTTTGTCAATGTTCAACCTTCTAACCCCACCTCAATTAACACCTGTCTTCGTTTCGCTGATGAATAATGCAGGAAGCGGCAACAAAGGTGTATTGTGACATTTGATCAGCCGCTTTTCATTAAAGCCATGGATAATGTCTCTCAGGCGAACAAAACTATTGAGCTTTCCCAGGTAGCTGTGAGTCTAGGAGGATTTCATCTGTTATGAGTTTCATGGATGGCAGCGGCCTCGAAGAAATGTGGTGTGAGGATGCATGCCGATTTTCTAAGAGCGCTGTTGTCCACATGGCTAATGGACATGCTTATGCAAGAGTATTACGAACTCATTCGCTTTCTCAGGCTGCAATTGGTTCTTTGATTTTAAAGTATTGTGAGGAAATGCATTTTTAAGTGGTTCTGACATCGAAACTCTCAAAGGAATTCACAACGATGTGCGAAACTTCCCTTCCTCCGAAGAATATTTTCTGTCCAAAGTAAAACCTTTACTGAGTTCTGTATCTAACGCAGTGAAGACACTAGAAGAAAGAAGCCGTACAGCTAAATTATGGCTGCAGTATTTCAAGAAAGTCTCTGTAATGTATGACTTCGTGAGGGCGGAAAGAACAGGCAACTGGAATCTTCACCTCTATTCAGACCAACGCATGTTAGTTCACTTCCATGCATCTGGGCATAATCATTACGCTAAGTAACCCACCTCCAGAATATGTCTAAACTTAAGAATAGTTTGCCGGATCAAGAGTTTGAACGTTTCGTGAGTGAGGGTTATTTTATAGCTCAACGATGGGATAAATTTTGGTGTGGTGTTTGTATAGACGTGACCATATAGCAGGTCCTAATTCGATTTATGTGGGTTTAGCTTGACACAAGGCCGAAATATGTCTGATAGCGTCGAAGCGCGTTCGATTTGCACCATACCGGGAAGTCTCCAGACGGAAGCAGTGGAAACTTTCGCTGGCGTGACGGGCGAAGCCTCTGAACAATACATTTCTTTATAAAAGTCGTGGCAGACTTGAGATACCAGTGATTTGAAGAAATATTTACTTTTGCTGAAACAATATGCGCCCTTCAACAAATCCGAAGAGCCCATTTCCATGTCTTCAGAAATTGTTGCCAACGATAGAGTTAATTTTGAGGAGCTAGGTAAAAATGCTGTCAAAGGAATCAAGGGAAAAATATTTGCTGACGTGACTTTGAAGAGGAAAGTGCAAGTGTTCACATTGGCCGCTGTTGTAAATACGAAAATAGTTGATAAAGATCCTGTAGTTGCTAACCCTAACTAACTGTTCCACCGCATTGCGTTTGCTATAAGAAGTGCGAACGACCTTGCAGATTGTCTACAGACTGACTGGGCACCTTACCCTCAGTCTTTATTCGACGTTCGATTTCACGCGGGAAAGAAATCTGGCATTATTAAAGCCATCGATAAGATGTGCAAGATTAACAATAAACTGCCTAAAAACTCAAGTTATGTTCTCGACGGTGGGAATCTTTCCCACAGAATACATTGGCCCAGTCCAGCAACTTATGGTGATGTTTGCAATGCCTACTTGGATTAAGTCAATGTAAATTACGGAACAAATGTCATTGTAGTGTTCAATGGATATGAACCAAGTACGAAGGATGCAATGCATATGCGTAGAGTTGTAGAGAAATCAGCTTAGATGGTTGATGTAGCATCATTCAATGCCGTAACAATTTTAAAAGACCAATTCTTGTCAAACGTTGAGAATCAAAAAGAAATTTTGAAATTCCTTAGCACAGAATTCAAGAACGCAAAGTTTCCCGTTTTCCTGGCCTCTAGTGACGCGGGTGTTCTGATTGTTGAAATGGCGGAAACAGAAACGGAGTCAGGACATTCAGCTATTGTAGATGGCACAAACTCAGATCTACTTGCACTCATTGCTGTCTTGACGCAACCACAGGTGTCGTGTACATGTTAGTTCCGGGAAATTTTACCACCGCTGGAGGGATTACTGCAGCAGAGAATTTCACGAAGGCCTTAGCAACAGGACGGAATCTCTTCTTTTCATACACGCTTTTATGGGATGCGAAAAACTCCTCTGCATTGTATAGAAAAGGTCTAATTTCAGGCTTTAAGAAGCTACAAAATGACATTGAAATGCAGAATGTTGTGGAGATATTTATCATCTCAAACGCGTCACAGAATTGCAGCTGCAGGAGAGCAATTCATCGTCTATTTGAACAGAGAGTAACGTTCAGATGAACTTGACAAAACCAGATACAAGAATTATATCCAGATCGTTTGTAAATAAACCTCCAAACTACGTCATGAATCTTGCGTGCCTTCCTGCTATGTCAGCTGTTGTCCGCCCGCATAGCCTGTGAGTATATCTACAAGTCCAGGCATGGAAGGTAATGCCTTATCAGCTGAAAACTGGGGCAGGACTTTAGAACAGGGACATTATAAGCCTGTTACATCCACTTTAACCCTGACAATCTGATCTGCTGCATGTCGTTCGTTGTGGGTGCAAAGGAAATTGCTCCCGAAATTGTGACTCGCGTGCATCACTATGTGCAGCGAATGTGCAGGAGAGTCCTGCTTCAATCGGAATATTCCGGATTCCGAGGATGAATGCGACACCAAGGAGAATCTCCAAGTCAAACGTACCAGTGCCTCATCAAAAGAGGATTTGCTGAAAACGAAGACGATTTTAACGAACTATAATATTCAACCTACCTGCTTATTTATACGAGTAAATTTTGATTTATAAATGATTTCCATCAAGTTAGATGTTTTCAAGATAATTCATCTTCTGTGAAAAAAATGCCGTTTTTAAACAAGTTTTATGTTAATAAAAATATATCAGATAGCTATTTCGGTTTTTTTATTATAGTATTGAGGTCTATTTCCAAAACAGAAGTGTTTGACACCGACAGCACAGCTCTATCATTTTCCATTGCTTAGTTATGGCGTTTTGGGGATTAATCTAAGGTAGCGGACGTCTACTCAAAATTTAAGGGTGTTGCCCAAGGAGAATTTTTTGGGATTTTTCTGGGGAAGTTCAAAGGGACATAAAGAACCTATTTCAGAAGGAATTGGCTTTATAATAATTATTTCCGTCTCCAACCTTTATTTGCCTATACTAAACGGATCAAAAAAAGTTGCGAAAAATAATGATTAATAATATGCGAACATTTTTTTTAAAAATTACTTCATCGTACAGTGCTAGAATAATTTTACTGGAAGTATTTCTTTTTAGATTCCTATCTTCTATAATAACTATGGGAATTACAAGCGTTTCTTAAGAGAAAGAAAGGATTACTTATTTAATGATACATTCATCGATCTTCTTCTATACAGGAGTTATAATGGGTATGTATTTGATATGCTGCAATTTGCATCGAAATTAATTATTATTTTGAATGGAATGTGTATTTTTAATCAAATTTTTAAAATTAAAATTATTTGATTATATTTTCTTTTTGCTGTTAAGAAATATAAATTTCTACAATTTTTCTCAAATTTGCAAATTTACAATATTTTTCAGGGCAAATTGGCTGAGTTAATAGTTTGATTCAAATGTCAATCTCTACAGTAAAATTTTTATATTATATTTTTTATTATTGTTTATCATAAAATTCTTTCAAGGAATCTCATTAAATATCGAGAACGTGGACATAACGAAAAAAATATATTTATTGTAGTTCACAACTTTTAACCAAAATTCTTGAGACTTTCAGCCCAGAGTGATACAAAGTTATAAAGAATGTTATCGGAACCTGCTGGGAATTTTCAGAAAATCATTTCCAAACAGCTTTCTTCAAGCTTACAAAGCTTTTCTTAGTTCAACAAAAATAGCGAAATTGCAAGGTGAAATGTCAGAACTGTTTAAACGAATTGAGAACACCTCACTTGAATTGACCAAGTGTGGGCGAGCATCGCCACGGAGAACAATTCCTTTTGAAAGGTTTCGAGGTTATTTCTATTTATTTCTCTCTGCAATGATATAAATGTTTTCATATAATATTGCTGCTTCATAATTCTATGCAACATGTTGTTCCAACTTCATCGGAAAAGTGGTAAAGAAATTGGTCGGTGAGCGCCGTTGAATATTCACTCTCTAATTAGTCAACCGTCCACGAAAGGAATCAGACTTTCCTTCCCTCCACCATTTCTTTCCTACAGACAACAAGTGCTCCTTGCACGCTTCGAACATCGGTCCCTCGAAGGAGCCGTCTGTTTTTATATCTTTGCGTCTCACTTATTTGAATTTGGTATTAAAAATATTTCAATATCCATTATCTTGAGCAAAAATATTATAAACAGTGAGCAAACTGAACGCAAAGGATTAATGGAAATTATTAATGATTATTTTAATATACTATTATGAGTTTTCTGAATGTCGAAACAACTAATAATTAAATAAGCCAAATCAGTTTTTCTGAGGAAATTTATTTCTTTACTTCTTCTCGATTTCAGAAAATTTTGGGGAACGAGGACATTTCTAAGTTCTGGAGGCTTTTTCTATAACTGCTTCTCACGAAATCTGCATTTGTATCAGAATAAATCAAAACTGGAGACTCGAGAATTGAGTAAGTCCATTAAATGACATTTCAATCTTATTTACCAGGGCTTCCTTTTCCGATTGCTCTTACCACGTGTCAGTCGATTTAATCTGTTTTTCAAACATTGTGTGGATGCCGTGAAAGAAACTCTCTGTTTCTTGTTCGCTTGTTGCCTGTCCTAATAAGGGTTTAGTTAATTTCTTAAAAGATTTTTGAACATTTTGAGATATCACAAAACATTTAATAATATAAATTATTTTACTGTGGTAAACAAATATGAGTACAGATACCACTTTTTGTTCAAATATGAGATTTTTATAATATTTGTTTCAATATTGCGAAACCAAAGTACACGAAAGCCTCGAACCTCAAAATACCAATTGGCTACCCTTTCGAGTACGAACAGGCTTTCCGAAAGCAAAGCATCTGAGATGACACACCGACTCACATTACAAACGTTCAAGGTATGCCATATCAGTTGAGGAAACAATGAAGAATTCTTTAGAGGTAGACCAAACAGATTTGAATAAATTCCTTATAATATGTCTATCACTAAAATTGACGATAAGTGCTTTTTTGTTCGAAAATCGTCATTCATATCCCACATGAGAAAAGTTGAAAATATTTTCTGTTTAAGGGGATTTTTTGATTACACATATTCAATGCACTTTTAATACAAAAGATATATAATGTGGCAATATATTATGGTCTTTTATTTTAAACTAGCAGTACCCGCACGACGTTGCTCATGGCATCATGACTTCAAATAAATAAAAAATGGCCCATAATGGCATAAAATAAAGTTTTGAGAACGAAATCGAAAAAAATAATGAATATATAATTTATTTTACGCATTTATTTTTTAGCGACCATGACATAATCTGAAGGTAAGTCTTAAAACAACATAATGTAATTATGAAGTCTGCTGTAAACGATGCTATTAGGATTTAAACTGACTAAAAACAATTGTCATGATTCTCGGAACAACCATCTCGTTCTCTTGCTAAAATGGAGTAATAATTCAGGAAGGCTGACGCAATAAAATATTCGGATAATGTTTAAAATAGTAAATAGGTGACATATGATATTTTGAATTAAAACCATAAAACCAGTGTTGTATTGGAGACGGAAAGCACCTGAACACCGTTCCGGCACCGCCTTTTCTTTTTCAGGGCAGAGAAATAAGAATAAAAGAAGTCGACATTAAAATATTGCGATCTTTGCTTATTTTAGGATAAAAACAAACATAATTTCTGATATTCATATGTATCCCATATTAATAAGAATGAAAAAAGAAATAAAATTTTGAACTTCAGTGTTTCCCCTCTGGACTGTGAGAATTATGCATGAATTGTTCCGCGCGAAGCAAGAACAAGTACGTCACATTGTGGCAATATGCCAAATCACGCTCTCACTCAATTTTTTCACCAGATGACATAGACTAGGGGAGAAACTTATTCCGTCCTTTCCTCCGCGATCTGCTAAAAATATATTAAGGACTCATGAGAAAAAAATTAATTACAATTCAAAGAGAAAATATATTTTAACCCTTCTTTTCTTAAATCAAGGAGAAATGATCCAGCATTACATCAAAAAATTTCAAAAAGACGACAAAATTAGAACGTCTGATGGAGTAATTTGAAATTGAATTTCTAAAATTTTTGGGGAAAGCTGATTATTTTTTAAAGCATTTTTCAAAATTCAGGAAAATGCCTCAAAACAACACAAAGCTTTAAATAAAAAATTTTCTAGTTTCAATTTACATCAGCTGCATCAGCCCACGTGCTATAGTGAAAAAATTCATCTGGTACTGAATCCGAATCGGCTAAACAAATCCTGAAAACTTGATATTTCTGCGCGATAAACCTCTCGATTCAGGAAACCACAAACAAAGAAGTCCAATGGAACAATATAGGGCAATCAAGTTGACCTTGTGATTGGCTCAGAACAACCAATCCCCAATAGCATATGAAGAATGTGCAGAAGCCCCAGTCGCGTTGGAAAAATTATTTGCCCTCGTTAAGGTGCAATAAGGACATCAAATAATCCTACAGATAAGGCTCCAGATACGTTTTGCTTTTCAGGTGACTCTGAAACACATGAGGACATACCAAGCCATCGCCAACGACTCCAAGCAAAATATTAGGTTAATCGACCTGTCTTTTAGATCCGTAAGTCGAATACGATTGAAGAAGGTTAGAAGAAATAGATATATCCGAGATTCTTCATATGTAAATAGTACCGGATTTGCATAAATTACATTTAACAATCAGAGCTTCATTTCCAGAAAGTTAGACAAATAATAGAAGAATGCTGACAATTACTGATTTATTGGAAACAAAAGGCTAGATGTTTCTTGACATAGGACAGATATAATGTTTTATTGTAGAATTCTTTGAAACCTAATCAAATGAATTACTGTTTGATAATAGGTTGTTCTGAAAGTTTCAGACGTTTTCTAATAGCTTGTGCTTATTAGTGTAGGAACGCTAAATCGGTGTTATTTACTTTTAAAATTAGACATTTTATTTTCTTCAATATTTCCTTCGTTTCACAATAAACATTGGTTTCATTCGGTTTGTTTAGTGTCAGTGTAAACATGAAGAGCGACAAAGGGTTATTTCGGCATTTAATGTTTCTTTTACTACTGAAAAGGGCAAGACAGCTTAAGAAGCCTCAAAAATGTATGAGCTCTTTGCAGTTGCAATGCTCCAAGTAAATGAAACGGGCACAAATGGTTTGTGAAATTCCGACGGTGAGAACTTGAAGTTGAGGACCGGCAACGCTCTGGTTGACCATGCTGTGAATGACGACCAAATTCATGCGCTTATCACAAATAATCAACTTATTACCACCCGTTAAATACCAGAAAGACTTGGTGTCGAATTCTGCCATTTGTGATTATTTGATGCTACTTGGCTTCGGTAGTCGTTCAGATGTTTGGGTAACCCACAAATTAAGAGAAAGTTTTAAATAGACCTTATTTCCACTTGAGAATTTTTGCTCAAACTCAAAGAAAACGAATAATTTTTGAAGCGGAAGATAAAGGGCGATGAGAAATGGATGATGTATAATAAGGTTGAACGAATACGATGATGGAAATATTCGAGTGAGCGGTCATTCTCTACCCCTAGGTCCAATATCTATACCTGGAAAGTTAAGTTGCTTGTGCGATTGGAAGAGCTTTGCCTATTACATGCTGTTGCCACCAAATCAAACATTTAATCTGTTATATAGAGTAACCAGACGACTTCAAGTTCACCTAAACCGATAATCATAATGTTTAAAGAGTCTAAATAATAACCAGATGGAGAATTTGAAGCAAGTCAGAATCAAGCACAGAATCGCCAATCGTAAAGAAGCAGCCTTTCCCTAGGATTACCTTAGACCGAATTTGTCTTTGGCCACACACTGTAAGTTGTTCGAGCATGATTGGGATGTCTTTCCCCACCCCTTATAGTCCTTACTTGGCAGATTTGAAATGTCAGTGGTTCCGCTCTTTGCATATTTGTTGAATTCAAAAATTTCCATTCTTTGGAGATCTGAAAACAACACCTTGAGAGTTTTTAAGCGATATTTCAAAGACATTCTGCGAGAGTGAGATAATGAAATTTCCAAAAAGAGGATAAATAGTAATTAAATAAAATGGTGCACATATTGTCAAATAAACTTCATTTACAGTACAAAAAAATCTTTTCAATTTAGCATTAAGATTGGCAAAGACTTTCTCGAAAACTTAATAAATTTGACAGAATGTATCTAGAAGGTCATTTGGTTTATTTCTGGTTAAATATTTTGACGAAAATTCGATCTCGCACTTCTCCAGTGTTTCAGTGCTTGTAACTCACTACTGAATTCAGATTGATGTCCCCTTATAGAAAATCTTATGCTCTTTCCTGATACGCGGCTATTTTTTAGTCTTCTCAAATTTGAGTTCTTTTAGACTTAGCATACCTTCCCTGTAACTCGTTAACAGTTAGGCATAGAACAAGGTTACTATGATATTCAGTACGCTCTCTGGACATATACTCGTCATAGGTTTGGAAATTTTGGAATTCACTCTGTATATATCATTCAGCTTGAAGCATCTAGTTCCAAATTTCATTTTTCATAGATATAGAATAAATATAAATTTCTTTTAAAACGTTTTACACACATTGAAAAAAATTATAATTGCCAAAGTTTTCTTTAAACAAGCTTGCTTGCTCTTACAAGATAATTCTATATTTTCAAAAATATATAATTTTCCTACTGTTTCATTCTCATGTACACATATGCGCGTAGATATCTGCACACACACGACAATTGAAAGAGTATTATATAAGATAAAAGAAGATGCATTAGAAATCATTTAAGAATTTCTCAGACACTCTAAACCAACTGCTGTGATAGAGGTCATTATCCGAATTACACTCAGCTACAATAAAAAAATTAACCATGAAAATATAACTTAAATATAATTGAAAAGTAAAAAAAAATACCTCAAATACTAAAGAGTATTTTCTGTACATTGTCACCGAATTTCATAGGGATGAGAAGCATCGACTCCGATGGGATGAAGAACTGATAAGTGTGCCTATACATTTTTAGCTTCGCTTTCATATTTAATCAAGTGAATTGTTTCAAGAAGTTTTATATTTTAATTTGTAAAGGGTATAGTCTACTAACCGCTTTGTTATACTAAATCGTTATAAAAAGGCAAAATTATGGTTTGCTAACAATTCAAACTCGGAATGAGTTTGTGATGAAGTAATATCGGTATTCACGCACCCCACCTTAACTTCTTTCAATTACGAAATATAACTTATATTCAAAAACAATTTGTATTTTTTTTCGAAAATTATACATTATATCATCATTTATTATCCTAAGCAATCATTCTGAAAATGAAACATACTTTGTATTGAATTATGAAATA
Source organism: Araneus ventricosus (assembly GCA_013235015.1). Classification (NCBI taxonomy): domain Eukaryota; kingdom Metazoa; phylum Arthropoda; class Arachnida; order Araneae; family Araneidae; genus Araneus; species Araneus ventricosus. Next base: position 233,642 of record BGPR01000944.1, read on the forward strand.
GGTAAACATTAATGTACATTTTTTTCCCGAAATATTCGAATTTACAAAATTATCCAGATATCAGCCAATGAATTAGGAAAACGTTTTTCTTGTCACATTTTTCGAATGCATTTTCCTTGAACTCCGGTCTTGGGCTCACATTTTATGATGAATATTTTGCGTTTTCCTACGAATACTCATATTCCCTCCAATATTCATAGAATATTGGAATTAAAAGAGTCAGGCGGGGAAATTGGGAAGAAGTAGTAATTGGGAACGGTGACTACAGAGCGCACTGGTATAAAGCATGTACTTTGGTTGAGACACTCCAGATTAAGAAGAGAAACGTCTTACTACTTTTTTAATGTTATTTGGTAACATGTGTTACATTTAATTGCAACCGTGTTCAGAAAAGTTTAATCAAAATTTCTTATGTTTCATTTTCCGTTCTCTACGCCGAATATATCCAAGATAAGTTGTCAATTTAAATATAATAAAGATTTAGCAATTACGAGGAAACTTTAATTTTCGTTTTTGGATTTCATCTTGAGGAACAAATTAGTGTGCTTATTTATCCCTGACAATTTTTACTTCAGTTTTATTGGGAACAAGCTTCTAACTTAACAAAAATCTATCTTTTTATGTATTTGGACTAATTTATTATTTGTTGGGAATCCATTTTAAATTTAGAAACGGGATACCGTTCTGTCTCGGCAGTTAAATTTACCGTTTTATGTCAGATTAAAAACTGACATTATAAAACTCTTCACGGTGTGATATACAAACATATTACTTTTTACGTGTGGTAATTCTTAGTTAAAAATAATATGAAGCAGTTTGATTTCAAGTATGGAAGGAAGCAAGACACTGATGACGAGAAAGAAGAAAACGTGATACTGGTGGGGGAATATGAATATGAGGATTTTGGCTCTTTTTCAACAAGAAATGAAAATTGTGGAGATGGAGGAAGTAATTTATCTGGAATCTTCCATGATTGTTTTTTAACTAATCTGTTTGTTTTGATCGATAACGTTGGAGGAGGCAGAATGAAGGTACATTATTTATTCGTCTGCTCAATTCAAGAATTTGATGGTGGCGAATATAATATGACTGGTTTGAGAATCACCAATGTGGTTAAATTAAAATTTGTTTCAAAGGTGAATGACAAGTTTGCCATTTCCAAGAGTCAGTTAACAGTTATACCACTATACCATATCTTTGAATAAGATTGTAGGAAAGAATTATTTGGTTTTCAGGTGGTGTGAATATCAATGAAAAATTAATAAAAATTAATAAATTCACTATTAATAGTGAATTTATTAATTTTTAATAGTAGGATAGTAGTAATAGGATAGTAGTAATAGGATAGTAGGATAGTAGGTACTAGTTAATAGTAGGTAGTTTAATAGGGGGAATAGTGTTTTACCTATTTCCTTCTAGTTTGTCATATTATTCCGTTATTTCAGCTCCTTTAAAGATTCATTTTTCAACTTTTCCCTACAAAATTTGAGTTAGAATGATTACAAATTACACCAAGTTGAAGTTAGTAAAAATTTATAATAGTCTGTGTGATATATTCGATAAAATAGAAAATATTTCTGCTAAAAAGCATCGAAAAAATGTATTTGGTGGTAGTTGGAAAAACGCTGTCAAATGCATTTTGAGGCAATGTACAGTAGTTTCTATTCATTTCAAATATATTCGCTTTCAATCATTTTGTTACTGTGATTAGAAGCCGAAGTACATGTTCCTAATTACCCCATAGTCTCTGGGGCAATTGGGAACACTTCGGGGTAAAATAAAAACGCTACTAAAGTCAGTTTGATCAATTAAAAAAATATTGATGAATGGTTGTATTCTTCAGTGAACCCTACAGAATATTTTTATATATATGCACTCACAAAAAATATAGACCTCTTCTCCAACGCAAACTACCCTTTGAAAGAGACAAAAATGACGGAATTTGCAAAATTCGTCCCCAATTATACCGACTGTGTGACCATACTTCAAATTTTACATAATTCTTCGATAATATGCTGTCAAGTATACTGAATTTAACATAATTTGGTTGAAGCCTCTGCATATTATAAAGCAAAAACTTGCGGAAAAATTTGAGATATCCGTATAAGTACTTTTCTGAATATTCAAAGTATTTTTACAAAAAATCAGATAAGTATTGCACACAGTAATGATTAACATTTATGAACCTGTAAATTATTTCCAGCTTTTTGTAATTCAGTGGTATTCCGAATTTTTTCTTCATTTACATTTTCCGGTTGGTCACCTACTTGCCCTCATGGCCAAACCTTCACTGTAAAATGTTATATCAAGCATATTTTTTTGAAGAACGGAGTTCAAGAAAAATGAACCCAGCCTTTCGGAGGTTTCAAAAAATGTACAAATCCAAAAGACTTTCAAATTCACTGACCACTAGGTGTATATCATTCAGCACTAAAAATATAATTCCAAATTCTTTTGACAGAATTTAATCGTTTTGATGCATGTTCTTTGCTTCAAGTGAAACTTTACAGTATTGGATTATTTGATCCATCGAATAATCCGGAAGTGTCTATTTACATTCACGCTCCATTTATTCCCTTTAATCCAATACTTGAAGGACATGTCATCAGATCAGGATATTTTTATGCAAAATAATCAATTATGTTTCTGCTTCCCTACTCTCATGAGAAACAAAAATACTGGACACATTGGCCCAGCGGGTCAACATGCGCAGTGGCGCTGCTTCACGGGGTTTTTCAGGATGTGAGTTACAAAAATATTTTTGAATATGTGGGGTGGAATTGCACCAAATATAGAATACAAGATACTTGTTATGAAAAACCATGCTAACTCAATTTTGATTATAATTACACAATAGTGTTTAAAGATGACCATAAAAGATTTATCCCAGTTTCTAGTAAGTAGAAATGACCGAATTTGTATTTAATGCACAATAGGTGATAACAAAACTGCGTTACTTAAATTAATAAAATGTCATATTATAGCAGAATGTGTTTTTGATAGTCGCTTCATAGTAGTAGTGGGCAACTTAATCCGCAGTCGGATCAGGTTGGCCCAGTCTACTAGATGTCAGTTTGAGGTTTTAAATGAATACTGATAAGGGAGACTTGATCCCTAGGTCTAAAACCAGAGAAAAAATGCAATTAAGTCTCTGAAACTGGCAACACTAATAAAGTGATTCCTTATCAACAGATCTGACAACAGAATTTCATTCATCCAATTTTGTTTTTGTTGTAAGAAAAGAATCTCTGATTTCTTATAGTCAAACTTCTTTTGGAGTAGGTAGTTTATGTTTCTCATTTTTTGCTAAATATAACTAAATTACTTAAGTTTATTGATATCATATACTAATATTCCTTACTGCTTAAAATGTTGTTATTTACATCCAATACAGTTTCTTTACTTTTGATTTAACAATTCTTTTTCCAACACATGCACATTAGGGACACTTGATCCCCATTGTATGGGGAGACTTGATCCTGGGATCAAATGTCCCCAAAGTTAAGTTAAATTAATATTGACAATTTTATTACCCCCCTACTGGCCATTGTGATTTTCAAGTCACATTTAGATAATATCAATATTATTTAGAATATGGTTACCTTGATTTTGGATGGTTTACAAAGGTAGAAAGTTAATATGTGGCTGTACATGATGGTTAGCAAGAACACGGTGACGGTTTCACGGAAAGAGAAAATTAGTCATTCCGTAGGAAAAGTTGAAAGAAGATTTCATCATTTGAATGCGAAATAAATTTTCTAAGAAAAAGAGGATTTCATTCCAACCAATTTATTTATCCAGAAAATAGTGACATTAATGTTGTGGACAATGACGACATTGTCAAAAAACTACCTAAACCAGCCATGCTTGATGGAACTCTTCGAACTGCAAGAATTTTAACATTTATTTATGATTTTTAAAGCTTTTAAAATGTTATTTGATCATTAATTTCAACGATAACAATCGTTCATATGGGAAACAGTGATTTTCAATAATGTAGAATTTTCTAAATGTGTTTTTCTCCCTTTTGACATGTTAGTCAACAATAAATTTGATTTCGACTACTTAATTTGAATCATTTCAATTCATTTGTTTCAAGGATCAAGCCTCCCTTTTCTAATTGTTGGAAAACAATTTATCTTTATTTTAAAAATGGTTTTTCAAAAATAAAAAAATACTACAACAAAGACAAATAAGCCTTTAATAATGACTGAAAACATTTTTTAAAATTTTTGATTTTTCCAAAATAAAAATTAAAAACCGAAAAAGGATCAAGTCTCCCATGTCTCCCCTAGTTAATATATTCAAATTTTAGTATGGTGAATTCTTCCTGATGGTACATTAATAGTGTCGGTTTAGTTTAAACTGTTTACAAAGTTTTGATTTCCCTTTTTAAGAAATTCTTAGAAGAAGAAACGAGCGAACTAGCACCAGTCTATCATACCACCCCTAAGTGAAATATCCATTCCTAGAAAGTTATGCTCTGTTGCAGGTGGAATGGAAAGGGTATTCTATGTTACGTGCTGCTGCCGTTTAAACAAACAATTAATTCAGTTAAATCTAGTAATCAGATGATACTCCGTGTCCATCTAAGCCAATTCCAAAGAATGATGATAATTTTAAATAATGTTGTATGAAGTTTTGTTATATTGGAATTAGATGGAGAATTTGAAGCAAGTCAGAATCAAGCTCAGAATCGGCCAATTGTAAAGAGGTAGTCTTTTATAAGGATGATTTCAGATCACATTTGTCTTTGGCGAACAAGTGGAAGTTGTTGGAGCTTTATTGGGATGTCTTACCCACCCTCCATTCAGTCCTGACTTGAAAAGTTTGAATTGCCAGTTGTTCCGCTCCTTGAATAATTTGTTAAATTTAGGAAAATTTAATTCTTTGGAGGTCTGCAAATAGTATCTTGAGGCGATTATAAGCTTTTCTTGAAGGACATTCTATGAGAGCAGAATAATGAATCTTCCCGAAAGATGGGAAATTGTTATGAAATAAAATGATGTATAGACTGTTGTATAAACTTCATTGCTAATACAAAAGAAATTATTTTCAATTTAAACCCAAAATTCGCAGAGACTTTCGAAAAACGTAATAGATTTGACCGAATGCAGCTGGAAGAGCGTTTCGGATTTTGCTGGTTAACTATTTTGAAGACAATTTGATTTTCTACTTCTCCAGTATTTCAGTCCTTTCAACTTGTTGCTGGTGGAATGAGAAGGGTATTCTATGTTACGTGCTGCTGCCGTTTAAACAAACAATTAATTCAGTTAAATCTAGTAATCATATGATACTCCGTGTCCATCTAAACCAATTCCAACGAATGATGTTAATTCTAGATAATGTTGTATGAAGTTTTGTTATATTGAAATCAGATGGAGAATTTGAAGCAAGTCAGAATCAAGCACACAATCGTCAAATCGTAAAGAGGTATTCTTTTATCAGGATGATTTTAGATCACACGTGTCTTTTGCCACCCAGTGGAAGTTGTTGGAGCTTGATTGGGATGTCTTACCCAACCATCCATACAGACCTGACTTGACAAATTTGAAATGACAGTTGTTCCACTCTCTGCATAATTTGCTAAAGGGGGAAATTTGAATTCTTTGGAGATCTTCAAACAGCACCTTGAGAAGATCACAAGCTATTCTTGAAGGACATTCTATGAGAGCAGGATAATGAAACTTCCCAAAAGAGATAATAAATAGATATGAAACAAAATGATGCCTATACTATTGTATAAACTTCATTGCTAGTACAAAAAATTTCTTATCAATTTAATACCAAAACTGGCAGAGACTTTCCCCCAAACCTAATAAATTTGACCAAATGTTGCTGGAAGAGCGTTAGAGATATTGTTTGTTTAATATTTTGAAGACAATTTGATTTTCCACTTATCCATTATTTCCATGTTGTAACTCACCATTGAATTCAGATTGATGCCACCTTATAGGAATTTTTCTGGTCTTTTCAAATATGTGATTATTTTTTGTGTAAGTCTTCACAAATTTGAGTTCTTTTAGACTTGTCGTATGTATAACTCGTAAACGTTGTAGAACGGTAAATATAGAAGTCTCGCTATGGTATTCACTGCTTCAAATGGAAATAATTGAAAAAGTATTATGTAAGATAAACAAATCATTCGAACTCATTAAACAATTTGAGAAGCTCTCAATCAACTGCTGAGGTAGAAGTCATTATCAGCAAATTAAGGCGGCTTAATAAGGGTAGGCGGAAATGGGCGCAATTGCAAGGGGGCGCAAAATTAAAGAATAAATTGGTTGCATATAATATAAAAGTAGGTCTTTTTGAAGCTCTTATACCTAAGATTCTCAAAAAAAATTAAATGATTCAACAAAGTGTGGGGAAATCTGAAGGATGCAGGCATTTTTACAACCTGGAAACCTCAAGCTGCGACAAAATAACATGTAATATTATATTTTAGAGATTTGCTGACCGAAACCCTCATCGCGAGATTAAAAGCTCGTTTAGAGCTTCCACCCGATAAGGGAGGATGGTTAGGGATGATTATCTCCGCAGGGTTCCGGAGGCTTTCTTCTGGCCTGAAGGTTCTTATGGTTTCTCACGGTATACATGATAAACACTGAATGGAAATCAGTTTCTTCGGAAATTGGTGATAAATAGTTAGCAAGTGTTATTCCTATTTTCAATCAGCAGAGTGAAGAAAGGGAAATATACGTCCATTTTTTTGCGCAGAGTAAGAGAACTCCAGCAACTTTAAAAGACGAATGTTCGCTATCTTTACATTGTTTTAGCATTGCATAATTTGTATGATGAAAATGCTATAGTGTTTATAGAACGTAGATGCAGTTGTTCTGCCAAACGCAGAAAAAACTGAGAGAGAGAGAGAAAAAAGACCGCATAAAGTTTCGCAATTGCTGGTAAAAATTAACAGATCTTGCAGACCTAGCAAGCAGATCTTAAATTGACATTGAAAAAAAATGCAATTAATTTTCTTTAAAATAGCAAGAATTTTCTAAAATAATTTACATTTACATTATAATTTACATAATTACCAAAGAATTAAATAAGCATGTAAGAAGATGTAAAATTATATTATGAAGTACATCTCAAATGTTCTGATAGGTTTACAGCAGATTTTTTTCCCAACAAAATGATTTTCCAATAAAATATTAATGCCTTTTGCATGCACTTTTCTTCTGTATATTGCGAAAAGGTAGTTTTGAAGATTATTATCCTGATCATGACAATAATTTTAAGGAATGATATCGTCATGCCCATGCCTGAAGTTCTTTTGGATATGATGTCGATAATGTATATATTTTAATTTATTTCAGTGAAAATTATTCTAAATTTAAATTTTAGACAGATTACTTCAATTTTAGTGTTTAGTTTTAATTAAGATGTCTAGTTGAAGCTTTTGTCTCTATAAAATCTGGAATGATGTCTTTGCCCATGAATCCTTCAGCATTTAGAAGCGTAATCTCACCAGCAAGCAGACATAACTTTTCTGTCATATTCCCCCTCTCCTCCGTTTGTTTTGCAAAATATACATTAAATCCGAAAAAATTGAAATTATTATACTATTATCAAGTTGAACACCTTTAATTTTTATATGATTTAATTATAAAACACGAAATTCCTGTTGGCAGTTTTTGTTAACTTCAGTTTTACACAGCATAAAATGAATGAATCTAAATTTATAAAATTACACTTTTACAATTCTATTAGAAACTTTGCTGCAGGCATCTTTTGTATGTTTACTTCACACTTTCTTTTGATTTTCGAACGGAAATTTTTAGCTGCTTTTAAATATACTCCAACATGAAATGAATTATTTGGTATTCATTATGTCGCAAAAATTTGCCTAAGTGGTAAAAAAGTTAATACGGTCCAAAATAAAACTGGGAATTCTTTCGATTACCTTCATAAGTCAGAGAAATATTTAAGAATCTATAATTTATTTATGAATTTTTTTAATCTTCTAGCTGAAAACGTGATTTTACTTATTTCAGCTTCGATTGTTTTCATAAAACATGCAGCAATGAAGAAGGAAGTATCGGGTGTTGAAGGCCCCTCAAAAGTGTTTTATATGTTATTTTCAACTCAAAATCAACTAAAAAATGTTCTATATGTTATTTTTTAAGTCTATTTGCACTTTTAATCTTTGCACTCCCCCGCATAAAGTTTCCGAAAAGAAAATGGGAATCACATTTCAAAAGAAAGAAGAGGGGCGGGACTCAGTTTTAGTTTTTGCCCTAGGCGACATTTTATGTAGGTACGCCACTGGTCATTAATCCATCCCAGATAGAATTATAAGAAAATTTCTCTGTAAATATCATTCAGCTGCAAGCGTGTAGGCCCTAAATTCATAGATATATAGTTAATATAAATTTTATTTAAAAAAATTCAGACAGAGGAACGAAGTATACTTGCAAACGGTTTTTAAACAAGCTTGTTTGCATAATTCTAAATTTTAAAAAAATCTAGAATTTTCCAATTGTTTCATTCTCATGTTCGCATATGCGCGAACTTATCTGCAAGCAAAGCATGATAATTGAAAGAGTATTGTGTAAGAAAAAAAAGTTCCTGCCTTTCCGGTAATATTCGAAAAAAAGGGCAAATCCAAAAGATTTTCAAATTCATTGAACAGTTAGTGTATATCATTCAGCTGCAAATATGTAATTCCTACCTTTTTTTGACAGAATTTAATGGCTTTGTACAATTTGAATTCATCTCACTGGATCAACGCGGAATTGAATTATTTGATCCGCTGGGTAATCCGCAAGTGTTTCTTGGTATCCACTCCCCATTTATTCCCATTAATCCAGTACTTAATGGACATGCAATCAGATCAGGATATATTTATGACATTGAAGTCCAACTGGTAAGTAGACATTTGTTAATTTTTAGTTATAAAGGTTCATTAAAAAGAGAAATGAATACACAATGATTAAGAGACCTTAAACATTAGAAGAAGAAATTGCCCTCAAATGTTGCAGTAACAGAAGTGAAAAAACATAAACAATGCGCAGTTCCAGTCAGTGCCGTAGATGTTTCGTGAAAAGGTCGGGAAAAATCATAAAACAAGTATTTCGTATTAATATGTAATTTAATTATCAATTTCTTTAATTCAATATTTACACAGAGTAGTATAATGGTTACAGAATAGATAAATCACAACCTGCCACAAACCCTTGCTACATGCTATAAACTTATGATTTATCTATTCCGTAACCATTATACTACCCTGTGTAAATATTGTATTAAAGAGATTGATAGTTAAATTTCATATCAATACAAAATACTTGTTTTATGATTTAATCCCGAACTTTTCACGAAACATCTGCGGCACTTATCCGCAACTGCGCCTTTCTTATGTTTTATTTAGAGTAGCTTTTGATGACGACATCTGTTGACAGTATATAGGACTATATTTCGGGTATGCGCAGTAAAACATTATTTACTACAAATGTTCATATTTCCAAATGTTCAATGTCCTAATATTCAAGTTTTTGAATTCAAATTTTAATACAATGTTTCTTTTACGTATTGCCAAGTATTCTGTAAGTTTCGTACAATTCGAAAGAAAATTCTGCATGTTATGATCAAAAAACATGAGGAGTTTTAAATTTTCAATATAATAACGATTTTTACTTATATTCTGATAAATAGTTTTATTGTCTCATTTTGGGTCCTAGTAATACTCCTCAAGATCCTTAAAATGACACTACAATCAACCTCCTAGCTAAATGCGTTTCCACGCTACACTTATTTATAACCTATGTTAGGTTATAAATAACCTTACATAAAGCTAATTCATAACAATCACATGGCATGAACCTACACTGGTACGATGTCGTCACAGGCAAAACAAATACTATGCGACAAACTCTTACAGCTATAATCTATCCGCTGTGGGGTCAACCATTCTTTTCTCATTATTAGTCTCGTAGTGATTAGTGATTAAAATCTAACGGTATTTTGTCACACAAGAAAGTTCGACCGAACTATCACTAAAACGAGCGGAAAGACGTTTTAAAATAAAAAAGTTAAGAATTAAATAACATGTGTCTTTTCGAGATAAGAGCGGATAATAATCGTTCCCTGCCTCTTCAGATATTAAAAATGCATTGTTTTGCTGGAGTTTATCATTTTAAAATTTTTGAAAGTTAAAAAAACCACTTTAGAAAATCCATTCTAATGTACGCTATCAAAAAATGAAATTTCAGCACAAAGCAGTTCCGTTATATAAAGGAAATTTTTTGCGCTTTCTTGCATATCCGAAAAAAGACGTCTATTCAGATTTCGCTCTGAATGGATAAGAGTGGCGCTAGTAACTCCTCTATCAACATAAAAATCACGTTTGCTTTAGATACTTGAAATGAACTCCAGGACAGTTATTTATCGTCTGAAGTGGGAGTTATGAGCAAGATTTGAGACAGGAATGCCTTTGAGGTGACAAAGAAGGTAGTGTGAGCATCCTATGAGTTCGAACGAGGTCGTGCATAGGATAGAAGAAGGTGGATTTTCTTCCCGCGATATTGCAGAAAGATCTCGCAGGGATGTATTTGCTCTGCATGATTGTGTTGGCAGAAGTGATCACGGGAATGTACTGTTTTAAGAAGATCGATGTCCAGTACACACGGGTTCTACTGAGAGTAAAGACCGCCGTATTCACTGCATGGTTGTTGCTCACCGTACTGCATCCGCAGCAGAAATTAGATCAACAGTTGGCACTAGAGTGACGCGGCGAATAATAACAAATCGATTACTTAAGGAATGGCTCCAAATCCAGACGCCCTATATTGTTCATGCCAGTAACTCCGAATAACCGCCATCTGCGACTTATGTGGCGTCAAAATAAAACCCATTGGAGAGCGGAGTGAAGATCCCTTTTGTTCTTAGATAAGACCCATTTCGGTCTTGGTGCCAGTAATGGCTGTATATTGGTTAGGAGGAGGCCAGGCGAGAGCTTGGAACCAAGCTGGCTGTGGTGTAGACACGCTGAACCTTCACCAGGAATTTTGATCTGGGGAGAAATTCCCAATGCCAGCCAATGATCCAGCAGGAGCACTCTCCTCGTTATCCCAAGCATCTTGGTAGCAGCAGCAGCAACACAAGCCGCTCGCCCTCCGGCTTCCAACTAGTGGAGCATGTAAATAGTTGGGACTGGAGAAAAAGAATAAAACTGTGTGTAAAGCCTTGTCCTTGTGTCCTGCACCTAAGTTACGCATCCTGACAAAACGCCACCTCGTATCCTTGATACCCATAAGTAATAGTCATCTCATCGTTTATGGGTACAAGGTGGATTGAGCAAAGAAGACAATCGCGAGAGGCTCCCCATCAGAAATTGCACCCTGACAAACTTTATCGAGTATTCAAATTTAACATATTTACAAAATGTGTTTAATTTTATATACAAACATAAAAAGAGAAGTAAAGACTGCTAAACAGTTTGAGGAACAAATTCCCTTTGGATGAAAAATTTGCAATGAATTGTCTATTATAATTTGTAAGCGAGTTGCTTTACTTATTTAAAACTAGCCGCCTTCGGCGACCATCTTGTACGCAGGGAATATAGTTTCAATTGAATATTAAATAATTTTATATTCATGTTTCATTAACAACGTAAGCAGATTGTAGTAGATATTTAGCGCATGTTCTTTTGGTGGTCTTCCACCTGTTCTAAACATTGTCCACATAAATGTCCCTCATGGAATCAAATAACTGACCATGTCATGTAACATCTAACGGCAAATTATCAGCGCCATTTTCATTTTCTTATTCCTCTTGCAAAATCTGAATGTGATTGCAACGTTAAAATGGCGCAACACATTTTATGGCCAGAGGCATGTATAATGACTTATACCATGCTGAAAAAAGAATGAAAAGAGGGTTGATAAGTTCCAACTGTTGGTCTTCGTGATAAGAAGCACAGAATCCCAAACGTTACAGTAAATTTACCAAGCTGTTTGATCCAAACTTTCTGTTAAAAAACTTAGCGATACCATGTAGAATAAGATACAGAAAAGATCTCGGTCTAATGGATAAGATCATACCATGAGGAATAGTTGTCAATTTTTCATCATCCCTCTTTTTTCCTGAAAGAGAATCCAAGTGTTTTCTAGGAGTCTAAGGCACCATATCCTCAGAATCACAGAAGAAATCGTCTCTAGGTGGGCAGACTGTGGAGCCATACGTCATTAGCTGCATATCTTCTAATAATAGTGCATCAGCTGTTTGAACGAATCGTTTTTGCTCTGTTTTTTCATTACTCGACTTTGATGTATGCCAGGTGCCGTTTAAGATATTTCCACTTTCATCACGAAAGCATACAACAGTTTTAAGTGTACGAACTGTGCTGAAAACAATGCAGTCTCCGTATTTTCCCTTCCTCTTTTGTCTGAATGTGGTTGGTGTAGGTTTTTCTCCATAAATCTGTTCCATCAACTCATCTAAATAGTACTAGAAATCAATCTTTTCATCTAAAAAACTGTAAAACTCCTCCATTGCATCTGAAACTACTTTATCCTCATAACGACAACTCCTATCAGTGCACTTTCAGCCGCGAATTGCTCCTTTGGCATTTTTACACTAATGACTTTTCTGACACAAATCATATGTGTGTACTGAGTCTTAGTGTTCGCGTATATATGTTGACTACATGTTAAAAATAGAAGTCTCAATTGCGAAATATCGCAAGCTCTTATATCAAACCTGGCATAGATACGCAACTTGAGAATATACAGTCTAAATACACTCATTTGGAAGGTTAAGATAACCAAAAATTGAAAAAGCGAAGGGGAGAAATGCATGAATAAGTAGAATGGTTCTTGTAGAGGGAAACGGATATGAGTGGAAGAGGAAAGAATGACTATTTATCCAAAAGGTTTGTTCCACACACACACATACCATCACCACTATGTTCAACACATACAATACTATCGTTGTTTAATTATTATATAGTAATGAGGGTTTACTGAAACTTGTTGCTTCAGCACTTTTAATTCATTTTACCATTACAATGAGGAATTTTAGAAGCATTTACTTTTTCATCCAACTCTATCTTCTAAACTATCGATGCAACAAAAAAACGCAAACAACTTTTGCAGGAAATTTAATGTAGATAACCTCTGTAAATAAGTGTTTTTCACTAGAACCCATAATTTTCGATAAATATAAGAAAAACTGAGAAATTCCCCTATAACCCCGCAACGCCTACAGGCGGAGACTTTTAGTGTGTCCTTTAAGACGATACCCCCAACAACTGCGACTTATTTCCAGATTACAGCATCTATTTTTTCTTCGTTGTCTGGACTATAATCTATTATTCAAAACTGTCGCTCGTATACTTTAAAAGCATATTAAAACAACTCAACTTCAGCGCGTACACACGCGCACATCACACCAGAGTTACACATCAGACTTCCGATCCTTTCAACCCGAGAGAAATCACGCCTCCTTAGCGTTCGCTAAGACTCCAGGAGGTCATAGAATAAATCTTAACTAAAATTCAACCCTGCACTGTTAAAAACATCATATTTTTAGTTCGAGAAATAACGCTTTTGACTTTTAGACATTAAGAATACAGAGCTTAATCAAAATTCAAATCTGCTCCAATATTATCCACTAATGAAGCACGGATATCTAGAAGGTCCCTTTTCATGCATCGCTTTTACGGGAAAATTTTGGTGCGCATTTCTCAATAAATATATTTGTTCAGTCTACAATTTAACTGTATCATGTTATCGTTGATGAATAACTCCCAAATCTTCACAGGGCTCGTCGCATCTTTCGCTCGACCTTTTGTTCTAGGTAAGCGCGACACAATATTATGACAAGGATTACGAATAGTCTGTCTAAATTTTGCTTTTCTTCACTGTATGCCATCTTTTTATGCAAACCATTCTAAGTTATTCACTTCTTCATTTCCAGAATCTCCGACAGTTTCTGAGTCCGTATCATGTTCGCTGAAACTTTCATGAAAAATTAACTTCTAAACATCTTCAGGTCCATTGTATTCATTGTCAAAGTCTGGATCCTTATCTGTTTCAACTTCAGCAAGAAGTTTATGTAAACGCTAAATTTGTTTTACGTGTGCAATCAGCATTGTGAGAAACAAATAAATACTTCACTTCGGAAATGAAAAAAAAGAGCTGACTGTATGAGCGGCGCGAAATAACTGGTCTTTGGAGCAAACGGAAGGACGCGCGGGGTCGTTCTATAAACCCAGTAACTGACAAAACGTGAATTAGGGAGCGAAAGATTACGAAAATACTTTCAAAATACTCAGAAAAGGCAGGGTTACTAACTCAGCTACTGATAAGAAAGAAATGAACATGTGACTAGTTTTCTAGGAATCGGAGTTTTGCGAGATCTTGTGGTCACAAAATGCCGCGCGCCCTCACGGCTTGACTTCGCTGGTTAAAATTATAAATTAAGTGAGAGGGACCGGGAATAATTGTCATTAAAAATAAACGCACCTTAAGCGGAAATTATAAGCAATAAAAATCGTGATGTGATTCAAGACGGTGTGGATTAAATATCCAACTATCAATCCGGTATCCATTCTTGCGCTACAATAAATTTATTTATTTGATTTTTAACCGTGGCATAGAGTGGCGAGCTCTGAATTAAGGTCCATGATGAACGTAATGCGCGGACAGATTTTGCGCGTTTGTGGGCCCTCCTTTGGTGGCAACCTCATTTGGGAGTTTAAATATGAATTTATAACAATCTTAAAGTCCATTAAAAAGTTTGAAAATACTTTTTATTCCAGAAGTAAAGTATTCAATAAGAAGAAATCGTTCAAACACACACGATCAAAATTTGCGCAATACAGAAATAAGACTAAACCGCGTGGAATCCTCAAAGGACAGTTACAGATGTCTGCCTTCTACAGAATTCTGAAGGAATTTCGAATTCAAAGTTGATTGTGCTGCAATATCCAGGAGAGTTTCAACATGACAGTGCTTACACAAGGTGTCTCAGAACTCAAAGTTCAAACGTGGGGGAGGTAGAGAACATAGTTGGGAATCCATAATCACATAGGAATGCATGGTCGGAAATGCCATCCTTAAGTCATGAAGAGACATAAAGAAACACTAAGAACACAGTTTAAAGAGGAGTGTAAAGCTGTCTATTACCTCCCCCCAAAATAATAGCAGTTACAAGAATCTCAGGAGGTGTCCAAATTTCTCCCATTGCCGCTGATGAACGCACGACAACTCCGCTGAAAGAATTACCGAACATTCTCAAATCTGTTTTTCGCGGCTGATGGCAGACTCGTTCCCACAGGTTCAAGTGAAAATCTACTGGAATTTCATGCACAATGACCTTCAAAGCAACCCAGAAAAAATTAAGAGGAGATAAATGAGGCGATCTGGAAGGACATGCAACGGGACCACCACGCCCAATCCATCTTCTTCCAAACAACTTGTATCCTGCATCGGTACTGTGAAGAATTCGTGTCCAGACAGGTCCTGATGCACATGAGTAAACATTTGAGGGGTTTTGTGGGCGGCTCGATGGAAACGTTTGCCGTCACAATTGTACAACAGCGCTACCGTTTCCGCTAGCTAGGTCATACATGAAGGGAATATTGACCAACTCGGCGTTCTTGAGCGATGGAGACGTCCCGTTGGCCACACTTACTCTACATCTGCAATGAGGAATCCTCCCAATTACTGCCTATTGCTTTTTCTCAACCATGCGTTCCTATATGATTATGATTTCTATGGATGTTCTCTACCTTCACTCCAAGTTTGTACTTAAGAGTTCCGGGGAAACCTGTGTGCTGGATTTTATCTGTGAATTGAGTGAGGCTTCATGCTAATGAAAATAGCTCAAAACTCTCTACAGGATAGGCCGTTGGACATCAAGCTATTATATTTCGTACGTCGTTACTCCTTGAGTGGTAGGCTTTCACTTTAAAAAATTTTTAACTTTTAAATTGAATTTTAATTAAAAATTCATTGCAATGTTAAAGATTTTCCTAAATAACTTCTGAGCTTAAAATTAGTTTTTACACCATTTTATGATTCGAAAAATTAACTTATAAGTGCGTACAAATTTTTTGTCTAATTTTCATAATTATTTAAAAATGTTTCAAAGCTCTATATTATAATACTTTTCATTTCTTTAGTCACTGCGTTTATGCACATGCGCATTGATAACGATGTTAAATACTTGTTTTGTCTGCACTTTAATGTTGCTATAATTAAGAGTAAATTTTTTAAAAAAAACACAGAAACATGCGAATCAAGCTTAAGGATGACCAAACTAATACATTTCAGACAAGTGATTAGAATCTCCAATATTTTTTTTAATAATCTTAGTAGTGTTGTTGAAAATTTTAGGTATGTACTTAAAAAAAAAATCAGCAATTTCTGTCTCTAGGTCTAAAATTCTTATCTCC
The DNA here is from genome assembly GCA_013235015.1 of Araneus ventricosus. NCBI lineage: Eukaryota > Metazoa > Arthropoda > Arachnida > Araneae > Araneidae > Araneus > Araneus ventricosus. The sequence continues at coordinate 250,047 of BGPR01000944.1, forward strand.
TAGAATTTCGAATTTTCTTAGAAATTAAAATATTCTGGAAAATCGCCAATCTTTTTCTCAATCGAGAATAATGAAACATATTTTATTCTCATTACTTCTCAAAACATTATTTTTCAACTGCAGCTTTGACTATATTGTAACAACGATTTAGTTCTGTAAAGCTGCCTCGCAAAGATAGGAAAAACATTTTCAAACTAATATAGAAATAACACTAAATTCATACAATATTAGATATCAAATACTTCGGCAGAATTTCTTTTCCTTAATTAAATTCCATAACATTAGGAAGAGCGTGTGTTTATTTTGCAATGACTTACACTGCCCATAAGAGCACTGAAAAACTCTTTTTCAGGAAAGAGAAGAGCACCTGTTGCCGCCTCCGTACCAGACCAACTGCCAAGACAACGGGCCTTCAAAGGATGCGAGAAACTTTGGCAACCCTAACTCCTATGAGGTAACTCCTTCTCAACTCAAATTATTGGCAAATAACACACAATTTATATATTATTCCACGGATAATTTATATAATATTCTACGCATATTTTCATATACACTGCCCTCCAGTTTATTTACCGAATAGGGCATGCGGTTTCTTGTTGTTAAGGAAGTTTTCATTATTGGTGATATATTATTAAATAAAATTAGAAAGTTTTAAGCAAGAATGGCTGATACCAGATTTTTGGAAACTGACAGGAACCATAGCGAAAAAATTCACGGGCAATATATCTCGCATAAGATTAATAATGCTTCGTAGGAAGGAAAATATCACAGATTATAAAAGCAAAAAGAAGCAGAAAATCATCCCCTACATACCTAATATTTAAAATATATTCTACGTTTATTCTCCTCTTTTTTTATCAGATGCATAACTTTTATAGGTCCATTTGTTACACGAAAATGCTTTTGAAATTTGTGGCTAAAGACGTAATCCATGCCATTCTGTCGTATACCAAATTTTAAACAGAGAAAATACCGTGATCGTGGAAACATTCAACATTGAGATATTGACGAATTTCAACATTTTTTAAGTCCTACCGGAATCAGAAAAATTAATTTTGCATCAACACTTGTTTTTCTATCTGCTCTTCCTTAACTGAACTTTGTAGTTCAAGTACACAACAATCATCCTCGTCTATATTCAACTTCATTGTTTCTTGCCTTTTGACATTTCATTGTATCTGAAATCATTTGACGAAACAGATCAGCAAACAAAAGCTTGAATTCAATTTCTCTAATTCTATGTTTCAGATGTGCCTGGAGATGTGCGAATCAGAATTTTACAGAGCTGTTTATAATTGTAATCTCGGAAAGACGTTGCATTCGTCACCAAGTGATTTGTGTGATCAAAGTAAGTAGATAGTTGCTCTACGTTCTACGCTCTTAAATAATGTCCTATGTAAAACATGAGTGTTAAACCTAATGATCATTAAAAGAAACTCAAAACTGCCTTCGTTCTTGATAAATGCATGCCCTATTCTGCACACTATTCTATTCAATATAAATAAATTTTTCAAACTAGTGATAAAAATATAACAGAATTATTATAGTATTACAAATTATTTTTCATTTTGCGATTGTTTCAAAATTTCCGAAAATCATTTTACTTCACGTATTAAAATACATTAAAACAATTTTACTTCCTCTGGAGTCATGTGAAAATGTTTTGGCTGTCACATGACTTTCCATCCTTTTTGGCCGTCACATAAAAAGTTTTGCTTTTTGGCATTATTTTGCCTTGTGTGATTAAATGAAATTAAAGAAAGATCGATTCGAGCATACCATAGAATGGATTTGAAAATGACGACACCGCTGACAAAAATTATATACACCAGATATCCTAAAAGAAACTATGCTTTCAAGACAACATACACGCTAAAGAGAAAGCCAAACTTTTCTTAGAATTTGAATATCAAGCCAACAGCTCATCTAAGTAGAGTCAAGTGCTAATACGCTACATTTATCTGAAGTTGATATAAATAAGGATATAACAGAACATTTCTCTTTAGATTAAACTTCTTTACCATTTAGATGTAGTGTAATGTTTCGAAAACATAGAAAATCAAGTCGCAGATGGCGGAGCCTTGACTCCACAACGTAGATCCGAAATTTGAAAGAGAATACGTATTTCCAATCGGTTAAAATCCGACCATACAGAAGTTCAAACTTTACTAGCTAATGGACAACATTTGCCAACACCGTAAGGCCTTGAACTCTCAACCCGAATGGAGCCCTGGCCTGTACAGTCAGACTAGTTTAGAAGCAAGTAAGAAAAGAAAGAAAGGAACTGGAGATATTTAGACATAAACAAACATTGTCTTATTTCAAATTGGAAGAGGAAAAATGATTAATACTTTTTATTATTCTCTTCTGTGTTTAACGAAAATGCAATGCAGCACACGGTAAATTTCTTCAGACTGCATCATTATTGCAAGGAATACAACAAAACTTTTTATAATATCTTAATAAGTATAAATGGTAGCCTTCAGATTTTCTAAAATTTAAAACTACATTTTATTTCTCCTGTCTATTTTCACTCTGTATCCAAGACACTACAGAAACTGTTTAAAATCGACCAAGGAATTGAATCTAAATATTATTCAGTAACGAAGCGTATCATGTTTATATATTCTTTAACAAGTTTTTTCTCTTTTCAACAGTTTACCTATTGCCTTTCTATAAACCTGAACTAGAGGAACGGCGTGTCAGCTGCTTGCAGAACTGTAGACCAGGGTGTCTGTAAGTTGAATTTTTTGGTTTTCTACTGTGTAAACGGTGTGAAATAACCTTCCTTACACTTTGTCAGTGTAGATATCACAGTACTGAAGATTACTTGTATCTTTTCATCGTTCCGCGTGATCCACATGTATAGCTAGAAGATAAATGTTGCAACCATTCTTTAAATTTAAATACTATGTTGTCCTAACTTTGCTTCCTTTTCTTAGTGAAAGATGGACAACGGATTCTGAAATAAAATTAGACGGAGTGTATTTACGTCCTTTATATGAGCATGATTTGACTTCATTTTTTGGATAATAAAACCTGGTTTCTCTCTGCCAATACAAGGCATATTTCATACAACGGATGCTTTATTTTAAATGTATATATTTTTGTGTTTTTTATTACAATACGCTAATAAAATATTTCAGATCTAAATTAGCCAATTAACGATTAATTAATTACATTTTGAAAAATGATACATATTGCGCCATCTGACAATGAATTTAAAAAATTATTTTAAGATTCCAGAATATCTGTAATAATGAATCATAAATTAAAGACTAAAAGTACACAATAATTAAAATAATAAAATCCCGAATTTTAGTACACTAATAAAAGTGTGTTGTTTAAAAATGGTCTTTACGTTAATATTTCAGTTTTTGTTGGTTTCTCGACCATCATCGCACACAGAGGCTGCTCGTGCACAGAGCACTACAGCACCTCCAACTTTATCCATTGTGTAAATTTAATTAATTTACTTTATTTCGAATTTAATATTTAAATCTATCAACAATGTAACAAAATTTCACATTATACTATTTCTACCTTTAAATGAATCGCCATGAGAAACTGAGGCAGAAATTGAGTTATTATTTTACTACCTGAGGATTTTACGTGAAGGAAAAAAATAACTACTGAAACGAGAACTTTGAATCCTTTCAGTACCGAATTCCGCCTGCGCAGTTACACAGCGCAAGCTTTCTCTACCTTTCCCTACCATGTTTTTAAGCTGAAAGGATACCTTCGAAGTCGACAGTTCCCGTTCCGTTAGAAACGGAGTTTGAAACATTTTCCCTCCGCGGAAATCTTTTCCGTAAACTTTGAAAATTAACAACGAAATTAAAGATAATGAAGGAATAAAATTTTAATTGAGAAAGTTTTTTAGATTTTATTTATAGAAATTTGAAGGAACTTTCTTCCAATCCAAAGGATTTTTTTCGTTAAATTTTAGTTATAAGAGATCCTGAAATATAAACGAGAAATTTCCCGCAATGTAAATATGTGTTCAAAATTTTTGTGACCCCAATTTTCTGTACCATCTTATTTGGGATTATGATTTAGAGGTTAAGAAGCTTCGATTTCAAATTAAACAAAATTTATTGCAAAATTTCAAGGAACAAAATTTCTTAAACTATATTGAGAAGTATATTCCCATTTTAAAATATCACAGTGAAATTTTTGATAGATGCAATAAAATAAATTAATCATTTTTTTTACATCCTGGAAATTCCTGTTAGTACATACTATAACAGAATTTGAACTATGCTTTCTAAAATTATAGCAACACATTACAATTCATAATTTTTTTTACATGCAGTAATATTAAAATTAATTAACGACTTTCTCAGATTATATTATTAAATAGATTCTGATGAAAAAAAGTCAGTTTAGCAAGCATTGTTATTTATAATTTTCTAATCATCGATTCATTCTAAATCATCGAGGTTTTGAAAATTTTTAAAGGCTTAATTTTTAATAATTTTTAGTAATTTTAAGTGATTTATATTTCTTGCATTTTTGGGAACAAACTTAGTTTGGAATAGAAGATCTGACTCTTTTTTAAACTTTAATAATTATTTTTGTAGCTAAACGGTAAAAAAGCATAAAAATTCTAAAAATCTTAAGTTTGACATATTTTTTAAAAAATAACTCGAAACTTCAGACCTAAATCCATACTAATTAGTCTAGTATATATATATGAAAGCATCTACAAAAATTTCAAAACTGTATCTTCAACAGAAAAAAGCCTTATGGAATAGAAAACACTTGCAGCAGCAAAAAAAGAAGACTGAGAAAAATGCATTTCAAGTATGTAAAGGCATAAACCGAAAAATAATAATGCTTGCAGACCTCTAATTTTTTAATATTTTATTTCCCAACTTACGAAATGCGTAAGAACACTATTATAACTCAATAGAATTGGATATATTTTTTCTCATTCAAAATATTATGTCATTATTCTGCCATCTGTTCAGAACATTATGTCTCTTAGCAACTCGAGAAAGTTTCGGTCGTGGCCTTTTCTCAACAGAAGAATGAATAAAAACAACAAAATATTAAAATGCAAAGTTTCTCAATAAAAAAACTTTTGTTTAAAAACTAATATTGTTTTTAATAAAATCCAATTTCTGAATATTAGTTGGGTAGTAATTTGAACTCAAAAAGAATGCAAAACATAAAAGAACAAAGACGATTTGAATCGTGAAAGTTGAGGTTGATAAACATTTCGCGTAAGAAATAGATTTAATCAAAAAATATTTTTAATTAATTAATTTTCAGAATGAAAAAATGCCTCAAAATCAGAGAAAAACTAGCTACTCCTACTCAGCTGTCAAATTTTTTGACTGGCAAAAGTCAGAAAACTTCAAATAAAGAAAACTTATTTGGATACCAGATGTAAAATTTGGAATCAAGCATCCCAACCGAATGAGCCATCGAAAAATGAAAAAAAATCGATATTTTATAGTCAATATTAGGGCCTTAAAAAGAATAAAATATTTTCTTACGTACACAACATTAATTGGGATAGGTTACATGTAGCTGGTTTGGTTTTTAATGGATAAAAAAATTTTTAATCGTCATTCCAGCATCAAAGTTATCGTTTCTAGATATTCTCATAGACACAAGACAAGAACAATGGACTTTATTTATAAGTATTTTTTGATGATGCTATTAAGTAGTATTCGTTTAACTTATTTTTATACCATAACATTTTTTCTTGTCAATTAATAAAAAAAATATTTTATTTCTGTTCTATATTGTCATTTTATTGTTCAGCCATAGGTGTGTGAATTTTTACAAATGAAATAAGGAATGCAGTAAACGAAGAAACAAATTCCGACTTAATTTTTTATTAAAATTAATTTATTAAAAAACTTCCCTATTTGATGGAAAAATGTTATGTGTATATTCATTAAATATACAAAACTCACAAAGTTATTGAAAAAAATGTAAATGTTACAAATATGCATCAATGCGCAGCGAAGGATTAAAAGTTATTGCACTCCCAAGATTACATAACACGAGCCGCAAAGGATAGCACATATAAAATCGCTCTTAAAATACCATTTAAAAGAAAGAAAAGAAAACGTTGCTTTATACTTCCTATACTTTTTCGCATTTCGTAATAGCGGTCACGAAACACAACTAAGGTAATCATATTCATGAAGGGTCTTAAACGCTATTGTGTTAAGATTTGGTATGTGATTCATGAGAAAGTAAAGTGGACCAGGAGAAGCAGTGGCGGCGATGGGGTGGCAAAAACTTTATAGACACCTAAAAGTACCTCGTAGTACAGGGGACAGACAGCAAAATTTAAAAAATTAGTTACAAAATTAGCTAGATCCCCGGACACTATTGGTTTTTTTTATAATTCCTAGTTTTAGGCAGCTAAAATGAAATAAAAATTTAATTTCTTCCTGAAAATGTAGGGGGCGACTGCCCCCTCTCTTACCCCTTGTCTCTGCCACTGAGGGAAAAAAGCAAGAGGGACTATTGTGTTGGGAATCAATTACAGAATTTTTGTGTTTCATGAAATGATGAAATGCTCCGAAAGACCAACCGATAGGGAATAACATATTGTTATCGACATCGTCTAGTGGGTGTACGATGAATGCAGTCCAAGCTGGATAAAGGAAAATGACGCTTTATGGCACGAATATTCCATAAAACACGAAGGACAAGGAGCAAAACGAAAAACAATTGTATAAATTAACAACCCCAGTTGACAGAACACCGCCCCATGCCCCGTGCCTAATAACATTACGGAAACCGAACCGGTTGAATGGGCATGGGATAGAAAATCACTTATTAAATAACAATAACACGACTATAAAGAGCGCTCAGTGAATAACAGCTTACAAACTCGCACTACGAATTCTAACTCCAAAAATTTAAACTCGTTTCAGCATCTCAGGTATATTTAAATTTCCGACTGGGCGTGACGTCGCATTTAATTCTCCAGAAAAATCTTCAGATCGCTGTTCCTAATAGAGATAGGACATAATTCCTGTATTTTCTACAACTTTTCATTTTGTTGCCAAATTTGTCTACAAGTCGCCAAGTGGTTTTCAAGGTCGAAGTTTATTGGCTTGGAAACAATTCAGAATTTATGTGAATCTCCCTTTCCGACTACAAAACGGAGTGATGAAGAATTTTTAAACATCAATCATAAAATAGATAAAAATAGCATTGTTTTGAAATTGAAGACCATAAATATTTATCTTATTTTATCTTATTTCCGAAGGTAAATAGCAACAGTTGATATTTCAAAGTTAAAAACAAGCTTCATAAAAATAAAAATCTACTTTCCATGCTATATGCAAAAAAAAAATCATCATTTCCGTACTTAAATTTCAAAAAATAACAGAAAAAACATGCATTTAAATTCCTTACGAAAGAATGAAAAATATTAGACAGTACTTGGTTTCAAAGATTAATAGAAAAAAGTGCTTGAATTACTGAAACTAGGAACTCAGGAAGAGATCACAATTTATAGTTAGAAGGCAAAGTAAAAGGAAGTGTTAATAGTCAAGTTTTGAAATGTATTACTTTGAAGCATTTGCAAGGAAATGATTTACAACGCAATAAAATATATGAAGAATGTTTCTCTCAGGTGCTCTTGTAGAGAGCAACTAAAATTCAGCTTACTGCAATCCATATATCTTTCTGAACCTTAACGGTCTTCAGCTGGAACATCTCTTATATTAGCTGCTCTATATACCGGGCTTTGAAATTATGAAAGAAAGAAATTGCATAATGTTTCTCAAAAGCATATTTAAAATAAGAGTATATTTATTGCAAATACTCATATTTTCTTTATTATTCAAAGTGTTTATTTCGAATTTTAATACAATGCTTTGATGGCGTATTGTTACAAATTCTGTAAGTTTGGTTTTAGTTAAAAGCTCTGCATGTTATGAACGAAAAAACGATGGGGAAAAATTTCCGATTTTTAAAGAAAACATTTATGTCTCTCCAAATTTCCTTGCTGTTTTAGCGAAAATGCTTGTGAGTATTGCGAACAGCAGAAAAAACAATATCATTGATAAAAGTTACAAATTATTATCAGTTTTGTGTGAAACGGAATGAGCCATGGAATGTGGATGGAATTGACAGAAATCTACTTATTACAAGCCAAACCGTTAATTCAATATTTGTCAGTTGTTGTTTTTTCTGATTGCTGAAAAAAAACCTTGCATTAAAGAAAAGGTTCTTACTTTTTAAATTTTCTTTTCCCTTATCGAAATGTTTTAAGCACTTTTCAAATGCTCTGAAATTTTTCTTAGCTGCCATCCGACTTATTGGTCATCATCTTCTAAGGCATCTTTTGTTTAGAACGGAAACTTTGGCCCAGAGACATAATGTCTAGTAACCGCTACTGATGCCCATTAATGCCTATTTACTTAGCTGCCAGGTCTGTCGACCGTTCAGCTTTCAGATAGATACATTAGTTTGGTCTCTCTGACCTTGGAAATACTTTAAGAGAAAAGAATGCGCAGCAAGAAGAGAAATTTCATGCACCCAAGAACAACACCGGAAATCAGATCGAAATTACGCATTCATTTCACAAAGTAAAGAGAAAAGTAAACTTCGGTCTCTACCGTAGTTGGGCATTCGAGAGTTCATCAGTACCCTTTAGGACTTGATTCGAACACTGACAAGGAAACTGCTGCTGTTAGTGGAGATCATTAGCAAATGAAGTAACAGTTTTTAGGCAGAATAAATTATTTTCTTGCTGATTCCTTAATAACAAACTACGAATCGATTAGGGATTTGCTCTTCCAAATGAAAGACAATAAATAAACAACAAAAAACAGATATTGAAATAAAGATTTGAACGACTTCCTTTTACGTACTGTTTGCATAAATATCGGCAGTTAATATAGTTAATAAATTTCAATTTAAGAGCTAAATAATCCATGGCAGCAAACGTCAGACTCCTCGTTATTTTCCAAAAATTTAAATTAATTTTTTAAAAGTACAAGCTATTTTTCTGTCGATAATTTAAAGCTTAAACCTTTTATTCATTTCCTTTCAGGAAACTTCATTATAACAACAAAATAAAAGAGGATAAGTTACAGGTAAGCAACCTAATTTCGAATGACATTTTTTTTTCTATTTTGTAATTGATTGTTTCATCTGTTACACGAATTTTGCTACTTATTAGTGTTCAGGAATAATATAACAATGAAATTTATTTCTCATTTTGTCGGATCTCGAGCGTTGTTGGAAGTTCAATTACGTATCTAATATTATTTAAGATTTTCACTGGCTTTTTTTTCTTTTCTTTTCATTTATTATTCTCAGAATTAAAAATAAATTGCAAGCGCTTATAAAAAAGACGATAATAAAACTTCAAAAATTTGAATCAAATTCAGGAACTAGATAAGATGGAAGAAAATTCGTTAAGTTCCTTTAAACGACTTTCCTAATACTTGGAATAAAAAATTCAGATTGCCAAATACTTGAAGAAAATTCCATTTAACTCTGAATTATTAATGGTCTTGCACTTTATTGTCCCTGAATTTCAAGATAAATAAATAAAATAAATAATAAAAATTTAAAAAAGAAAATATGATTTCGTAGGGGTGTTGTTATTTTTGCTAGTGATCTGATTTCGGATGACTATTGCATTTTTTGAAAAAAATAATTAGTGCACTTTTGAGGCCCAAATAATCTTTCTCAACTTAATGATAACGGCATTCACTAAACGCGAAATGTAAAGGAAACCGAACTTGCCATCTGTCTAGAGAAAATTGCTGAAATTTTTAAGAATACGAAATTTCCGTTGCAACTTAATGAACGAGATTTCCGTAACAAATTAATTAAATAATTTTTTTAGTCAAAATTTTGCATTGAGTTATTAAGCAAAAAGATAAAGATATTTTCCAGATTTCCTCGAAAATGTCTTTACATAGGAAAAAATATATGTCATAAGAAATAAAAAAAGATACGCACTTCCAGCCGTACACAACTTTTTTACATGAAAGTATTCTTTGTCAATGTGTACAACATTTCAGAGTGTCCACTGTTGTGTGCTGGGAACACATCGTCGTCGAGAGATTTCTGACCATGTTCTAGGAAGCATTGGTGAATCTGATGACTCTCCAATGCTTCCTGAAACAAAACCCCCAGAAGAACGATAGCGGAAATGTAGATGGCTATGGTATTTAGCCTCCTTTTCCAATTCCACATGCCTATAGATTTTTTAATATATCACTGCGCACTTCGAAAGTCCATTGTGTTGATTCCCCTTCAAGCTGGATAATGATATTGGATTCGAAGTAATCTCTCAGTTTGGGTAAACTTGAAAAGCTGAAGAAAATCAAGATAATTTCGTAGCTAAGAGAGTGCCTGGAAAAGAAAAACAATGAAAATTGATTACGCTGTCAGTACCACAAGTTTACTTTAGCTTACTCTTATTTGCTGTTCGCTCCAGTACGATATGGGGATTTCCTAATGTCTTAATTCGAGTATTATGTCGATAAAAGTCACTGATGTATAGAAGTAGCAATAGTTTCATAGTCCTTCGTCTTTTGTATCATTTTATCTGCAAACATTTGCCATCCAGGCTTATAGTCAGTCTCTAATTCCTGCAAAAGTTGAAATGCACATATGTAAAATCTTAATTTGTTTTGCACTTAATTTGTTAATATATTTTCCCTTTGTGTTCACATCTCAAAACAATTACATTAGCATAACCCTTCTGGCTAAAATCACCAAACACTTGAAGTGTCAAAGACCGTTTATCTCCAAATCCGATACTTCGGGTTATTTCCAAATTGATGAGAATTTGTAAATTGTCAAACCTTTTGAAAAATTTAATTTTAATATCTTCTGGCAAGGAAGTGTCCCTGTCAGAATTCGTTGCCCATATTTCTTGGAGAAACAGTTTTGAAAGTAATAACACAGGCAATAAGAAGCCCAGGGAATTGGAAATTGTTTGTGGTAGATGAATTTTCTGAAACTGTAACATTCTATTTATTTATTGAAAAGTTATCGTCTTTTCGCTCCCAAATAACCCGTAACATTGGTAGGTATCCCCTAATGTTGATTCTGTTATCAGACCATTTGAGAACTCTTTTTTCCCTTGGACCAAACATCCACATACCTGAGAGAATATTGATTTCAGATAAGATTTCTGTAGAATGTTTCATAAAGTTTTCTAACTCTTCCTCATTGTTCGCAGAATTTACACAATTATCAATATAAAATGACCTCTCTATTTTCAGGCCAATAAAACTTTGTTCTGTCGTTACTTAAGACAATGGAACGCAATAATATTTTCTAAGATAAACGGACTGGATGTTACCTGAAAAATCACTCTACTATGACGGAATACTTTTACATTATCTGCCGCCCACGATAAAAATAGTATGAAATACCTGCCTTCTTTCTTCAGTTTTATTTATAAAAAATTCAGGTCTAATATCGGATGCAACTCCAATGAATTTTTCGCTAAATATCAGCAAAATTAAGGAAATTTCTCTTTTAAAATTAGCCCGTTCAAAGAAATAATTGCTAAGAACGGGCTATCTGTTAACTTTACACAATGCGTCATAGACAAGTCTTACAGTTTTTGCACTAACTCTAGTTTAAAACCGGGTATGAAGGTAGCGTTCCTTAAAGTTAAATTAATTATCAAGTACCACTTCAATTACACCTTTATCAATTGAATATCTAAAACTCTGATCACAATCCTGAAATTTATTTAGAGACCTAAGTTCCCGCCTGGCACAGAATCTATTTTTTGTAATATGGAGGTTGTCTTATAACCCTACACTATTTCTAACCACTATAGATTCACAATAACAACCGTCTTCATTTCCAGCAAGGGAGTTAAAAAAATTTTCATGGGCAATTATTTCTTCCTCAACAGTTTTACGTAAATTAATGCTGAGCATCTAAAATTGCGATCGTCTCTATACTCCAAATGTTGGAAATTTTGAAATCCCTGACAACAAAACTTGCACTCAAAAATGATGCACCTTGATCTTTGTGATTAGAAAAATCCTCAAATTTTCCAAAATGACACATCCTAATTTTGTACTAAACTTTAATCATTCTTTACTTTAATTTCTTAATCAACCCCATGAGATTTTTCCCATAAATATCACTGCCAATATCATCCTAAATCGTATAGCCAAATTTTAATACGTTTCCACTGTTTCAACATTGGGGCTTTAGAGACATGCGGTATATTGCACCGTCTTTTGACATACATCTTGTCCTAAGCAATAAAATTTCAAATCTAGATGCTTAAACTGGCTGCCAGAACATAACTTAATCTATTAATTTATTATGCAATTTTAAGTCAGTTCTGGTACCCTTAAATAAAGCGTCAGCTACCGTTATTTAGATCTTTCTAGTAAACGCTACAGTTAATGACTTTGAAATATAAGATTTTTGGCAGCCGCAGTATAAGAGAGTGCTCTTAGTTTACTGATTCCCCAAACTCTTATTTTATTGTCTTTAAAGCTACGTCTGTAGTGCCATCTGTCGGGTGGTGGCTATTTGTACATTTTCAGCAAATCGTTTCTTTATTCGAGTTGCATCTCTAGCCCTCTAAGCGTTTTGCACGTATTTTTCCGTTTCTCATATTGAGTTCAAAAGCTGATAATCCATGCCTATACATATAATTTCTTAAATTACCATGGATAAAATGTTCTTAAGACTTCAGAGACTTTATTAAAACCAATAAAGATCCCACTATTCACTTTAAAAGCAAATTTTTAAGACTTTAAAACGAGTAGATCAAAATATCTAACAGCTCAGAGAGCTAGAATGCATTTCTGGTCACAATGTAATAAATTGCGCTCTACCACATACGTAACTTGAATTTTAGAAATAATCAAAATCGAACAGTCTTGAATTATTGAGAAAAAAGCTTGCAAATGTTTTATTTGAACCATCTTCATAGGGCTGAAAACTGTTCAGTAGAAAATTATTAAACAAAACCTATGATAAAAGCTAAGATCAATTAAGGAAGAATTAGGAAATGAAAGGAAGATAAAGGAAAAATAATGATTAACAGAGGCAACGTACGTTTGCTTAAAAAGAAATAATTCAATTTCAAAATTATACCGTTCACTTTGGTTCATTGATATTAACGTCCTGTTTTAAACCGTGGTCAGATGATGAGGACGACACATGAGCAATCCAAACTTTTGCACCACATGAACGGTAGGAAGTTTCACACCGTAAGTAAGATTCAACATGCAACAACCTTCGCTTTGAATCCATCTCAAAGGAGGACATTTGGCTCCACTCCGAAGATCTTCCGTGTCGAACGACGTCAGTGCACCAACTTTTTTTTATTTCGCTTTGAAGTTCCTCTAATAGAATTTATGCTTTCTTCATTGAAAGAGCAAAACTTTATTTAATTTGCTGTTTAGGTGTGCGCAGGGATGATAACAATTTCAACTTAACGCACCGGTTTCATTTACTTCTTTTGCTAGGGTCCGAGATAACTTGAGTGAGAGCATATTAAGATTTAATGTAGATGGTAACTTAACTAAATAAATTGATGAATATTTTTCATAACGCCTTTTTATATTCAAATAGAAAAGAGAAAGCGTTTGTGTTCTCAAAGGTAAGTCAACTAAATATTAATATTATTCTCTGTATAATTCAAAGACGATTATATTTGATTTAAAAAAGAATAAATACACCTTTTATACATATATTTCTTAAGTCGCATTAATAAAGTTTATTGCATTTTAGTTCAGTTAATACTGAGTAAAAAGTCTTAGAGTTTTTTCTGTGAATATGTATAAAATGAACATTGCTTCTTACTCCTTTTTCTCTATGTTTCAGGGAGCGGACGATGTTGGAACGTAAGTATTTCTTTTGATGTTTCTTTGAAATGAATTGGACAGTTTGGCAATTTCTCAAGCAAGTACCTTCCAAATTCTTACCTATTACATGGAAAAGCTATCAATATGAAAAACAAATAAAAACTGTATGTTAGTAACTTTTATTGATAAATTTATTTTCATTCACGAAATATTGAAATTTCTAACAAAAAGATCTGTTTAAATACGAATGTTTGACATATATTGGCTGAAAATAAAATCCCAAAACCAAGAAGTAGTTGTACTAGATAATCAAAACTTAGGAGGGGTGTCTGCTTATCTGAAAGAATAAGTGTATTCAAATTTCACGATAGACGAATAAGAGTGATGCAAGTAGTGCCAAAATGAACATGAAAATAATATTCTCTTTAGATGTTTCATGTAAGATTCGTAAGCATAATTTATCTTCCTGAATGAGAAATGTGAGCTCAATTTAAGTCAAGAATACCATAAGCAGGCGAAGAAGGCAGAATTAGCAGCTTACTGAGTTTGAACAGGCAGTGTTATAGAACTACAAGAATGTGGATTTTTTGTAGACATTTTAGAACGAATTGGCAGGGATGTATCCTTTGTGCATGATTGTTGAGTAGCAGTGGTCAAGGGAAGGTACTGTCTCAAGAAGATCGAAGTCCGGCGTACACGGGCCACTACCGAGAGGGAATACCGCCGTATTCGCCGCATGGCTGTGGCACATCGCACAGCATCTTCAAAAAAATTCAAGCTTCTCTTGGCCCCAGAGTGACATATCAAAAGAAAACAAATCGATTACTTAAGGTACAGCTCCGAAACAGACTCATTGAAGCGTTCATGCACTTAACTCCAAATTACCTTCGTTTGCGATTTCAGTGGAGTCAAGCTAGAGCTTAATGAAGGGCTGAATGGAGATCTGTTGTGTTCTCATATTAGAGCCTTTTCTGTATTGGTGACAATGATGGTCTTATGTAGTTTAGACGGACGCCAGGTTAGCTCTTGGAACCAAGCTTTGTACAGTGCAGATACACCGGACCTATAACGGAAGTTATGGTCTGGGGAGCAATTTCAAATGACAGCAAGAGCACTCTCTTCATTGTACCACGCACCTTGACAGGAGATTTGTTCGTCAAACTGGTGAATAAACTGTTTCTGCTGCCATTTTCGATGACAATTCCTAGGAACATTTTCCAATAGGATAATGCTTGTCCCCGCATCCCTGCGGTCATTGAAACTGCCTCTGAAGTTCGTTAACATGTTGCATTGGCCTGCGAGATCAACAGATCTTCCTCCCATCGATCACATTTGGACAATATTGGATGACCAATCGAGAGTCATCCCAAACCATCACGGACAGTTTCTGATTTGACTGAGCATGCTCAACAGGCATGGTTCTCCGTCCCACAAAATTGCATATGGTATCCAAACGACGGGATGCATTCAAGCTTGCACGCTTACATTGAAAATCTTGGCGACTATGGTGGTAATTAATATACTAACATTTCATATCTGAATTGGCTGTTCTCGGGCATATATTTACCTGTGGACTTGAGAATTTCATCCAATAAATTTATCTCTCTATAATGTTAACTTGGCAAATACGTTACCTGAATCTTATTTCTCTAAAATTTAGAAATTTCTCATTTCTTCTTGGATTTCATTTTTCACCAGTATATGATGGTTACAAGCGAATTCTTACACAATTTTTTCCTTTCAACAAATCTCGGCTCGTGAAGAGACTAATGACACAACCTAACAGCAAAAAATATTTGTGACTTGTTTTATCATCAGTTGATATAAATGATTCGATGAATTCTTAGAAAAGTTAAAACCGTTCGTAAAACGGATATATTTTTAAAGAAATCACTGATTGAATAGAAACATTAAATTGATGACTACTCCATAATGTCTGCATGAAAAGCTATGTTAACAAACAATATGTCGATGCGCAATGAAGGAATTTAATAAGTAAGATTATGGGATGAAGTACATTCAAAAGGGAAAAAATAAAATGTCTACCTGCTATTGATAACGTTTTTCCCTGCATAAACACTGAATAAAGAAAAATAAACTAAATGCATAAAATCCTATACAACCCATATTTCGTAAAAAAAATAAATACAATTTCTTTTGCCTTCACTTACTTCAATTACAGCCGTGGTTTGAGAAAATAATATTTGTAGGCCTTATTAAAATATATAAACATGAACAATAAACTAAAATCAATATGTGACATATTTTTGTGAACGTTTTGTGTGATTTGAATCAAGAAAATTTCTATCGAATTTCTTAAGTAAGATGCAATATCTAAATAAAATTTCACTAGATTCAATTTCTAATAACATCTCTTCTTCGACAGATCTCGCATTCGCATCAACTTTAGAAATAGCGAAATCACCTCGATGCGTCATGTCCCTTTGTATGGCGTAAGTGCTGTTCTAATACATTTTTTCTTATTAATTATTAGGTAGTAAGAACGGAAAGTCGTTCAATTTTATAGATCAAATTCTGCATCTTGACGCTTTGGTTGAAACCATCACAGATTGTAATTCGTACGCCTAAAATGGTTTCTCAAAACTTGTTACACAGCGTAATGAATTTTCTCGAAAAATATCACTAAATTATAAGGAATTAATAAAAAATAATTGTTAATACATTATTGTTTGCAAATACCTTCATATAACACCCAATAGAGCCAGCTGAGGCCTTCGATATTCAAGCGTAGACTGACTATTCGGGAGGAGAAAACAGAAGGAGACACATAGAAATGGAGAAATTTGAGGCAAGGTGAAAACACTTTAAATAAAATGTTACAAATTTTAATGCAAATTTTCAAAATTAACAGGAAAAAAATAAATTTAGAGCATTTAACCAGGAAATAGTTAAATGATGTTAATTAAAACATACAAGAGAGTTCCGTGAATTCAAAAATTTAAGGCTTGAAAAAACAAGAAAAAATATGTGATATAATTAAAATTACCAAAAAAGTGAATTCGTAGGAATTCGGAAGGCGTAGGTAGTTTCGACGAGTGGTATTTATACCTAGAGTTGATAATTTTATTTCTAAACTTCTGTTACTGTTTAACCCAGACTTCTATGAGAATTTACCTCTGTAAGGCCGTATACCATCGAAGAGAGCAATCCACAACGACTTTTATATTATTCATGCGGACTTTTATATTATTATGCATGCATGAAGTACAAGAGAATTTTCTTAAATTTCGGAGTTTGAATTGGAATCCGAATACAATACATGATGAGCAAATTAGAAAAGTGGGATTAAGAAACCACAGACAACTGCTGAAACTCTCAAAGGGAGAGATAGTAGTTTCTTTCCGATTGTGGCAGTTCTTCTTAAAATATTTAGGAGGATTCTTGTGTCAACAATCACAGCAGAGAAGAGTTTCATTCTACATTAAAGTGCCTCGCATTATTTTTATTATTTTTCTATTATTATTATTATTATATTTAAGCATTAATAATATTAATGATTATTATTTAAGCATTGATTATTTCTACATTAAAGAACCTTAAGAATTATTACGAAGCTCAATAAGACAAGCAAGAATCGGTAGGCTTCCTTGCTAACATTCATAAAGACAGAAAATCCAAGGATGAAAATTTGATTGAAATATTTTATAAGAAAATGTAAAGGAAATTGTCCTCGACTAATTGGCAATCTTGTCAAGAGGACGGAACTTTTGAAATAAAAGTAAAAATAGTAAAGAAAGTTTTTCCAAAATAACTTTCACGGATTCTTAGATCCGGCATTATATATATTTAATAAATTAATTAAAGTAAAAAATGATTAATAAAAATTTAATTAATAAAACATTAATTAATTTGAAATGAATAATTGTTTCAGTTAAGTTATTCTTAAAAATAAAGAGTTAAAAACACGGAAAACATTTTTCCACAGTAGACTCCCTCTTTAACGGATTCATAAATCCGCCCTTGCGAGGAACCATGATCGGTGGAGATCTACAGAAATTTTCCCACGGTCGTATGAAGAGAACCAGTGCAATAGGTAGTATTTTATAAGTAATCTACCTAAAAGGGATATTACATGAATTTTAACGGAGAGAAAGGAACAACCACAAACCTGAAACAATGAATCAGACGAAAATACAACGACATAAGAAGGAACGACTTAGAACATCAAATTTAGAGACAAAGAGAATGAAGTACAAAATAAGAAAGAAAGCTACAAACCAAAATTAAAGATACAAAATAATCATTTACCAAACTCAAAATAAGAATAATATGCAACATAAATTTGAAAATAAAACCTCTACTTGGCGATAGCTAGTAGCAGCATTCAACATCTTCCAAATGGGTAAAAAGAATTCATTATATTTTAAATATATTAGAAACTGAAAACGGAAAGAAGAATCTAGAACAAAAAGAGAAAACACAAAAATGCAGAAAACGATATCCAACTGCCAACAACAAGAACGACCAAACATCCCTGAGAACCCTATAGTCTAAACTCAAATTAGTTCCCAGTCTGTAATTTGGTTGTGAATTTTTCTTAAAATTTCTTTTCTGATCCCATATGAAAACCTGGCTCTCCTCATTTATGAAGATATCCTCAAAAATCTAACCTGGCACAGTTTGGTCTGAAGACTAAAGAATACAAAACATATCAACTTAGAAAATTAGGGCTTACTGTGCATTGTGTACCCAGTTGTTCCGAATCAGAAACGGGTCATTTTGGCCTCCTTCTATTTCTAAATTTTTTATATGAAACAAAAAAGATTGAATCCATATGTAAATTAAAGCTACTGAGTACAACGTCTAAAGTGATCTGGTTATATCTTTGGGAATTTTAAAATTAAACTCACCAGACCTACTTGAATAGAATAGTGTTTAGAGTTCTGAAAACCAAAATTTCGTACTTTCGAAAATAGACTCTCATCTCAACTGCACTCGTGTGACTGGGGTTCTGGCTGCCGTTTTGAACGAAAGACATATAAAGAGTTGCTAAAATTTAATTTGGAAAATTTTCATCAATATTTCTAAAAATACGAAGTTGTACCCAGAAGTCAGGTGTACGCAGTTACTCAGCCTTACTATATAGGTAAAAATTAAATATCAAAATACCTAGCAATCGACGAAAACACATGAATGAGCATCCTGCCAGTGAGTTGAATCAATACAGAGCGCCTTACGTCTATCCATCGTCTGTGATCTTAAACATGTGAGTCTTTAAATTGGTACATGAGGGAAAATTCCTGTCCCTACCTCAGTGGTTGATCTTCTATTCCATATTTCGCATTATTTTCTAAACAACTGTTGTTTTGAGAAGTGTTACATTCACCGTGCAGCCTTTGTTTTGCTCATATTTTACAAACATGCTTGCATTCCGGAGGGTACCATCTAGTAGCATGACCAAAATGGTCAACTATTTTGCATCTTATATTGATATAAAATGCAGCACATAACCGTTAGCAACCGAAATAGAAATATTCTTGATTAGGTAGTTCATTAAAAGAGTTTAGTTCTTTTAACGTCCCGTTTTGTAGCATCTCGAGGGCGATTTTCGGAGGGAGCTTGTAATTCTGAACCTCGATCAGATGAGGAGGAAAACATTTGAGCTGGTACTCCTCTCCAAAACTCCACACCACACCAGCTGGAGGACCTTTAACCACCTACGTATAATTTAATGTGCAACAGGTCAAAAACATGGCATACACTTACATGACGGATCTTCAATGGAATCGGGCTTAGAGCCTGGAACATTTTCGTTCCGAAGCCGAGAACTTACCACTAGGCCAGCGCAGCCCAGTAGGTAATTCATTATATAAAGAAAGGCTAACTGTCATTAGCCAATTAATGTTTCCCCTGCGATTATTAATTGGGAACTTAATTTAAATCGTATAAGATCCTACTTCATCCCCTTTCAAACTTTCATTTTAGGCCAAAAATTCGGAAATTTCAAATCCTCCTGAATTTATTTCCACTTAATTATCGTTTTCATTGAGCAATTTGACTTGTTATTTTTATGACCATTACAATTGGTATCAAGATCCCGCCAAGCCCAATGAAAATGGAAAGCAAAAGAAACGCATCTCGAAGAATCAAGATATTAGCAAAAGTAAGAAGGGTCCTCGCTTAAATGGAACTTATTATTGTGTTGAGCTTACTGATGCACAGAATTCTAAAGTTACTTGCTTTGAAAGACGAACTAAGCGAGAAGTATTATGAAATCAAAACAATTACTAAGTACATATTTCAACGAATTAATTACTGACCCAGATAGCAATTTTAGTTTGCAGCAAGTTTGCCACAAATTTGTCATGACAAGAGTGCAAGCTTGCAGTAAGCTTGCAGCAAGTTAACAAAAGCTCCGAAGTCACCATGAAACGAACTTGCAGCAAGCTTGCCACAAGCTTGCCGTGCAAACTTATTGCAAATTAAAGCAAAAACAGAATACGAAACACAATCCAGGATAGAACTCGCGAGCTCCCGGTTCCGAAGCGGAGACGCTAACCGTTGAGCCAGTCGAACTCTGAGAGGAGAAGATAGATTTCGCTAATACATCGTTCGATTCGATTCGTATACGATTTATTTTTAACTATTTTCTGGATTTCATTAATTTTTTGAGTTGAGAATATGATTTGAAGACAAAGAGAGAGCGATTTTTGCTAATAACTACGTTTTGCTAGCAAAATAAATTATGAAATTAGAGTTCAAAAGTAATTACTTTAAAATGGGACAAAATGTATAGTTATTATTGTTCAACAAACACTGACTGTTTTTTAGATTTAATTTTGTTTATAAACGTTAAAATTTCAACATTAAGAAAAAGGCGATATAGTTTTCTTTAAAGTGAGAGTGATATATTTAGTAAAAAGATGGAAAATGTTTCAAAAAATTTTTTTATAAAAAAGTTATCTTTTTCACAAATTATCATTGATTTATTGAATTAATAAAAAAAATTACGGTCTAGGAGATGCTATTAAAAATCGGATGTTTTTTAAAACAGAGACAAAGATAATTATCTCTTTATTGTGCTATCTTTGCAGGAAGCTTGTTTAACAAAATTGCAGCAAGTTTGATTTGCAAAGAGGTGGCGCTATTTGTCACATCGAACTTGCTACAAGTTCGATTCAAGTTTGACGCGTCAAATTTTGCCATGACAAGTCAAAATCAAACTTGCTGCAAACTTCCGTGCTATCTGGGGAACATCTCGGTGAGAAAAAGAATTATCGTTAGGTTTAACGGATGTGTCATTTAGTAAATAATCCCAAGACTCTTAATTTATTGTTTTACTGAAATTTTGTATTTTGAAGTGCTTATTTTTGAAAATTGTGTGATTTCGAAAATATGCAATGTAATGTTTGTATTTGGCATTTAGTTGCATTTGTGAATTAAAATTCCTTTCCTTCTGAGTAATGGCCTTAAAAACTTAAGTTAGCTGTGCTGGTGTAGCCAAATGAACAAATAATTAAATCTTATTTAAGATGTTTTCCAAAAAGATCTAATAATATACAATGGACTTGTGAGAAAGTTTTGGCTAAAAAATCTGAATATCGCGTATATGAATGTTTTTCATCAACGATTCGCAATGAATAAGCAGAAATGACGTTGAACTAATCATTCAAACGAGCTCAAAATCCCTCGTCTATGTGTGGTGTGGGAAATTGAAAAGTGCACTAACAAGCACCGTCCTCATTTCAAGCTGATTTTTGGAATGTAGAGAACAGTGATATAGCCCTTAAAAAGTATCAACACTAGACGTCATTCTAAAAAAAATGCAGCAAATATAAAACATTTCATTGGAAACTGACATCTAGAATAATCTTACTTTTCCTTTTATTTTTCAATAAGTAAATAGCACTGACGATATTTTTAATCCTGTTTGTTATATTTGTGTAGAGCGGAGCAATGTTCAGTCATATTGGAGGTTTGCTAGGATACTGGCTTGGAATATCCGTGTTCAGTCTCCTTCACATCATTGAGAAATGTTTCGGAACAGCCATCACTTTGAGGAGGAGGTACAAGAAGCGTAAATTACAGGAAACACCAAATTCTGAAGATCTCGTCTGAAAACTTTATTTGTTAATTCTAATTGAATAACTTTTAACTTACTGCCCAGGAGTCAATGGAAAGGAGGTCTGACAATATTTCACTCTTCAAAACCGAGTACAACATAAACTATTTCTACAATCCTAATGCGATAACAACAAACTTGTTATTACTGCGATGTATCACAGCGCAAGATATTAATTACAATAATTTCAACAAAATATCAAAATTATCTCTTTAATATTTTAAATTTGATTTCTAAAAACTCATTGTCTTCATAACTAAAACAAATGTCAGGAATCGCCATATTAATGAACAAATTGTTTCTGCCTCTAAATCTATTGGACATCATAGCTTTGAATAAAGATGTTATCATCTCTTTTTTTAAGAAGTGTGCCTCCAATGAGGAATTCGTACTTTTAAATTTCTTTGTGAAGCGTTATTTTGTCAGTAAATTAACTTAGATAAAATTTTATTGAATAAATTTTTATTTTTCGAGATTCGTTTGAACATTCAGCATAAATTTACTCATAAATTAATTCAAAAATTTATTCATAAATTCGCATTTTTGTAGTCTCAAATCAAATAAAATAGTCTTATATGTATTTTTAAGAATTCTACCTACTAAAAAAGTAATATTTAAAAACTTGCTGCTATAGAAATCCTTGTGCAGGATTTCGATGTAAGTTATAGCAGAAAGTTATTTAAGACAAAAAGGAGCTTCTCTCAAAACATACTCTAAAGAAATTATCAATTTTTATATTTCCCTTGACAAGCATAGATTTTTATTTTGTATTCCCAAAATGACGAACTATTTTATGAAAAAGCTAGACTTTAAGAAGAATGGTAGTGATGGAAAGATTTAATGAAACAGCTTTACTCCGGATTCCTTTCTGACTTTTAGTCAATGCAATGTTATTATTGATGAAAAATCCTTTATCTCTTACAATAAAATATTAAAATGAAAGCATCACATTCAGCTTCACGTTTTTTAGTGATGGAAACACGGTTTCTAAAATACTTGAAAAAGTACGAAAACAATATTTTGGCTCAAATTTACAACATAACTCAGGATGGAGATTATGTGAAATATTAACTTCATTTCGCAATGTTTATTTGACTTTAAAGTTTGGCAACAGGTAGAGAGAAACTGAACAGGCAGAGAGATTGTTCTTGTATTGTTATATGAGACATGATAAAAATTGCACTATGGAAACGTGAATGGATTATTATTTGGAAAAGTGGCAGATACTAAACTTTTTGTTTGTATGTAACTTTGATAAATATAAAAAAATGACAAATAAGTTATGATTCAAAGATTGTTAATTGGAAATAAATGACACTTTATTTCATATGTTGTATTTTATAGAAAGACATTTGTTTTACATAAAAATATTAATTTTTCATAAATAAAATATGTTGCACAATCGAAGTGTTATTTTATTCTTCTCGGTTTGCACTGATTTGGAAATGTATTGAGACACAACATTAACAGGAAACATATTTATTTTAAAAAAGACTTCAGAAAACAACCCTTCTAATCTTCTTCAAAATAAACTCGGGTAAATTTAGTTTTGCATTATTTCATACGAAACGCTGAATTTCTGGTTAAAATGATGTATCTTAATAAACTCATAAAAGTTATTTGAGCGTTTAGTTGTTCGCAAATCTAAAAGACAAATACACCGAAAGAAAATAAAAACTCTATATTTATCAAAAATCCGATAGATAAAAAGGGTTAAACGCAAGTAAAAATTTAATGAATTGAAACTATGGTATTTATATAGAACTTAAAATCTGCAAACTTAATATTACTATTTTCTAGCATAATTAGAACTGGAAGAAGATACATAATTGTCCGCAAACATTCTAAAATTTGCTTAAAGCGATTTAAAAATCTTCGGGAACGAATTTAATTCAAAAGTTAAGTCTTACTATATAGAAATAGGAAACTGTTTTACGACAGATAAATTATGGTGGGGGTGAATAAAATTATTTGATAGAAGGAAATTAGTTTATTCTGTATGGAAGCTCTCAATGAGGAGCTTTCGAAGAAAACGAGGGTTTTTGTTTTTCTTTTTGTGGTAAGATTGTGAAAGCTGCACTTTTAATAGCAAAATAAAATACAAATTTCCGTTATAAACATTACTAAATTTATTATTATTTGGAATATTTAATTGCCACTATATCCAAAAGAAACTGCTGAAACCTTTTAAATAAAATTTATCTTTTTTAATTGAATAAATCAGTCGTAAAACATAGATCCAACGCAACACGCTACACATAAAATCTCACCTTATTAACAAATGAATAAATTTGCATCAAATTTATACTGGGTGACAAAATTTCCAAAAGCAAACTTTTAAATACACTAAGTTTCACTTCTGATGATACAACAGTGAAGTAAATAGTTGCATGCTCAGAAATGCCAATTTATTTAAAAGATCGCATGTCAACAGCTTTTTATAATGATTTATTTTTTGAATTTTCTTAGTAATCGTGTTTATTCAATAATTTCGATTAATTCATAATCTTAAATAGTATAACCCGTAATTTGTGATGTCCATGAAATTATTTCTCATATTTGTGGCGTTTGTTTCCAGTGCGAATTTGCGTTTGTTTCGCAAAGTCTCCATTTGTAAAAAAACAATTTACCACTTTCTGGGAGATTACAATACTGTGTGGGTCTTTCTGTACATAATTTTCTTGACATAGTTTCGATGGGCAACTATCGTAAGAGAATTTTTTCAATCTGCTTTGATTTTTAGCTTCTTGAACTTGATCACTATCAGAGAATATATTTCTACATATGATGGATCTCAATTGATTCTCGTCGGTCTGAATTTGACACTCCCACTTGCACTCAAATGGAAAGCGAGCATATATCTTATATCGTTTGGATGAAGACTACCAAACTCCGAAAAACTGAAATTTTACAGGAGAAGAGTTTGAAGTTTGGCAGAATAGGCCATTTTATCATAAGAATATAGGGCGATTGAAGCTAAAACTGTGAGATTGTGTTTCGAAGAAATATAATGCCATAACTTTAGCTGAAAAGGGGAAAATTTTCGTATTCTGGCCCTCTTCTTCCGAGTGTTGTTCTTGGTAATGCTGTTAAATTTTCACTTATTTATTCGTGAAATAATCTGAATTCGAAAGAAGTTTTTGTCTAAGCTGATTGTCAAGTGAATTTTTCTTTAATTTTTTCTACTATTCACGTTAAAACCAAAAATTCTTACTTTAGTAACAAGGTACAACAAGCTATGCACAAGTTACATTATCGCAGTCCTCTGGAGGTATTATTTATATTTAGTCAAAGACTTTTGACGTACAAACATTTATATTTAGTAAAATATTTTTTCACACAAATTTTTATGTAAAAAAAGTTCCATTCGACTTCGACTAAAGCTGGCTGCGTTATGAAGCCTAGAGAAACACCATTTTAAATTATTTTAGACCATTCAAATGATTGCCGTGAGGAAAATACACCAATCAACAGGCCGTGCATTTTGGAGGCGGCCGTTGATTGGCTTAAAATAATAAATTGCAAATCTTCAAAACTCGTTCAGTTTTATTCGCAGAATAGTAAACTTCCTTTGTTTAAAATGTTTTTGTGTCAAGAAAATTTTACTAAATATAACTGATAGGACCAAGAGACCGTATTAAAATTTAGACTTCGCAAATTTTTCAGCAGTACATTCATTGAATGAAATAGCATAAAATATAATTACATTTAAAGCATTTTTCGAGTTGGAAACAAAACCCTTTATCTAACAGTTTAGAATTTAGCTATTATGTCACGATTAGAGTTGGACACCCAGAACATTCGAGACTTTTATGTGACAAAAGAGGGAAAAATCAGGGAAATAAGAATAATTTTTTTGTTAAAAAATATACGTAAATTTTAGCCAAGGAATTTCAATACTGTAAGAAAAAAAGATACTTTAAGAAAATGTTTCATAAAATTTCCGCCATGCGTAAAATGTTTTCACTTCTCGTAATGAGTTTAGTTGACCGAGTGAAGAGTGGTCTTTGTTTCAACTCAACCGTTCGACATTTCGACCACTTCTCAGTAAATTTTTTTATTACTCAGTCAAGACCAAACGCATCGCATTGATCAAATTTCTAAGATTTTGACATGATTCTTTCTTGAAATCATGAAAAACGATGTATGTTTAAGGATTTTTATATTTTGATTGCATATCAAGATGTTGACAATTTTATTGGTTTCAGTTTTTGGCCTGAGATTTAATTTTAATTTTATAAATCCTGATGAAAGAAGAGACTTGTGTAAATAATTTGGATTTTTAAAAACTGATCTTTTAAAGACTACAACACAGAGCAAATGTTAGAGTTTTTGTGGGACGCGAGGTCACACATTTCACAAAGCTGCTAGACTTGCGTAAATCATCTCGAGTGAGAAAAAGCAAAACTTTTAAAGATTGGAATGTAGAACCAATCTTAGATTTTTTGGTGGTCGCGAGTTCACAGTTAGCAAAACTACTTGTCTAGAAACTTGCGTAAATAATTTGGATTTTTAAAAATCTAAACTTTTAACGACTGCAACGTAGAGAAAATCTTAGATTTTTCGGGGGAAGCGAGTTCACATTTGACAGAACTGCTGGTCTATCAAGATGGTATTCTGTCACAACCTTGTTTTAATAAAAGGAAAGAGTATTAAATTATCCTCATAAAAGGTTATAAAGATAATATTTTTTGCATATTCATTGTCCTTTGGCAGTGCGTTGAGCATTGTGAACGGAATTTACAAATGCGCGATTTGTAACATAATCATCGTAATAATAACGTTACGCAATAATTTATTTTATTAGCAAAAGATTTTATTATTCAATTAAAGCCCCTTTTTCAATCTTAGATTTATCGGAAATTATAATGTAGTGCTTTATCAGAATTAAGGAAAGTGAAATATGTTTTCTTTATATATGATGTAGATTATTCGAAAAAGTGATTTAAAAGAGTAGCATTTTAAAGTCGTTTTATTATTCACTAAGACTTAAATGACTCAAATTTACATTTGAAAAATATGAAGACAGCTAATTTCGAAGTCATTTCATCAGTACAGAAGATACTGTGTCTCATGTTTATGAGACTATAGATTTGGGATCTTAATAAGGGTAAGCAAAACATCTACTGAGATTACAAACATTTTCTCAAAACAAATGCATTGCATAGCACAGTTTACAATATCGAAGATTCCATTATATTAAAGATTATTTAATTTTGACGAAGACGACCACATGATGCGGAAAACCACTCTTCAAACTTCTTGCGGATATGAATATTCTATCCGGTGTACATTAAATCTGTCGGGGTATAACGTCCCTTCTTTGATCAGAAATAAATATTTGGAGAAGAAATGGGGGGGGGGGGACGTATCGTTGTCGTCACTAGTGAATCAAAATTTCGGAACATGTTTCTAAGTAACTCTGGTGTAGCTTCTAAGGATAAGATTAATATGATGCATCATGACATCAGTCTAATATTGTTTATAGCTCAGAAATAGACTACAAGTTGATGAATCGATGTAAGAAAACTATCACAATCTCTGTTCCTTATTTTTTCTTCTTTTGTTTTTAAGAAACAAATTTAGGGGCTTCTTTAATTTAAGAGACGATTCTCATTTGCGATGAGGATATTGCTCTAATCGTCCTCTGTCGAATGATTATACAATTGTTATTCAGAAGTTCCCTATGGTGATTTCTCGAAAGTGGAGAGCACAAACAGATCTTCGAGCCGATAGTACTATATGTCGCAACAGCATTTGGAATATCTGAGTACGTCTGACTGCTTAACACTAACTTGTCACGCGCCCAGCTATGCTGCACCAGGTTTCCTGTTCCAAAGTTGTACAGTCGAGGGGAAAAAAGTAGCCCCCCCCCCAAGCATTATCCGCCGATGTTCATTTTATCTTAAAACAAAAGGTAACAGTTTTCAGGAAATAATGTCTACTAATAGAGTAGGAGTCGTTTAAGCCTTTCGCAATGAAGCCGCTGAATCAAAGATCTTGCTGAATATCATGCACAGAGATTCCTTCCAATGCGCGTGGAAATGACGGGTTCGTTTCAAAAGTAAAAAAAATGAATATACAATTTGAACACCTTCTTTTAAACCGATTGAGATGAAAATTAGGCACAGATCTATAATTAATGTTAGCATCCGTGATATCAAGTTGTATTTATCTAAGCCAAAGGGCTTATAAGATAAAATTTTTACAAGTATGCGATTTTTCCGACCGATAGACAGTCAACCCTTTGACGCCCAAAATTTTATACGGACCTACATTCCTTATGATAAAACTGTGTACACAATTTTATCTATTTAGCTATTCAAGTTTGTAAGCTATCGCGTTCACATTAATACGGACATACAGACAGACTTCTCGTGGACGGATTTTGTCCAAATTTGATGGAAAGCAACAAATTATGTATCAAGACCACATACCAAATTTCATCCCTGTAGATTTAATAGTTTTTGAGTTATCGTGTTCACAGACAGACAGAGACAGGCATAATTCCAAAATTGTGTTTTTCAGACTCAGGGAGGTCCAAAATTTGGAGATTCTTCAAAATCCCGAGTTCGGATTTTTTGACGATTGCAGTACTTTCACTTTGTATACTTCGTATACGAGAAAATAAAAAGGGAACACGCTTGGAAAAATTTAGAAGTACTGAAAGGTCCCATGGCAAAACTGCCAGACATATCTACAAATCCTTCAAAATACCTATTCTCTTTCCAAAAAGTAGCAGGTTTAAAACCGTCCCTCGCCCCTTAAAATATCTGTACTCAAAGAAACGAATACAAACTCCGCAGGGCGAGGCACTGAGCTAGTGATTAACTTTAAGGTGACCATGGACCTTCAGAATCACGACCTAAATTTTCAACTAATCAATTTAAAATTCACCAAATAAGACAACGCACGAAATTTCACTGCACTATATTTATTTTTTCCTGATTTATCTGTATAAATGTGATTTTTATTAACAACTAATGGCCTTTATGATAGATGTTCCAGAAGCTTCAATTTTTGTTCAAATTTCATGAAATTTTATATTAGCGTAGGAACTTATATGGAAAAGAATTTTTGGCATTCATATAGAAGTCATTTTATTATTAAACCTTTAATATTTTCTACCATAATAGGCATAATTTTTTCTGAAATTAATAGTTTCGAGCTATTTTATGTCTTCATTTTGAAATTCCATTCTGAAACATAGAAATTAATCCCAATTTGTGTTTGAAAAGGGTTAAAAGTAACTAATAAAAAAATTAGAGTGATTTTGAATAATTTTGGAAAGCATGGAACATTTATCATATAAGCCGTTAATTGTTATCAAAAATTACATTTATGCTCTTAACACAGATATAAATAAATATATTGCAGTGAAATTTTGTGTGTTATCTTATATTGTGCTCTTATTAATGCCTACAATATTTAAATTTAAAAAAAGGATTTTGAAAGTAACTGGTCGCCCTAAGGTTCGAAATTTAACACTTCCAGAGATCCTGGGATAAGCTACTTTGTTTATTCTAAATAGAGTCTTAAAAACAATTTAAAGACATTCAGTTTTTATGAAACAATTTCCTTGCATTTTAGTTTATTAAGAGTCAAGTGTGTTAATAGTGAACAATAATTTGTTACTTCCTCCTTCAGTGTCTCGCCCTTTCCACAAATAATCATCATCATAATCTGTTTTTATCCTGTGAATCTAATAATATCACATAAGAATATGCAGTTACCAGAAATTGAACATGTGTAAAGATTAGTTTCTTTCCTGAATATATTGATAGTATAAATAGAATTATAACATGAATAGATTTCCATTCCAAAACTGACCAATATTCATCTTTATGAAATTATTATGTAGTCTCTTATACTCCACTCTCCTATTTCTTTTCTGCAATTGCATTATCATATTTACATTTAGAATATGAAACAGAAAATACATGTGTCTGTCTGTCACAAGAAGTCCTCCTAAACGGTGAGCGGTAACGACATGGAATTTGCACACGACATTCGGGAATGAATTTCTAGATCAACTGTACTATTTTCAACTCTCAGAATTAATTAGTTCTCAAGATATTAAATTAAATAACGAAAAGTAAGCCGTTTTAAGAATAAATCATCTAAAAATCATCTTTTTAATGGTACTAATTCTATTGCGGAGCAGATTTTTCTCTAACTGTAATTAACCTTTAAAAATTCATTGTTAACGCTATCTTTAACAATATTTTCTATTCTTATAAAATTAAATTCAAGCCATTTTACTGTTTATCAAATCCTTCATTCACGTGCATTTGCCACTGTGAAAATCAATATAACAAATTATTGTTTTCTTTGGACATTTTTATATTTTTAAGGTAGACTTTTCATTTCCGGCATTATGTCGTACCTCTTTTAATATGGTTGCACAGTAATCCAATTTCTTTGCAATTGAATTAATTACTCTTTTTGAGAGATGTTTTGTTTAATTTTCTGGATCAATTGCGCTTTTTTTCAGTTTTTAAAAATTATTACTTTCAAAATATGTATGTAAATAGCAAATCTTAAGCCAATTTTTGCCATTTCTTATCATTTTTTTGCTAACAACTTCTGAAATATATATTGCACGAAGCTTATTTTTTATGATTTATATACCATATTAAAATTCAAGATCTTTTCCTTTTACTGATCTGAATTTCAATGGTATAAGTTTTTTTCACTCGATTTTAATAAACATTTCAAAATTCATCTCAAACACAATCTTTAACAATACTTTCCAATAACATAATTAAATTTAAATTGATTTATTGTTTTATAAAATCTTTCACTCCCATGTTTTTGCCACTGTTAAAGTTATGATAAAACTATTGCTGTCCTTGAATATTTATATATATATATATATATATATATTTTTATTTTATATTTTTATTTTGAGAAAGGCAGAATTTTTTCGTAGCGAGTGCACATTTAAATTTGTTTGCACAGTAATGCAATGACGTTAGTTATTTACTCTCTCTATGAGATGTTTCATTTAATTTTTGCAAATTTTTAAATGATCCCAGTGAGCATGTTAATTTCGTTCAAGGTCATTGAGACCGGTTACTACTGAAAGGAGAGAACCTAAGTAGAAATGGAAGGTACACTATTCGGCGTTTTTCGGATCAGGCACACAGACACAAAAAATAAGAGAATGGTACTTCGAATAATGGTAATAAAATCCACGATGTGAAGGAGCTTGGGTTGTCGCCGTAGCAATAATGAGGAAGAAAAAATGGAGTATAATGGATTATTAGATTCGGGCCAGATGGTTCAAAGGCCGGAGACGAAAGGAAAAGGGGATCAGAACTGTTGGCCGAAGGGGTCAGATAACACGGAAGTGGTCGAACGGAAATCGAAAGACGCTGCTGCGATAAACTGTTATAATAAGCTTAAAATGTTATAATATTGTTGCAAAAATGTATTGTCGCTTGCCTACCTCACTAGTCTCATGTTTGGGAAGAGAGTTTTACACTGATAAGTGTGGGATGGCCGGGCCTGGACCCTTGACCTTGGCAACGAACTCGGCGACCATTTTGCGACAAATCGATGATTCCA
Organism: Araneus ventricosus; assembly: GCA_013235015.1. NCBI lineage: Eukaryota > Metazoa > Arthropoda > Arachnida > Araneae > Araneidae > Araneus > Araneus ventricosus. The sequence continues at coordinate 281,496 of BGPR01000944.1, forward strand.
GAAAATGCTACCCTTTCCTCGATATCTCTTTTAGGAAAGAAAATACGCGTGATTGTACGAGAAAACTCCATGTGAGTCACAGCCTGTCGGGGAGAGTATATAAGGGCCGCTCTTGGATCAGAGAGTATGTGTTGATCGACTGGAACGACTTTGGAGTTTCGTCTACAGTGCGAGCTAGAAAGTTGGTGATGTTGTTATTGTTGTTATTAGTGATTTGCTGATTGTTTGTATTGCTATGTGCTGACCTGTTATTACTTGTGAATTGTTGTCTGTTTACATTGCTAATCTGTGCAGGATCTATTGTTTCCTGTTACCTGTGCTACGTGTTTTCCAGCATATTTAAGAATAAACCTTCATTCTCCATTATGCTTCGTGTTAGACTGTTTACACCATATACCCACAAAACGATTTTTAAAACAATATTTACTTAAAAATTTTTTTATACCCAGCAACGCCGGATATATCATTAGCATTAACATTTTTATAAATATATTCACAAAATTCTTCATGTATTTTAGAAATCTGCATTTCTGAATGAATTAATAGAAAATGAAAATCGGAAAAAAATTGATTGTTATTTGATAGAATTTCTTCTTCCAACCAATCTTTAGATCTCAATTATTTTGTAATGCATTTCCTTCAGTGCTGTATTGAGTTAGAAAATAAAATGTTGTGTCTGTCTATCCTACAGCAGAATCTTTGTTTCTATGAAATCAAATTCTTTAAAATAAGTTGCGTAAGTAGACCTGCGACACCAGGCCATGTTAAAACTCAACAAAATTAATTAACGTGTAACTTCGTTAGTATGTGTTGAAAATGTCATTTTGCTGAATGTGTGATTTTTCAAGTGTGAAGAGAGTGAACTTCAAGCTCATGTGTCGGAATCTGAATTAGTTTATTCCCAGAATTACTAAATTTTTCTGAAGATATAAAAAAAATTAAAACTGAAATTCTTACTTTCATCGATTAAACTTAATATTTCTGTTTCTTTTATATTATTTTTAGTGTAAAATTTGATAAATTCTACGAACATCATTTAAAGTTTCATTAGCAATCATTCCAGACTTCAAAATTTATTTTTATCAGTTGAAATTTTTATTTGTTTTATTATGATAACAATCGATATAAGAAATAATTTCTTTCTTATTTGTAAGTACTTAAAAATAATTTTATTATTTGAACTTTATTGGCCTGGAGACTTAACATTAGTAATATTAATTTTTCCAACGAAAGCTTGACTTTTCAAGAAGCTGCTTTCCAGTTTTCAAATCCGAAATTGAGCCCTTCTTTTGTCAACAGAATTGTTGATCATTTCATTAGTGTATGTTTTAATGTATAGATTTCGATGTAAATTTATCAGCAAGTTATTGGAGTATGATATTTTAGGTTGGTGTATTTCTCAAAAATATTTGACTTTATTACGGCTATACCGAAACGTTAAATTCGAAGTGATAATGAGATATATACTTAAAGTGTAACTCGACGTATCTCTAAAGAGAAAAATATTATTTAAATGAACTTTAATTAAAAGATTTTATTTGCAAAATATTTCTTTACTATGAAAGATAAATCTAGCAGTTCCCCAATGGATTCACACTTCTTGTCGAATTAAATTATAAAATTTATATTGGGAACTAAGCAGATCGATAGACTTGAAGACAAAATACATGCATTCGTAAAACAATTTCTTTGATTCGTGATCTTTTAATCGGTGCGGTAGAATAAAACATGGGGCAAATTTATTTGAATTCTGTTTATTTGAAGTGCAATTTTTATTTCAATTTTTATTTTTTACTGTTAGCGTTATTGTTAATAACTCACAGTTCTGTGATAGTGTGTGTGACGGTCCTGTAAATACCATCGTGAATACTATCGTGTCAGGATTGCAGAAGTAGTTGATATGTGCCTTGGTTTGGAAGAACTCATTTCGATTGGCTCCGGTCAATTTAAACAGTTAATAAACAGTTCAATCGAGATGTTCTGCAGCTGGCGATTTCTGTATTTTATCCATCTTCCAAGAAACTGCTTTCCAGAAAACCTTCTCGATAATGTTAGTGAAAGTAAACACGGACACTCCAAGACAGCATCCGAGCAACCCGCCAATATGACTGAAAAGTTCTCCACTCTACAAAAGTAAAACAAACACAATCAATCGATACAGCATGATTATTATTTACTCAAGCAAAGTGGAAGATTCCAGGCCTTAAAATTAAATCAAGATTGTACATCTTTGCTATTTTTTAATAGTTTTACAATTAGTTTTGAAGCGTTATAGCGGCTGAAGGTAAAGGCTTTCCAAGCACCTTAACAACTACTATACAGAAAGAAATGAGGACAATACTTGTGAACCACTCCCCCATTCCCAATTCCGAGGATTTTGGACTTGAATACCTCGTTGTGAGTTTCCACGCATATTAATCACAAACAATCAATGGAAATCAGTAAAGCAGGTGTTTATCCACTTTTGTTGCCAAAACTCTTCTCCCCCCCGAAGCGATTTTTGTCCAATAGGGCAGTTTTAAAACATTATAAATATTATTTATTTATCTACCTAAGCTTGTACAGCTTACCCCTAGGAAGACATTTATTTGGACGGAGCAGTCTACGAATTCATTAATACAATCTATATAAAAATATGATTGTTTGTTTGTTCTTGATCAATGTTGTTGAAATGTGGCACGCGTGCTCTTCAAAGCTCGAGAAAAAGCGCTGTCAACTTTTCACAGCAAAAATTTTACTTAAAAATTAAGTATGTGTTTGGCGTTTTTCTGACATATCTACTGAAAATATTTCGCAAAAATTATCTTTTTTCAAATATTTTTCTGTCTTATCAAGCAACAAAGTCAGCATTTTAAATGATTATGTAATTCGTGATAATGCTGCACCCAGGAAGTCCAATATTCCAAGCAAAAAAACAAGTCTTAAAGGGCTGCTTGTAACAAACAAATAGCAGGCATAAGACAGGCATCAGTACTGGATCGCGCAATATGAAACCAGAGGGAGTGGCCACCCCTAAACTTTCTCGTATACTCATTTCTCAAAAACTCTCCTATAAGTTGTCATTTTCCCGCACCCTCGCGCGGATAAAAATTTCGAATCTGCTCTATGCCCAGAATGCCACGAGTTTCCCCACGACACGTAAAAACAAAAAAAACAATCGTAAATAAAATAATACCAGCAGGATCAGAATTCGCCAAAAGGGAGAAAAAGGACCCAAAATGGAAAGAAAAAGAGCCAAGCAGGAGTCATTACGCTTAAGCTTCATGTCTTAAAAACCGTTTAATAGTGTTCACAGATATTGATCCAGTATGCAAGTGCGTCACCACAATATTTAGAAAATGGAATATGCAATTTGAACTCCTTTTCCTTAACCGATTGAAATGAAAATTGGGCACATATCTATAATTAATGCTAGAATACGTCACATCAAATTTTATTTTTCCAAGTCAAAGTGTTTAAGAGTTATAATTTTTACAAGTATGCGATTATACATACCGATAGACGGTCAACCCCTAGACGAATTTGGCCCAAAATTTTATACGGGCCTACAATTCTGATAACAAAATTGTGTACCAGATTTTATCCATTCAGCTACTAAAGTTTTTAAGTTATAGAGTTCACATGAATGTGGACAGGCAGACTTCCTGTGGACGGATGTTGTAAAACATTTGGTAGAAACCTACAAATTATGTGTAAAGACCTCATACCAACTTTCATCCCTGTAGCTTTAATAGTTTTTGAGTTATCGTGTTCACAGACACACATAATTCCAAAATTGTGTTTTTAAAACTCAGTGTAGTCTAAAACGTGAGATTCGTAAAAATCTTGAGATGCATAAAATCTACTTGGTAAAAAAAAGTCACTTAAAAAAATCCCAGCATTTTATTATTATTCACTAAATAATTGTCACGGTCATAATAGAAATGAAGTAAAGGGCCTGATTAAAGACTTGTATGAAATGATTGGAAATAAAATTAAGATGATTTGAAATGTTGCACTCTTTTTCCCTCAAATGATTAAGAACCTTTTATACATATGCTGATATGCTTTGTTTCAAAATAATTTTAATAAATCCACGTGTATCTATAATAGAATTACTCTCCGAAATCGGTGACGCTCAGGGATTTTGCTACGTGCGAAAGAGGTTCAGACGGTCAGTCTACAAATTAACATACACTGCACACTGTTACTCTTTTGTTTCTGTGATGAATTAATATGAAAATAGGAGTTATGACATGCTTTTCTTAGCTGATTTTAGCTGTTTCTTTTCTTTTTTTTATTTTATGTTAATTCATCGACGCGGAACACCGTTAATTTCAAATAGATGTTATATAAGAATTAATTTATTTTTCATTTCTCGGAGATCTTTACTTTCGTTTTCGTTAAAAAGGATCTTTCTTTTTCGTACTTAATTTTGGAATTGGATATTTATATATTTTGCGGAACACAAGTAAGTGTCAATTGATTCATAATTTCTGTTTTTCATACTTTTTTATTATTTCTTGAGCACTCTGCCAATATGCTTGAGATTTTCTACTACAACTTTCATTAATAAAACTGTGACAATCATATCTGAGATATTGTTGGAAAACTAAATATTATAGTTTATGATAGTCGATAGCAACCGGCATATACCGGCAACGAAAGCGGAATTTGCATCTTTAAAATTTCCCTCTATAGAAATCTGTTTTAATGTCAAAGCATTCCTTCCTTTCAAATTATATTTTTTTCAGTAGGGAAAAATAACGAAACGGGAAAAGGAGGGGTAACGGTTTCTAGTATTGTATTTGTGCAATATATTTTTTTAAAATTGTTAATAGGCCAGCTGTATTTTTCGAGACAATGCGTTAAGCAATACAACAGTTTCTGAGGAATAAATTTGGGCCGAATAAAGAAGAGATTCTCATATTTTGAATAATATCAGTTAAAATTTAGTTTTCAATCCTATGAAGCTGCTCAAAATCTCTATCTGTACTATCTAGATATTTATAAGAAAATACTTTTGAGATCAGTACTTACGCCATAGAGAGGAACATGGCGAATCACTGTGACTTCAGTATTTTTTACATAGATAGCAATAGCAGACCTGTCGAAGAATTAACGTTATTAGAAATTAAATTAAAGGATTTTCCTTTGAATGAAAATCCATTGATTTAATGAGTAATTTCCAACTCAAAATTATTTAAGAAATTTTAGTAATAATAATTCCTCCAAAGTTGTACAATAAAATAAATAACTTAATGATTTTAAATTAATGATTTAGGTTGTCTGTACATATATTTCAATAAAGTCAGCAAAACTTATTTTTCGAAAAAAAGCTATTAATTAAAGCATATGAAACCAATGAAATTTTTGCATATTTACCTACAATATTTTTAGGCTTCTATAGGAATTTAAATATAGAAAAAACTTATTTTTTTATTTTGGTAGATCATATGAATTATTATATATCAATATATTTTATAGATTTCACTTAAAGAAATTCCTTGGTCTGAGAAAGTAACAAAATATGAATAGATAATTAACATAAATAAAAATTATAGAATTAATTTTATTTATCCTCATTTGATTATTGATTAGTAATAGATTTAAATATGCTTAGTACAGTTGGAGAAATACTTGAATAAGCATTTCAAAGTTCCATGCACTAGATAAATCGAAGTTTTGAAACATGAATTTCTTTTTATAGCAAATTAATTTTGGTTAAATATGACATCTTGAAAAAACTTATTCAGTGTCGCACTATGGATATGCGGTATAAAGTATTATCATTTGCAGTCAACGATTTTTTTCCAATCCAGTATTATGTACTTCGTCCGATAGATAACTTACTGTATAAATTCAGTAATGATTCTCTATATTTTATTTCCTTAAGTACATAGCTGCGTTTCAAACATTTTAGAAAAGTGAGCAACTATATATTTCACCACAACAAGCCTCAAAAGGGACACACTCTTCATAGTAAAAAGATGTCAGCTTCATGAAAGTTGTAATATTTTTCTAAACAATGCTGAAAATCATTTACATCTCTCTGATGATGAGGAAGATATTTATTTTTTACATTAAATTTGTGACACTTGTTGCTTTGCAAGTGCAGCTAAAATAGAGGAATACCAGAAAAAGGTGAAAGAAAGCACTTATAAATTCCATGTGATAAACGGAGCTTTTAAATCAGAAATTTGAATACTTTGCATAACACCTAAGTGGGTAATTAAATGTTATTTTGATACATAAAATAATGCTTTTTAGATTTACAGATCTCCATTGTCTTTTGTTGGGAAATTCCGGGCTAAGGGAAGATATATTTAGCGTAATGCAAGATTCTTACAGAAAAATTTCCCAAATATTTTGAATCCGCTTTGAATAAAGTCCTTAGTCCTTGATAAAATGGACTAGAAAAGATTCCTAGTTTGTTTCATTCTATTCCCTCTGAGTTTATCTTAGTTTTTTTTATTTTCTTTGAATTATTTTGATTTCCATTGTTCTTTGTTTTTTGTATGCTGCTGCAATTGTGCGCTAATTAAACATAGTATAAATTTTATTATCTCAATTCTATTGTTTAAACTTTGTTATTTTGTTGTTTCTGTTTAAAGTTTAAGTTAAATTTATTATTTTTTAAATTTATTCTTCTTTTCCTAGTTGATTATTTCTAAGCTCTATTGTGATTCACGTATTTTGAATTTTCATACGTTTCCTTTGAAATTTTTGGAGGCTTAAAAGGTATTTGTATGAAAAGCTGATTATTTGTCATATGGTATCAAAGAAACGGAAATAGAATTACTTACCAATCAATTTTTTCTGGCTGTTATATAAATTAAAATAAATTTTAAAAAATGAACACACATTTATACTCATGTGCAAGAGAATAATTATTTTAGTAAATAATCTGTAGTAAGATTTATTAATGTGATTTATATAACAGCAAGCGGATAAATTTATATAAAGTGTGTACGCAATGTCGTGATGGATTTACTGATTCCTGTAATTCCAAGCAAAAAAAAAAATAATAAAATGACTGTGACACTTCCACTGCATGAAAGAGCATCTCAAAGAGCTTCAGAATTGTAGAGAGTTCTCATGATTCTACCTTCCAGTTCCCTTAAGTCTTCATGGAATATGCGACGATATTCACTATGTACGCGCCACATCAATTCGAATTTTTCAAACCAAGGGACACACTGAATTCATGACAGAACGAATAAATCGCTTGACTCACGTGATTACCTACACACACATCACGACGTTTCTCCACAATTCCGAAACTCTCAGATGTTCCTTCTTGCAATGAAAGTATCATAGCTGTATTTTCGTTTGTTTGGGAACTAGCTTGTTTTTAATTATGACATTGAATTAACCAAGCTATATAAGAATTCGAGACAATATTTTATCTTTATTTTAATAGGAAATTTCAAGGACTAGAAAAATTCTAATTAAATACCACTTAAGTGTGAAACTTTCCAATTAGTCAAGTGTCATTGTACAGAGTGATTATATAAAAAAAATGCTGATATATGACAACCTAGCAAACATACCGTTTGAGGGAACGGAATAAAATTTTGAAGCCAGGAAGGGGGAAAGTGGGGTAAAAATCGGGTAGCGAAGGTTCGAAGACCTGTTGGAACTAAAATATTCGACATAGATCATGTCAAATTTTACTAAAATATTCATTATTTATCGGAGCACAATATATATTTCGGGAAATGTCACAATTTCATTACATTTTATCAATGCTCTTTTATAAAAAAGTCAAACTACTAGTACGGTTTTACCCCAATATTGGGGTAAAACCAAGTACACATGCCAATGTTATGGGAAATTAGGAAAACTCGATTTTCAGTGGAAAAGTTGCAATCATTTTTGTATGACAATTTAAGAATATTAGTTACAAAATTCACTCGGTGTCTGATGTGTTTATATCGTCTTAATCGGAAGAATCAGCTCTGATTGTTCCGGTCTTATGCCACTTTTATGACTCGGCTTTACCCCGAGTGCAGATGTTATAAAAAAGCGAAATAGAACCGCGCAATTATTGGAGCAAATCTTTATTTTTTGATAGGGTACGAATCCATACTAAACTTATTATAATCCTGACTAAATGGAGTTTTCATAACTGTAATGATATTTAATTAAGGATAATTTAAAATCAGACGAACATTAGAGAGTTGACTACTTAATCGAAATAAACCTTCACAGATGCAGTGAATTCAACGGCTACAACACGCCATTATGACTGTTCCTTTTTCTTGATAAGTAGAGTTTAAATCTGTTTCTATCCGCTAGGTAGGAAAAATAATAGTACCAGAATAAAGGGTACCCGGTTTGACCCTACTCTCCCCTATTATACGGTATGCGTTAAAGAATAATGCGAAAAACTATAGTTCAGCTCTCACAGTTGCAGACGCAGAATTTTTTTCGAAATATTCAAAAGGCAAAGCCTAGTTTTTTCACGCGTCATTCTCACAGTAAAAAACTTAAGATGGAGTTGGAACTGTATTTTTAGCATGAAAAATGGCAGCGCAGTGACAGTAAAAAGCGAAAAAACAACCATGGCGTTCACCAGAATATGAATTGTTTTTCCTTCGACATCACAGTCCACACCGTGTCTCCTGCTCTGAGACTAGCCTACTAAATCTCTCTCGAACCAGAAGAAGATATGAAGGTATGCAGATTTTCTGCTCTGACGTAGGACACTGTCATGGCTGATGTCATCACCTTCCGTAAAGAAAAAAGCAATTGGATTTGAGTTACGCGTCTTGCTTTCTTGCCGTTTGCCTAAAGCTACCATTTATTTTTTCTCTCGAAACGGGACATTTTTTAAATTTTTAGTATTTATTATGTGAATTTAAGAAAACACATATTTCTTCAGCTTTTAGTTATTACTTAAAAGATGCTTGAAAATAAACAATTCATGTGATCTTGTATTTTTCTGAAACATACATTTTTGCTTCAGTATAAGTGTTGTAGATTTATAACAAAGAATGAACTTCTTGGCAGGATCTCCTGAAATTAACTTTGGTTATTAACTTTGCTTTATAAATTGCGACTTGCAATTTTTAGTTCGTCCACAACTTATTTATAAGAAAAAAGACCCTTTCCATGGGTGAATTAATGCCGGGGAGACATCGACTATATTCAATAATTATACGAGAGTTTTTATGATTTATATTATTGGCGTGAAAGTGTTTGAACAATTTCGCCTGTTAAATTTCAGTTGGAACATATCCAGTATTTCATTCTGTCTCTTCATGCGGTGTAAGGAAGTTAGATCTAAGAGCGAGATGCCCAGTGGTGTAGTCGCAAAATATGCAGTGCTGGAACACTCTAACCAGGGAGACAAAAATAGGGCTATTTTAAGGTTGTTTTCACAATTTTTTCTTATTTATTTCTCATGAAAAATAGCGGCGTTCCGGCTCCACTACACCTCTGGATATAGCAGTCTTCTGACCAAATTGCATAAGTGTGGCAAGTATAGCTCATCGCCGATTATCGAAGGAGTTTTTTAAATTTTTGCCTTTTCTTGTATGAAATTCTTATCGTGGGTTGCTCTCTTTCTGAAAAGGGATGATTGGGAGTCCCGAAGCTGTGGTTGGGGACAACGGGAGAGGCTACCAAAATGCGAGACAGTCCCGTTCGAAACATCACATTACCTTTGCCTCTTGCATTGAAACAAAGGGGCGAAATGGTAAAGCTTTATTACCTGAATGAACAAAATGCCACAGAGGTGTTGGTATCTCTAGTAGAAACCACCAGCTACGATGAGGTCCGTGTTCTATGCAAACTGTGCGGGATTTGATATGAAAATTTTTTGGAACTGGTTGCACATGTGATCGATCTCGTCCTGGAGGGCCTTCCATTCCCGTTCACGGTGTTGCAGAAATGAAACAGGTGATAGAAGAAGATCGCGATGCAAACGCACTAGTTTTTTCACGTGTGCTGTGTGTGCCGAAATCTACGGTCCGCAGAATGCTGAGCTCTGTTCATCGAATGTTTCCGTATCGGTTTCAGCGTGTTCAAATACTGCAAAAGAATGATGAGTGATGACTGAATGTTGATAGTGCATTCTATGGGATAGACAAGGCACCTCTCTCGTTGACTGATAAAGTTAATTAAAAAAACTGTGTATACCTAGTGTGTGCGGGATAAAAAGGCCCTTCGCCTTGGTTATTACTTCCGTTTGAAGAGATTCCTTCCCAAAGTCTATGAACGTGAACGGTAATGAGTGCTCGTGAATGTTGATCGATTACGTTATTCTCAATTTACAAGAGCGAAATGCTCTGTTTAACGTCGTGTGGATGTAAAATTTGTCCTACATTTAGGTTCTTCTCTCAAACGTTTGTTAATTCAACACTTTGGTGGCAAAACTATCCAAACATTTCATGTTCTCGTGGCAGCCAATGTCACTGGATCTTACTCCAATGGATTGTTGACTGTGAGGATACCTGAAATCCAAAGTGCTCGCATAAAATCCGAAAACTGTGCCTGATTTGAAAGATGTCATCCAATGTCAGATCCAACATATTCCTGTTCGCATGTACTTGTTGTAGTATCACCATCATCTGCCACATACAAAATGTCATCGTTTGTGAGGGCGGACGCGTCGAAAATTTATGAAACATGAAAATGTTTGCTCTACTATTGCTTCTCTTTCTTTTATTGATCGTTGTCACTTTTTTCTTCGTCTATGTCTAAAGCCACCATTTTTCGCGCTACAAAAACCATTCCATTCTAAGTTGTTTACTATAAGCATCACGTTTCCGTGAAAAAAGTAGGTTTTGTTGTTTAAATATTTCGACATTTTGTGACGGCAACCGTGACTGTGAGAGTCGATGTTTTCACATCATTCTTGATCGCGTGCCTATCATGTCAGTATTGAAATTTTATTCCGTCACCTCGAACGGTGTACTCGCCAGGAAAGGGACATCGGCAAAGTTTTTTCCTATATTTAACCTCTCTCTATATATATGAAAATTAATTTGAAAGCAATTTCCAGTGTGATAACTTGACACTTAAATTTCCTCGTATCACTATTGTACTTTTCTTAGCAAAAAGAAATTTCTGAAGCCATATGAAAGATTAATCAGAATATAAAAAGAAGTCATTCCACGTCAATCTTGCTTACCGTCATGAGTCTTCTTTCCATTTTCGTCATTGTATACTTATACTGAAGCTTCCTTAAAAAGAATAAAACATTACACCTTGAATTATCGGCAACAAAAGAATCTCTAATAATTGCTTTAAAATTAACTAACAGCCTGAAGCTGCTACCACGCATCCTCAACTACTAAATATTACAATGTAAATGAGTGTCTCCGATCAGAATTGCTGAGAATAAATAATTAAAAATGAAATGTATTGGTATGCAGATCCAAATATGTTAAAATAGATTTCCGAACGAATCTTGGGCAAACTAATGGATTTAGAGGAAACTTCTACCTACAAATCATTATAGGATGCGTTTGATTGATAGTATATTAAATCATATTTAAGCAAGGAAAAAAGTAACTTTTATATGTATTCGAGCTAATTACATCTTGAGGTTTTAAATTTGCATTCCAAATTATGTGTTGCCACTAAAAAAGTTTGAATTAGTCCGAATTTTAAAATGAAGTCCACCTTCAGCATCAACAAAAGTTGTATGCATTCTTATGGACTACATTCTAAAAAGACACAAAATGTTGGTTTTAATGTGCAATAATTAGCTCCTGAGTAACCTGCAGCGCTATGAAACTATTCACGAACTGTAGATGAGCCTATAAAAGCCTGGGTTGCACAAATCTGCTATAAATTTCGCATCAGTGCCAATTTTGGTAACTTCTGGAACAACAATTTATTATGAAAACAGTCTGAATTCTCCTGATCCCATTCATGAAAACCGCATTTTTTATCACCATTTGTTCCTTTTTAATTATTTTTAAAATTTTTGCCGAATTTTTGTAGAATGTGTATTAGGGTGGGCCGAAAAAATAGAAATTTTTTTCTTATGTCGCTGTACCGCGGAAAAGTTGCGAATTTTTGAGAAATTCATGGAGGGAAAAAAGTAAGGAAATTGATTGATATCTTCCGCTTCCCTAAAGTTCTAGAAAATCGAAAAAATTGAAGAAAATGGATAGATTTTAATAAGTTTTAAAACTTTTCTCTATCTGTTTATTGCAGCATTAATTGTTAAATACTTATCTTCTTAAGAGTAATAAATTTATTGCATCAAAATAGGTCCAGAATTTCCGCTGGCACGTTCCCTCCAATGTTGCTCCAAAATATCTGAAATTACTTCAGTAGGCAATTTTTAGTTCCTAACCCTCTACATAATCTTTCTACATAATTTTGGAGGTGAATTGCGAGATATCGATGTAAATTCATGGCAAAGCGTTATTTAAGTCTAAAAATATATCAACTTCATTTATTTTCTTTGCTTATTTTAACACAATTCAAAACTAAGCTCCAAAATTACAGTATTATTTGTTACTTAAGAACGAATGGAAAGAATGCTGAAAATAATAATAAAATTAACAAACCTTTAAAGAAACACTTCATCTATTAAAACATCGTTGTCTCTCCTAAATTTCTTGCTTGGCAATATACTCTTTCTTAATACCAGATGATACTTAGAAGCCTGATTTATGGGAAATCACGGAAATTATGTACCTAATCCCAATGTTTATGAAAAAGCACTCAGTAAGGATCAATGGTATCTTCCAGGTATTTCAGCTGCCTTAAAATCAGCATAGTTATTGAAATTTTAGCTATTCGCGATCATAGCAAATTAGCACATTCCATGTGGTTTACAACAGCATACAAAGTACTTGGTGATTTACTTTAGGGAAAAGAAATTTTTTTTGAAGCCGTGTATGGCACAGTTGTTAAATATTAAAACCAGGAAATGGTTAACAGAGCCCAAAGCACATATTTAAAGAAAATAGACATAACTTGTTACTTTTCCGAAAACTTAATTATCTATTGACCCTGTAAACGAAAGCAATGCGTTCTTTTGCCCATGCTGAATGTATGACTCCGATCATGACACTTGGATGAGAGAAAACGCAACAGTTATCTGGGCATTAGATAAATTTTAAAGAGGAGGCAGTCAGTCGCAAAGAGAAAAACTATCAGAATTTTCAGAAAGACAAAACTCAATTTTTAATCTACGGAGTATACGGAAATTATTCAAATGGATGCTTGCAGTTTAATTCCTGCCCTGCTGTTGCGGAACATAATCATTTCCTCTGTTCGGTCTGGTCAAGTATTTTATCTGAATGGAAAGATTCCATGTTGCACACAGGTAGTTGAGCAATATGTTAAACTCGTATCTGAAGTATCAGTGTGTTTCAACCGAGCGTGTGCCCTGGGACTAGTGGGCAACGCATCCAGCTGCTTTATGCATCGATCAGAAATGGTTAGTAGATTATAAAATATAAACAAATTTTTTCCTTGCATTCACAAGCCCCCTCCCACTTCCTACAAAACATTAGACAGAAAATAAATAATAAATTGTAGTTGCTTATATTAAAAATAACTGAACAGCATTAAACAAAAAAAATTACTCATAGAATATTTAATCATTTGAAATATTTCTCACTGTGAATAAAATTGAACCCATTTATTTTTATCTTTTGACAAGAGTTTATGTTTGCTTAGAGTAACTTAAATGAAAAGCATTTTAACTAGAAAGTGAATTCATACATTGGTATCCTGATTTTTCTTTGATAAATCACATTCATCAGATTATAGAAAATTTTATTTATTTATTTATTAAAAATATTATCTCTCTAAATAATAAAGGAAAATGGGTGTGTATGGGTTTAAAAATACTTTGGAGGAAGGGAATGTGTAAATAGAGGCATTTTTTGAAAATTTTAATTAATTAAAAATTAAGGGAAATTTTCGGGTGATTCCTTGGTTACTTATGAAAATAATATAGCACAAAAATAATTATCACACCATCTGAAAATGCAAAAAATTATCTTTTCGGTGATATTAATCAAGTTTCCATAGATTTTTTTCTCCGATTTTCTTATAAATTTTTTTAAAAAATTAAAAACTTAATTTACAACAATACTTTTCATTTTTGCAATGAAATCAAACTGTTTTCATTGTTTAAATAAATATTTAATTGCGTGTTCCTCTTAGATAGTTCATTTTTACGTTTTTTTTTCAATTTCTGAAGACGATTTAGCAAAATAATTGCTGTTGAGGCACATGGATACACAAAAGACGCGTATCAATGTGCCCCGGATTCAATTTATCAATCTGTCCCAAGAGCCCTTTTTACTTAAAACAAGTGGTCCCGCAAAAACAAAACCAAATAACCTCAAAACTTAATATAGTGCAGGAAAATAAATGTTTTTTCCTACCTTTGGATTATATTTCCTGGCAGGAAAACGTAACTAGTTAAAGAAATCACACAACACATACTTATATTAAAATTTACTTAGACGAGAAGATTAGCGATTTGATTCATTTTTAAATTAACTTTTGACTGAACATTGCCGAAAAATATACTCTGTGCTAAGGGTTACAGTGGAATATATATGACGGACAGGAACATCTTTAGTCATTCCAATCGTCAAAATCTATGGACTGTGTCACTATTCCTGCGGATCAATCTACCTCAACTCCCCCAACATTAAAAGATTGATGAATTTTTAAAGTTCCTACAAATACTTTTTGGTTTATAAAGAAAAAAGTATAATTATTATGGATTTCATTTATTATTTTTTTGTTTAAAAAATTTGAGAAATCGTGCAATTCGAAATGAATAAACTGATGAACACGATTTCCTTATTTTGAATATCAATATAAAATAGCTATAACACGTCTGTAGGTTCACAGCTGCATGCCCTGAGGGTTTGCTCTGTGTGAAACACATGAAAGAAATATATGTCTCTCTAAAATATTTACAAATATTTTAGATTGTAAAGCATTTACATCGTAAAGTTTAGAAAAAGAGAACAATTGCAATATTTATCTAACCCCTTCCTTCTCGCTCCCGTCAAAATCACGGGGTGAGGTTTCCCATTCTATTTCTCATGCCCGTGATATCTCCAGGCTGGAGTTTTCAAAACTAAAGCACCAAAAAGATAAAAAACAATCCATTTTTTTATACCCGAAAACATTGTTACTAACTACAATTTCCTTAGTTTACATACCAGATGGCAATCAAACTAGTTATAATGTAATTGCAGATAGTTGGTTGTCACAATAACCCTGATTGTTGGTTTATCTACAATTTTAAATTTTCTTAATTTCAAGCTAAAAAAATTCCAAAAATTAAAAATGAATACATATATTGTTCATACATTTATTTTTATACAATTTTCTTGAATAAAATGTTTTCTTGAAAATTATGTGATCGTTCAGGCAGGCGTTCAAATGAAAATTCGTTCAAGGTTAAAAATTTTTAAAAAGAAATTTTGCCCTTAGCCATATAGGTCACCCTACTGTTTTGCGAATCATTTCAGATTTTCTTTCGAAAAGTCTTCAAATTTCTTAACATGCCAACTGTCTGCAAATCCTAATACAATAGTTTCTGTTGCTTCTTCTCATAATCCACTTTAGTTTTCTATGGACACAGAACCAGTCATCTAAATCCTAACACCATCACGCTTAACATGCTTCTTAAATATTAACTTTAATAGTAAAAATTATATCTTCTATTCTTCTTATACGCATCTATATAATATCTACTATATATTATAATATATTCTAGAATAGAAAATAATATTTTCTAAAATATTAAACTACATCAATCACACTTTTTAAGCAAAGTTAAGAACAAATAAAAAGAAAATATAAATTAATAAATAAAAGAAGAAAATAAATAAAAATAAAAAAATCATTAGCAAAGATCCCTGATATTCTATATAAATATCTGGATTAGAATGAATTTGTTGCATGTTTTAGAATTCTATATAATTATCTGATATTCTATATTATTAATTGAATTAGAATCAATGCATTCATATTATACGTTTTAATTAGATTTTTTAATATGATTTGATTTAAGATTCTGATCCATGGAATCGTATAAGTAGATCCTAATCTATCTATCTATATATATATATATATATATATATAAAAGGCATATACCATGACTCACTCCCTCATCACGAAATCTCCCGAAACTTGAAATTTGGGAGGTGGTTGCAGTTTGGGTAGTAGGTGCTCACTAAGAAGGGATTTTTTCGAAATTTTATTTAGAATTTTAATTAATTAAAAATTAAATTAAATATTAATGTTTTCCCGCAAGACTTTCAGAGCATATTTTAGCACAAACATTATTTTAACATCATCTTGAAGTTTAAAAATTGGCTTTTCAATGACAACAATTTCATTTCCATGCGACGTTCTATTAAATTTTAATTAATTTTTGAAAATGTTTTCGAACACTATTTGAAGCGGCAAAACAAGATGGAGCTACCAAGGTCACGGTTCTATTTATAGCACTCGAGGGGTTCCGGTTTAGTGAAGGGGAAGTACTTTTGATTTACGTACATAGTTCAGACATTGCGTCTAATGAAGCCGTGCGCGAAAAGAAAACAAACAATCACTCTCCAGGCCTGAACGTTGAATTCGTGACGTCACAGTCGAAAGCCTCTCCTGTAGCTCTGTTGTTGATGTATTAAATACCCATTCCTATGCGAGGGCACAACAGAAGCACATGGAATCCAGTAGTTACTCATTACTCAATGAGTTTTTAATATTGATTCTCAACTAATATAAATATATGTTAAAAATTGTACATGCGAAACAAATTATATTTCATGAAAAAGCTTTGACTCAATTTCTATGTTATAAGATCATTTCAAAGCATGCGTTTTGGTTTTGATAATGGATTATCCAGTGTTTTCACAAAAAAATATGTCATTAACATATAAATCATTAGAACACTGTACATTTTTTATTTCAACAGTGTTGCATCCTAGTGTTTTTTTCTGTTATTAAACCAATTATTTCCTACCGATTTCATCAACTGAAATGCATCAAATGAAAAGAAAGATTTATAAGTAAAAATAATAACTTATTGCTTATTGATAAAAGAATAACTTATTAGGTTGTACAAGATTTGAGATTTAGTTTACAAGGTTTCCTTTGGCACATCTTGGTGAACATATTTCTATTAGTTCTATTGTTGCCAGAAATTAAATATAAAACATTGTCCTATCAGTCTGAAAACTTATTTACTTTTTGACGCTAACACACATCAAACACAAATACTTATATCTATAGTACAGAATTATTTACATTTTTAAACTTCATGTAGGGACTTGAACAACGTCCGATGGCTGGCGTTCCGAGAAAAATCATAACTCAGCAAAAAAAAAGCATTTTTTTTACAGATGTAAACACGGCTTGATACAATTCCTCTGGACAGCTTGCGCCACCTATTGAGATTCAGAGTCTAAAAAGTTCGGTTTCACAAAACTCCCACCTTTTTGATTTGTAGGAAATTAAATCAAAAACTAAATAGTAGAGTCTTGGATACAAGAGCACACTTCCAGTGGATACAGTTTTTGTACAGGGCGGACCAGGATACCAGTTCTGGTTTTAATCTTCACAACTCTGGCACGTCCGTCTCTGCCTTTGCAAAGTTCTTCAACACGATCAATTGGCCAATTAATGCGCTTCAGATTATCCGAACCAACTAAAACAATATCTCCTACCTTTATTTCACAGTCCTTTTATCCATGTCTTTGCACCAGCTGTGCAAGATACTCTTTGCGAAATCGTCATCTAAATTGCTCCGGAAGTTCTGGCAGAAAACGTTGTCGTTTTAGCAGCTTGTTTCTATCTAAAAAATCAGGATCAGCTACACCAGATTCTTTGATGTCCTGCAAAAACATGGAAGGAATTAATGGCAGAAGGTCCTCAGAGTCATTGAAAATATATGTGAGGGGTCGGCAATTTATAGCGGATTCGACATCACATAAAATAGTGAGTAATTCTTAGTAATTTACTGAAGCTTGCCCAAGGACCCTCACTATAAATTCTTGGTGGTACGAATCAATCGCTCCCACCATCCGCCCCACCTTGCTGCCAAGGGGGGGGAATTCCAATTGATTGGATTTAACGTTTCCTGAGAAACCACAGTCTCTCAATAAACTTCCTTCAACACTGTTGAAGTGCCGGTGAAATTTGTGCCATTGTCCGTGTAAATAACAGACGGCCGGCCTCTTCTGGCAATGAAGCGACGCAGAGCTTGAATAAAATACTCGGTGTTTATGGATAAGACTACCTCCAGATGCACACACCTGTACACGGCACATGTAAACAGAACTACCCAAGCTTTTGTTTTAGATCGGAGAATCAGAGGGCCGTATAGATCAATGCCAGTGACCTCAAATGTTGCAGCATCACGAACTTTACCCAATGGCAAATGAATAGGAACCGTTGTTGGAGGTTTTTCCGTAAATCTCTTGCATCGCACACATTTTTCACAACTGATCTAGTGGTGCGTCTGGCGGAAATTATCCGAATTTCTTCTCTGATAATAGCATTCAGAGCTTGTATGCCAGTATGGGAATGTTTTAAATGATATTACATTATTAAACAGTCAACAACATGATGTTTCGAAGGCAACAAGACGGAATATCTGAGTGCATAGTCATAATCTCTTTTTATGATTTTTGTTCTTACCCTCAGTAGGCCCCTCTGATCTCGCTCGACCAAAATACCATTTACTAAATTTCCAAATTCTGTAAAACTCTTCCCTGAACAAGTGAAAAAAGTGTGTTTTTATATTCCTGCAACTCATCAGTAGATAGGAAAGGCTCTTTATTAACAAATAGATTCTGGCAATTCCTGATAAATCTTTTTACCCATCCTAAAACCCTAGCTATCTTTGAAAATCTCTCATAGCATTTACTTTCATTAGGATAGGCATTTAAATTAATTTGTACACTCAAATTCGTTCCTTTCCGAAGTTCAGATGAAATTAATGCCTCATCCAGTTTAATTTCTAATTTTGGCCATCTCTTTGGGGGACCTTTTAACCAAACAAGTCCTTCCCACTATGCAAGTTTTGAAAACTGAAGAGCTGAGCAGCCTCTGGAAGGCAAATCTGCCGGATTTGATTGACCTGGCATATATGACCACTGATTCACCTTTGTGACGGAAAAAAATTTCCATAACCCGGTTGCCAACAAATGTTCCCCATTGATCATTCCTTTTAATAAAAAATAGAGTTGTGGTAGAATCGGACAAAAATTATTTTGGGATATCGATCAGTGATAGCTTCTGTCAGACCATTTGAAAGACGCACTCCCAAAACACATGCCATGAGTTCTAAGAGAGGAATAATTAACTTTTTAATGGAGCAACTCTCGATTTAGCAGAAACAAAACTTAGGAATATTTCTCCGTCATATTCACACCCAGAAAAAATTACAATTGTATAAGCCTGCTGGCTCGAATCACAAAGCACATGAAGTGACCAGGAACTTTTATCTCCAAATCCTATTCGGCGCGGTATTTTCAAATCATAAGAATTTGTAAATTTCCAAACCATTTCAAATACTTTAATTTATTCTGGTATGGGAGTATCCCAGTCCGATTTACTTGCCCATATTGCTCGAGTAGCAGTTTAGCAGGTAATAGCACAGTTGCTAAGAAACCCAGAGGATCAAATAGCCTGTGTTATGGAAAAAAATTCTCTTTAGGATAAATTTTGTGAAACTGAAACTTCCTTTATACTTATAGAAAGGTTATCATCTTTTCTGTCCAAAGCAATCCCTAAAACTGGTAAAGGATTCTCAAATGTGGATTCTGTGGTCAAATCTGTAGATAAATCAATATGATATTCTATTGGACCAAAGTCCACAATCGTAGATCCATTTTTGCCAAACGTAGATCCATCCATTTTGCTAAGATTTCTGTGGAATGTTTTATAAAGTTTTCTAATTCCTCTTCATTATCTACAAATGTCACACAGTTATCGATATAAAATGACCTATCTAATTTCTGAACAATAAAACTTTGTTTCGTGGGCACTTGAGACAAATGGAATCTAATAACTGCCCCTAATAAAAGAGGACTCGATGTCACTGCAAAAACTACTGTATTATGACGGAATACCTTTACAACATTATCTTTCTCCCACCATAAAAATCTCAAGAAATCCCTGTCCTCTTTGTTCAATTCCATCTGTAAAAATGCACGTCTAATATCGGATGTAACACCTATGCATTTTTCTCTAAATCTCAACAGAATTGAAGTGATTTCTTCTATCAAATTTGACCCTTTAAACAAACAATAATTAAGCGACGGCGATCTGTTAACTTTACACGATGCGTCAAACACAGGTCTTATCTTAGTTGTAGCACTATTTGCTTTAAACACCGGATGATGTGGAAGGTAGTATCCCTTAACGTTAAGTTCATTATCAGGTACCATTTCAATTACACCCTCACCAATCCAATCTCTAAACACTTGATCATAATCCCCATATTTATTTAGAGACTTAAGTTTTCGCGTGACTCTGAATAACCTCCTTTCAGCTACAAAGCGGTTATCTGGTAATTGTAGATCATTTCCTAGCCACGGTAAGCCCACACAATAACAACCTTCTTCCCTTCTATTTAAAGAATTCAAAAACTGTTCATGTGTTATTTCTTCTTCAGCAGCTTTGGTTAAGTTATGCTAAGAATCTAATATTCCAATTGTTTCTAAATTCCAAAGGACGGAAATGTTGTAATCCCTGACGGCCAAACTTGCACACAAAATCAAAGCACTTTGATAATTTTGAATAGAAAAATCATCGAATTTTCCACACGCAACCCAAACTAATTTTGTATTAACGGCTGTCCATCCTCCTTTTAATTGCTTTACTAACCCCGTGAGAATTTTGCCGTAAATATCACTGCCAATGAGCATATCAATCTTCGGACAATCTGACCCAATATCTGATAACCAAATTTTATTGCGTTTTAATTCTTTCAATATTGGGCTTTTGGAAATACGCGGTATATCCCCACAAATTAAGTCCTGATCTAAAAAGTCAAATTCCAAATCTGGGTGTTTGTACTGGCTTACAGTACATAATTTTACGCGACACTTATTATGCAATTTTGGCTCAGTTCTGGCACCCCGAATAAAGTGTGAACTACTGTTTCCTTAGAAGTTGCTGACAAACCCAACTCTGCTGCTACTGATATCGAAACATAAGACTTTTGGGAAGAGTGCTCTAAAATTCTTAATCTTATTGACACCCTCTACTTTAATTTGTAGTGTCATCACAACTACTTCCGATGTGCAAATCTGTCTGGCAGTGGCTATTAGTACATTTTCGGTAGATTGTTTTTCCGTTGGAGTTTCATTTTTAGAATGTATTTCTAGACAACAGGAAATTACATGCGATTTACCACAAATATAACAACGAATAAATTCTTTACAAAATTTTGCAACATGATTGGATTCTAAACATTTTAAACAACATTTTTTTTCTTTCCTCGAGTGACAATAAACGGACATCATAACAATTTTTGCTGTCATGTGTTCTATTACAAAAAATACAGGAACGATCTTTAGTTGTAAGAAAATCTGAAGTAGTAGGGATATTTATCGATTTTTTAACTTTAAATATCCCCTTATTTTCACACCTTACATGATGCCCTTCTTTACGATGAGTAGTATCAAACCCACTCCGGGCCAATTTCAACCTTTCCTCACCTTCTACTTCTGCTTTCAGAAATTTCATTAAATTGGCAAGGCGGGGTACATCAGAATCCTCTGTCTCGTTAAAAAAGCGAACTTCTTTGCCAAGCTCTTGAAACTTCCTCCGTGAGGCTAGACTCTACCATTGGGTATAACCATGAGGTATTTTCTTCTGGTTTTAAACCCAAGGATTCTAAAACCCTCAATTGAGCTTCAATTTTATCGTACAGTTTATCAAGGGGCAATTTATTATCTGACTTTACAATGGAAGTAATCAATTTAATTAATTCGCAAAAATATACTTCAAATAGTAGATCCGATTTCCCAAAACGTAACTTTAGAGCCATAACAGCCGAAACATAATTTTTTGATATCACTGGATAGCTTTCAATGAATTCCTTTGCCCGTGAACCCGGTTTCATGCATTGAACAAAGTAGCAAAATTTATCACTGTCATGTAAATCGGGGTCATTGTGAATTCTTTCAAATTGCGGCCAAAATGGAAGTTCAAGTTTCTGAAGTTTGTACGATTTACTTTTACTATAAGTTGAATTAGAACCATCAAGTGATCTCGTCTCTGAATTTACTTCATTTAAAAATTGTGATTTATTATTTAATTGAGGGGTCAAGGTTATAAATTCATCTGAACAGATTTCACGTTACTCAATTTCACCAGAGACTGCTTCTTCCGAAGCCCCTCTTCAATTAACAAATCAAGAATTTTGTCATCAAGTACTGCTAAATCCAGCTGTAATTTCTCCAATTTAGTAAATCTATATTTTACTACACCTAATGAAATATCCTCTTTTGCTACTTCCGTTTTCATAACAGTAACAGTCTTAGTAAAAGAACGTTTAAAAAGACGTAAACCGGAACGTTTAGTCTTTAAAGCTTCCATAATTAACTTACGAATTATTCTATACTTTCTAAATAATTCTTTTCATAAAATAAAACATACTTCAATGCAATACTAATAAAAAACTAACAATATCTTCTATCAATCAATTTGAGCAGTTAGTTAAATCTTTAAGAATCCTGTCGCGGACGCCACTAATGTTAGGGTAAAGGTACCGTATACATAAATGCGAAACAAAACTGAAACTGAAAACTGCTGACTTCGCGCAAACACAGAAGTTAAACATATTTTTTCCCCAACATTCACATATATCTAACTCTACCCGACATATGTAGGTTAAGGATAAAAACTTTTAAATATAAACAGGACACACTTTTCTACTTGCTCAGAAAGAAAGTATAGAATATTTCGTTCTCACCCGGGTAGCCTAACCATGTGCCGGCATACTGCTGCAAAATGAGAACTTTAAAATAAAGCTCAAAATAGACTCAAGAAATACGAGTCATTTCTTTCTGAAAACTTATTTACTTTTTGACGCTTACATACATCAAACACAAATATCTGTACTAGAGAATTATTTCCTTTTTTTAAACTTCATGTAGGGACTTGAACAACGTCCTATGGCTGGTGGTCCGAGAAAAATCATAACTCAACAATATATATATATATTACAGACGTAAAGACGGATTGATACAATTCTTCGGGACAACTTTCGCCACCTATTGAGATTGAGTATTAAAAGTTCGGTTTCACAACGAAGGTCATCAGCTGTTTGATTCTTCATGGGAACTAAGGCAACTATTTCTTTTTATTTTGAAAATAAAGATGTTGATATGAATGCTTGAATAGTATTGGTTTGTTGATTGACATTCTCTGCAGTCTTCCACCTTTGTAAATTAAACTCGGACTTACATAAATTTCATCAATAAGAAGACAGATAAATGTTTCATGGGGAGATAGAATTTCCTTTTTTTTTAATGTACATAATATGATTATTATTGGAAACACTACTTGGGCCCTTTAAAGAATTATATACTTTTTAATGTATACAGGTTGAAGTATAATTAAAATTTTTGAACTACGTATAAAACTATCAGCAGTAAGATAGCAAAATAAAATTTTGCTGCAAGAAGAATATCTGCAGAATAAATATGCTTAGTTGATAATGCTAATTTTAATTGTTCAATTATTACACTGAAGTATAAAGTGCTATCACTGTCATCTTGCTCAGAACATGCATGTTTTATCAAATGTATTGAATTTTCTATTTTCTCGTTTGGTTTGAATGCTGCTAACCAACTCAGCAAACAATAAAACAATAAAATTTTGTCCATCGATTACATTTGTTATGTTCTCCCAGTATAAAATGGTAAAATTTGGTCTTCAACAACACAAAATCATGCGAAATTTCTACAGTTAAATCCTTATAAATTTTCATGGAAACAATAATACTAGTACGGTAACTATGAGGCGTAAAATTTCGTTCTGCATTGAAGTAACAAGCGGAGGAGAAAACGACTCTTTGGTAATAGAGTTGTTTTTCTCCCTATTTTAGGCTTCTACCGCTGACCAGCACTAACTACGCAATTTGTATCCATAATACTATATTAACCCTCTGAGTGGTTCGGTCTTCTTTGTAAAGCGATTCCAAAAGCGAGCGATTGAAGAACCTTTATCTGTTTTAAAAGTGTGCCTTCCTCCCAACAGAAAATGTTCCGAAAGCTCTGCAGATCGAGTCTCTTCCCCCCCCCTCTGAACTAGGAACGATTAGCACCCCCCATGGAGGGGAAAACCGCAAGAATCTGTTCTATTCAGCTTGGAACCTATTCAAACTACAGTGCCAGGAGAATTCTGGGGTATTTATCTGGGCCTGGGATAATTGCTTTCGGAAGATCCCATCTGTGGCGTGACTGAATATCTTCAAGATGCCCTCATTCTGCATATTGCCCGTGTCCATAACACCAGATGACAAAAATAAACGCCGTTACACCAGACAAATGCCAGACCGTTGGGCCAAAAAAATGAACGCTATATTACTTATTTTTTATGTTGTGAGTTTCTAAAAATATGAACATCATTGAAGTTGCATGAAAGCTGATATTCTTTAGATGTCTGTGACTTCAATTTATTTGTTGTTTATTAATAGTTGTATTTTAGATATTGGCTGTACTTCATATTATTAGTTGTCTTTTTTATATTCTTGACTTCAATTTATTTTCAGTCTACACGTCAGTATATTAGTCTACGAATGTAAAAATAATTTCCCTAATTTTAAAGATCAACAACAATGCCATTTATATATATATATATATATATTACTAATCTCTATTGGCACTATAAAACTTTTCATATTGTTTCTTGATTTAGTATTCGGTAAAAGGTAGAAAATTTAGAGCCGATCACAAATATAAACAGCGCTTAACTGGATTAATCCGTTTTGTATGCACATAAACACTTATTATATAGATAGTCACATAATAATCTATATTCCAAAATAGCCAACGATAATCAATATATATGAAGGATCATAAATAACCTTCTTAACCCTGAATAATGTTTTAAATAAAATAATATGCTACAAGCCTTTTGTAATGAAACTCGTTACATATGCGTTTTAAGAGAACGAGTTAATAATTCTCAAACTAAAGGTTACATTTTGAAAACTAATGCGCTAAATATTGGAAGAAATAGCTTATTCATATACCTTTATTTAGTACGCAAGAGATTATCTTCTATTATAATAAACGGAAATTTAATTCACCTGAAATTTGAAACTTTGATACTATTGTCCAGGTACTAGAGCATCCAGTCGCAAATTTTTCAAAATTAAATTTGGGGACGTTCAAATATTACGTAAGCACCTAAGGGGGGGGAGGGGATATGCGATTTGCTTATTTTTGCTGACAAGGGAGGAAGGGGAGTATGAGTGATGCTTACGTAAGAAATTAAAATCACTTTATTTCCGAAAATCTCTTGTAACTTGCACAAATAATTTAATTTAAAAAAATTAAATTTGAAAAAAAAATGATAAATTTGGCAAAAGAAAATTGATTTTTGTAAGCTTAAACTTGAAATTGTAAGGAAATTAAACTTACATTTTTTTTTTTTTTCATTTTAAGCCGAGTTAGAGTTTTTACTTTCTCGTACACGAAGTATACAAAGAGAAAATTGTAATCGTCAAAAAATTCGAACTCAAGATTTTGACGAATCTCCATGTTTTAGACCTCCCTGAGTCCGAAAAACACAATTTTGGAATTATGTCTATCTGTGTGTCTGTGAACACGGTAACTCAAAAACTATTAGAGCTACAGGGATGAAATTTAGTATGTGGTCTTTAAACATAAGTTTTAGGTTTCTGTCAAATTTTGGACAAAATCCGTCCACGGGAAGTCTGTCTGTCCGCGGTCATGTGAACACTATAACTGAAAAACTTGAATAGCTAGATGAATAAAATTTGGTACACAGTTTTATCATCATGAATGTAGGTCCGTATAAAATTTTGGGCCAAATCCGTCAAAGGGTTGACTGTCTGTCGGTCTGTATAATCGCGTACTTGTAAAAATTACATCTCCTAAACCCTTTGGCTTAGATAAATAAAAATTGGTATGACGTTTGCTAATATTAATTATAGGTCTGTGCCCAAATTTCGTTTGAATCGGTAACGAAAAAGGCGTTCAAATTGCATAATTAATTTTTCTAATCCGATTCTCCATACGCATGCGTACTGGTAGCAATCTCTGTGCACGCGGAAGGACTACATCACTTTTCCCCTGTTTTACTTGCGTACTGGAAGCAATCTCTGCGCATGCGCAAGCTAACGAACGAGGTCTTCTCCTGTTTTCTCCTCTGCACACGGAGCTTGTGCATTGGCTACTATTTGATAGAAAATAAATATTGATAACTTTTAATACATACGCATCTCTTTCAATATGATTTTTCACCTAAATATTTTACTATCACTATAATCTACAATGAAAAACCTTCTGATAGTCATTGAATTCTGGGTTACAGTAGGTTCGATTTTTTTATCCACGCAGGGGGAAGGGAAATGACAAATGTTTGAGAAGTATACGAGAAAGTTTAGGGGAGGTCACTCCCGCTGGTTTTATTTGAATTAAATCCTAAAATTTTTAAAATTAGATTATTATTGTTATACGTTTTGTAAAAAAAAAGAACGGGGAGGTGCAGTTTGCTTACGTAATTATAAGAGGGGGGTTTGCGATTTGCTTATTTTTGCTGACAAGGGGGGGGAGGGGGTCAAAAAATACCAAAAAAATGCTTACGTAATATTTGAACGGCCCCTTTAATTCTTTATTTGCAGTTTTTTTTTATCGAAATGTAATGGCATATTGAGTTTCAGGGGCATTAAAGTTTTTTTTTACCCGATTGAAACGAAAATTGGACAATTAGGGTTAAAAGACCACATACCAAATTTCATTTATCTAAGTCGTTGCGTTTAGGAATTATCGTGTTCACAAGCATGCGATTACAGAAACCAACAGACAGTTAACGCGTCGAGGGATTTCGTCCAAAATTTAATACGGACCTACATTCCTAATTTTTAAAACTGTGTACCAAATTTTATCTATCTAGCTGTTTATGTTCTGAAATTATCGTGTTGATATGAACCCTAACATACAAATTTTCCTTGGACGGACTTTATCCAAAAATTGATTGAAATATACTAATTTTGTATTAAGTCCATATAAAAGATTCCTTCTTTCTAACTCGAACCGTTGTTGAGTTATTGTGTTCACAAACATAATTCCAAAATTGTGTTTTTCGGACTCGGGGAGGACTAAAAACTGGAGATTCGTCAAAATCTCGTGTTGAAAAATTTACGATCAACGATTATAATTCTTTCTCTTTGTATACTTCGTTTACTAGAATGTAAAAAAGATCAAACTTTTTTTTCCTATCAATTTTACGAAAATGCGCTAGCTACGAAGTAAAATATTATTGAATTTTTTTTTCTACAGACAATTTTTTGCAAACTTCGCAAAATCAAAGAATAAGGAGAAAAATTTAACACCTATTCGAAATTAATCAGGTACCTTTTCACAATTTATAAATGTCTTGGACGTTATCGGTGTGATATTCAAAAACATTTTTGGGCCTTTTCATACAAATATAAAGGAAATTTAACTAACATAAAACTTACACTTTACTGTTTTTCTTAAAAAATAAAATTATAGATCTAATTCAAATATATCATACAGCTTGGAAAATAAATAAGAGTCTCATTATTATCCATTAAAGTTCAGAATGAAAATAAAAACCTGTATATAAATCAGAATTTTATTTTAAAAAATTATACTTTACAAATCACAGCACACACACAAGATATTGTGATAATACACACTGTCTAGCATGTGACGGTGGAGTTTGGAAATAATTCAATGTCTGAGACTACTATTATTATTAGAAGTACTGTCTTCAAACTCGTTAATAACGTGTCGGGATGCATTATAGGTTTGTAACACATATTAGTGGATTCTTGTCTCATAGCATCTATTAAAATTCAGCTCGCAATTGGCATAAGAGCTACCAAAAGCAATGCAATTCAGGCATTTAGATTTGATCACTTAATGAAGAATGCATATCAGCAAAACTATAACGCTCAAGGAACTAGTGCATAAATACAGTATCATTGAAGTAAGCATTGATATTTTCTTAGAAATAGTTTTGTGTTCTTACATTTTAAAAAAGAAATAAACATTTTCATTGACTATTGAAATAAACTTAAACTGCAGATGTTATCAGACTCTTAATAAGATAACTAAAAGTCTGTTAAGATCACTGAAACGTTAAATTTAGTTGTTATTAATCCTTTACGTTTCCATGTAAACCAAAATTTTCTCTAACAAAAATACAATATTTTAAAACATAAAAAATAAAATTTTCATCCCTTTTCTTTAACATTTGTTTCAATGTTTGTTCAGAGTGAGCAAAAAATAAATTGAATAATAATTATTTGAAAAAATAATTGTTTTTTTTCGGAATTTATTTCATTTTGATGAATTTAAGAGAAATTCTAAGTAGTGTAATATAGAAAACTCATCTAGAAAAAAAACTGCTATAGTTTTAAAAAATCACACCTAAACCTTAGTTATTTTTTTTTCAATTCAATGTTATATAACGAAATAAACAACCCCCCTCTTTTCTTATCACCCCCGGCTTCTCAAATTTTTCTATGCTTGAATGGGGTATTGAAAGAGATTGGGCAACAAAATCTATTTTACTTAACAATTCGATTAAAACATTGATGCATTGAAATAAAATCTTATATAACATAAGTGTATTACAGGGAAAACACTTGAAACATAATACAATTTCAATCCAGGCTGACAAATATTAAACCGGACTTATACAGAATCCAAATTCGGACACACACAACTAGAAAAAAAATCCAAAACTGACCTTCTTTCTGAAAGAAGACCTCAATGCAGATAGCGTTAAAATGCCCCAAGCTATAGGGGTGTGGGGTCTTGGATCCTGTGGTATCTCTAATTTGCAGTAAGTACATTCTTATCAGTACTCATTGTGTCGACCGCTACCCTACCCAGCTAATCAATCAAAATGTCAAACCACGGAAGGGGGAAGAAATTCGGAAAATTACGTTCATCGCGCTTTAGAGACAGTTCACAAGAGACGTATATTTCCGGGCTGACCGCTTTCGGCGTATCTCTGACCACACGTTGAAATGCGTGTTATCCGCTTATGGGATAGTCCAAGGTCGACGTAGAAATAAGTGTGAAACGCTCAGAGGGTTAAAATTCTGACAGATTTTTTGGCTCGAGTACTCAGCCATGCATAAATGATTGAGAAAAATATGACTGTGAAATAAACGATATATACTAAAATTAAAGACTCAAAAAGAAAAGAGAGTTGTCACCACGTGAATCAAAGAAATATGCATCTATACAATCTAGTTAACATTAAGGTAAGTTTCTTGTTAAAAAATAACACAAAAGCAAAAACTTCATTATTACTAAATCCATTGTAATCAACATATCGTACATAGGAAATGCCTTAAAAATAATGAAATAAAGCACAATACTAATATACACAATCCACACATTATTCTGAAAAGAGGCTTGACGCTGTGACGTCACAGAAGTCTTGATGTCTGAACGTTCTGACCAGAGAAGAAAAACAGGTTTGTTATTTCGCGCACGGCCTCGCGTGTAATCGGTGCTGCCAGGTGGCGCTGCATATTCGCATTTCGCGGCGTTAATCATTCTATCGATGAGTGTTAGATGAATTAAGTGAGAATTATTTCAAGAGCAGTTTTTAAATTTCATTAGCTGTGATTCATCTTATAGAATTGGATCGCTGGCATTTAAAAAAATTACGTCTCATATTTTATTATCTGCCAAATACAATAATATATGCACTTTTTTTATTCGTCTTACCTAAGTTAAGCGGGTGAAATAAAGGCTAATTTAAGCGGACGAAGCAGCTGGTCACCGAAGGCGGCTAGTTAGTAATATAATTAACTGAATAGAAATATTCTTAAATATTAACTTAAATCTTAGCTGTTTCTCGTGACTATTACTCCCATATGTGAAAAGTTATTGATGCATCAAATCAACAAATTTCTTCCTTTTCGCCTTCTATCTTGGAGAAGGAGAAAGGGCAGCAAAATGTAGTACAACACACAGTTATAAGTAATACGACATATGTCTCTGTGTTTGTTATGCGACTATAACGTCACGTATGAGTTTATTCTATTGAATTTTAAATAACATGTAGGCATGAAGAAATGGATGTATAACAACGGTTCGTCTATGATATCTACGTTGACAGAAAATTCAAGAAAAATATTATCAACTGTTTTAGATAATTACAGACATTAAATTACTCACAGGCACTCTGTCTTACAATTTTGCGTGCAACTGAGAAGGTAATTCTTCAATTCACTTCGACGCTCTTTAGAAATTTCAGGTGTTTTGATATCTGAAATGGTTCATTTCTAATAAAGAATTACAAATAAAAAATGCCAGTTTCACAAATAAATGCAAAATTTCAAAGATAATATAAAATGAAGAAATTGAGGAACCAAATATCGTATATTTTTTTTCCGACCTAGAAACACAATACTGTAATCTCTTATAAATCCTAATGTAATAAGTGTTTGATTTGAATGGAAACATTCGTTAAACAAATGATCTTCCTTTTTTATAAAATTGTTTTTCTTAAATTTTTAGCAGGTAAAATTTTGAAGTGCGATTTTTTTGTCTAGAATTTTATAAATTCTGCAAAGAATTCTTTCTGATTTCAAAAATTGCCTTAAGCAGAAATATAGTCAAATATAGGGGAAAGTAACCGATTTTCGACTACCAGGAAATTTTTTAATGTACGGTGATGGAGAAGGAATTTTAGCAAAAAACAAGTAAAAGAATTTTTTTAACTTATTTATCTTCAAAACAGTAAAGTTAAATTTTTATAAAATATGTTTAAATAAGAAAAGAAGCAGCTTAAAAAAGGGGTCATCGGTCCAATCAAGGAAACCGGTTTACCAGATTGGACATGCAAATTCTTTCAGTACAATTAAAGCAAAAATATTTTGTGATCCTCAAATCCACAGCACCACACAATGCATGAAGCCAACTATGAGAATTTATAAACTGTATCACTTCCTCTTCTCCCTCTGTTTCCTCACAAATGATGCATATCCTACGTTTTTACACTTTTTGATCCAACATTGAATGGCTTTAGTGACCTTTAACTGGTTTTTGTTTTGATTTCTTCCAGTTCCAATTTACGAGGACTTCCGGTGATTATAAACTGCTCTCTGGGATATTTATGGAGCTTAACCCTCTGATTTATAAGACCATTAGAATAGAGGGACCTCAAAAAACGGGAACGTCTCAGTTACACATTCAAAGATATCCAAAATTCACTTCCCCCTTCAGAAACCGGGAAAACAGCTGACACACTCGAAATTCTAAGAAAAAACCCTATTCCCCAACCCCGTCTGGGCGAGCCATTCTAACGAAGAAAGCGTGCGCTGAGAGTGTGAAATCAATCGCACTTAAGGACATGGGATGGAAATTTCACAGTGATATTCGAACGTTTCGGATGGGCGCCCTCTTTTACTTGTAAAGACGTACGGGACGTTCCAGTATCGATATTCAGATAATAATCCCATTGATTCAAATGGTGAACTTTTGGTAACTGTTTTTGGTCTAATCTAGGCAACCTTTGAGCAACATAAAAAAAAAATCCCCTAATCTTATTTTTAAACTGTTGAATACAGTGATTATCGTAAATTGTAGCCAAAGAAAGTCGTTCTGAGGATATAATATGTGTTCCTACTTAATTCATAACAGCGCAAGGGCTTTTTGTTTCTTGTTAAAATAATTAATGGAAGATACCTAAATCTAAACACCTGTTCTTTAATTGAAAATACTGAACCATTTATATCTCAACAAATCAGATTTGAAAAAAAATTACTCAGATGTTGGGATACATCATTCTAAGTATGGAAATAATAGTTTTTAAAATTTAGCACGTTAAAATAAAAAGTTATTGACAAGCAGTATCTTTTGCATTTCTGCAACATATAACAAAATGGAATGATACATTCAAAATTTCAGCTTGGTTGAAAAATTTTAATGCAGTTGTTGGCTATGTTATTACAAATACGTTCACCACATTTCTCACAAATGGATGTGTTAACTCTTTTTAACTTCACTAAACTCTGCAGTAATTTCAGAAGCAACCACGTGCAAATGTTTAAGTGTCAGCTGAAACTTTTTTTAAAAAAAATCACCATAGTATCACAATCTGTTGGGGAATATATGAGCAATTTGTGTTCATAACAGTGCGACATTATTACAACAACCAATTAAATCGATTAACACAGTTTTGTGTGGAAAATACAGTGACCTTTTCGGTTTATTGCAGATATGTGCATAAATATTGTGCACCTTGATATAAAGGGTTAACTCTTTCTCTTAAAAATTATTCATACACCAAATTTATATTGTTACAGCATTATTTTCCTATTTTACGGCCCAAATATTTAATAGAATTGAAGTTATGATACTGGTCCAAATTCGGCGACTAGCCGTATCCTTTGGAGTAAATCTTATTTTTTTAATTCCAGGTGTTTCGATGGTCTTCTGGTGAGATCTCTACTTCGGGATCGATGATCGCAGATTTCAGGTCCGTTTCCTACTAGGGATGTAACGAATATTTGGCAACTGTTCGGCATTAGGCCTCTTCGGCTCGTTTGTCGAATAATCGGCTTTCCGAATACTAGGCACATAATCGGCCGAAAAATATCAGAATAATCATTTTTTAGAAAAAAAGTGCGCTTTCATACATATTTAGCAAAGAATAATGTGCAAAATTACATTTCAGTGCATTTATTATCAAGAAAATAGAACATTTACCCAATTTAAAATAAATTTGGTGTATTTAATATAATGTTATATATCATTTATCATTTTAAAACCTGAAATTATGAAGTAAAAACAATAAATTATCAGTATTTTCTGAAAAGAAAGTTCCGTTTGTTTTTCCATAAATTCCAGATTCAGAAAATAAATGATGGGTGATTGGAAAAAGGTAGACCTTACAGTGGATTTTCTCCTCATTAACATTTTTCCTCATATTTTGCGACCAATTAAGTGGATTCTCCACTCCCTCTTCGCTATTAGAAGTTTTTTTTAAAAAATCAAAATAGCAATTTACTTCTAATAATTTTAATTTATCAACTTAATTTTCTTCTGTGTCTGTCATTGTCCTGTTCTGCAATGATGACTCTTTTCTTTCTGCGAAGAAATCCCAAAATAAAAATGATTTCTCTTTCTTATCAGAATAAGCATATTTGAAAATCTTACAGAAATGCATCAAAATGTTAACATTTTTTTAAATATAATTTTAATAAACAATCAATTTTATTATTTTTTTAATTTTTTATTTAAAATTTGTGAAACATTTTATTTACAATCAAAAGTAAAATGTTTTTAAAAAGTGGATATTCGGTCTGAAATTTGGCGGAATATTTGGTATTCGGCTATTCGGCCAAATCCCTATTCTTTACATCCCTATTTCCTACAAGGATTTTCCGTGTAAGTCGTCGGTCTGGTGCACGTGATATCGAAAGTCGAGGGTAAAACCTTGGCGTGGAATTTCAAGGAAAGGATGGAGACTCGCAGAACTTTTATCCTTCTTAACTTGTGGAAGGCCTTCCACCCCTTTGGGTAGGCTGGACCGGGTGGGTTGTAAATAAATAAATAAATACAGAAATCCTACCTGTTAAAAATAATCACCTCTTACCAAATTAATCTTGGTGTAATCCCAAATGGAACATTACTCTCACTAAACTAAGTTAATCTTTCGGAACTTCAACCTTTGTTCAAAATATTTGTCAGAAGCAAGATCTTTTTTTCTGGATAGAACAATAGATGAAATTTCATTCACATGTTCATTTAACCCTTTCTGGTGCAAGGTGTGAAAATTTTTGAAATATAATTATAAAAACATCATGAATGGGTTTAGTTTATTGTCTAGACGTGGAATTTACAAAAAAAGTTAACTTGACTCCTTCCTCGGGGGGGGGGGGCTTCTCGATATGCTGACACCCCCCATCATAGGAGGACCCCACCGGGGACAGCCATCTTCATACGTTCAAAAAATAATAACAAATCATAATACACAAAATCATAAATTAATACTTCAAGGATATTAGAGATCAATAATCAAGTAAAGTTGCTAAAATTGTAATCGTCAAGAATTCAAAAAATATTCCCATCTCCGAGTCAAAAGATTGAGACATTTTTAATATGTAATTAATCCTACAAAGAAAGCGATATTTCATTGTTCTCCCATTTATATTCCGAAAAGAGAATAATTTCCTAACTTTTTCTGCTATTTTTCGGGGGAAGTGTTTTTTCTTAGAAAATTTTTAACTTGTGTTGTTGAGCATTCTATGCAGTGTAACACTAAGCCATAAAGGGTTAAAGATGTGTGCCTACCGTGACATCGCTATTTTAGAGATGCATTACAGCAAACTAAATCTTTTATTCTGTTATATAACCGAGTTAGTTTTCTTGAAAAATCAAATTGATGTACATATTCCCAAAGAAGCTATTTTGCAAGCTTAGTAAATGATAATGCTTCCAGTTTGATATACGAAATGAAATTTTTTAAAATATTTAATATATTTTAAGAACGGGCAAATATTGCTTTCAATGTATTTTAAAATGAGGTTGTTTCCAATGACTATGCTCCCCAAAAAAGATTTTTTAAAATTTTTATAAACCACCAAGTAAACCGAATTTACTAATAACCATACTTTTTTTTACAATAATAACTTGATGAATTTTTTTCAGCTTTAGTCTCTAATTTTGAAGTTTTATTTATGCGAAATTGAACATTGGGCCAAAAAGTTTTCAAGCAAGGCGATCTTGGGCTTTTTATGAACTTAAGTCATCCTTGAAGTGGTGCACAGAAAATGAATTTAAAATTTAAAGTTTAACGCGAAAATCTACTTACTTCCATAACACCAAAGATTTGTTGATAATTACATTGTCATTCCGTAGTCACAGCCGTGTATTTCTTTGGAAAATTCTGATCTGCACATTTCCAGGCAAACCTGAAATATAGGATTCAAGAAATATATGTCTATTATAATTTTTCTACGTAATGAGGAAATGTATTGTCAAATAATTTCAGGTCCATTGAAGAGTACGATTGAATAGTATAACAAGAATATGAGGGATCAGTATGTTATGTAGTACACATTTCTTTTCTTCTCCATCTTGCTAACATCACCATGGGCAGCCAAAAGATGAGCGTGATTACGAAAGTAGTTTTTTCGCTCTCGGAGAGGTCTGAAAATTCTAAATTCGTCAATACTTCAAGGTATTGTTTTTTGAAGATTGCAGTATTTTCTATAAAATAATTTAGCATAAGAGAAATTAAAAAGCACAAGAATTTCACATTCATCCTGTAATTTATTTTATTTATTAAGTAATTTATCGCCGATTCCATATGCATTTTTTATATAATATTAAACTAATATATGTATCAAATTTATGCATCTGTTATATGAGGCCGAAAAAAATGATAGCAAATATTTTATTTATCTGTTATCATGGAGGGAATGATATAACAAGGTAATTACAAATCAACCGCTTTTGAGAAAATGCAGATGAACGTTTTTCTTATCTATGATTGGCCTAATGGCTCATTTCCATGCACGTCCATAACTCGAAAATGTTATTGTTACCTAGTTATAGCACGAGACCGGTCGCCCCATGATAGATGAGCATTTTTCTGCTAGTTTTACCTTTATAATGCGTGCTATAGTCTTTTCTAAAAAGCACTGTTAATTGTTTCAGATATGTGTTTCTTTACACATAAATTTTGAAAACTAATTACATTAGTGAATAAAGTAATTAGCTAAACTTAATTAACGATATTTTGGCGGTTAGCATTAAAAGCTCTGATACCACCCGCGAAATGATAAAGCATTAATTGCTCTTACTCGCAAAAGGATAAAGGAAGTGCTTTGATGTTCGCTTTTGAAAATCTAGCCTCACCATTCTTGCTCAAAACTTTTGCAATTGTATTGAATTATATATCAGTAAGAATGAAAACTTTTTTCATATCAAGAAATTATAAGACTTTTCTGAATAACAAAGAACAATTGAGTATTTCCATCATTGGGATGATATTTTAATAAACCTTATGTGTGAAAACTGTGACTTCGGAAAGATTTACCTGATAGGAGTTAGGATTGGTAAACTTTTCCCCATCATCTGACGGTTCATTGTCCCTGCAGTTTGTTTGATATGGAGAAGGAAGAAGGTGTTTTTCTTTCTCCTGTAAACGTATTATTTTAATATTGGATAACAGCCACATTTCATGATTAAATCAATATATTGGTTGATGATAGAAAATAACACAATAAAAATGTATTTTGTATACATTGTTAAAAATTCTGTAAATTTAGCGACTTGGCAAGTGTTTTGGCGATATGTTTGGCAACTTTGTGACAAGGTTTGCGGCATATTTGGAGATTTTTACCCTTCTCTAGAAAATTCGGCAGTCTCCCGCGAGTTTAAAAACCTCGCAGCAATCGCGATAAGTTCAGCCTGACAGCGGCGTTGCAAGACCTCTGTTCCCTTCCTCCTTTGCCAGACTCTTAAATCTTGTCGATCAAATCACTTCTGAACATTTTGCCACCGTTCTGCATTTGCCGAACGTGGGTAGCGTGTCTGCGACCGGAAGGCACCACATATTCGTCTGCTTCGCCTTAAGTTCAGTTACTGTTTTGCCTTCAAGGAGTGAGTGCGACTGGCGATCGTCGGTGACGAGGCTGCTCAATTTAGTCGAGTGACCCTAGCCAATTTGAGGCGTATTCTTTTGATGTTTTACCGAGCTCTATTCTTTGAGCTGGTTTGAACTTGTAGTCTATTGAAGACTGAATCTGTTTTGATTTATCCGCTATAAATATTTGTAAATAACAGCCAGGGACGTGGCGAGATTCTCACATCTAGGGGGGGGGGAGTGACATACAAAAAATGCCGACTCTAATGATGAACTTTGCCGACTTTAAAAAACGACTATTTTTTATACTGTCCAATATACATAGTTCGTACTGTGATGTATAAGATCATTTTAGGTTATGAGGAGATTAAATATCTAGGAATCACCAAAGACAAAAGATTTACCTACAGATATCACAATGAAAATATGAAGGGGGAAAAGTAGCTTTCAAATGAGAAGAATCGACAAATAGATTCCTTAAAAGGAAATACTTTGTATATTCGAGAAAATATGAGTATTGGTAGTAAATTTTTAACTGCGCGTGAGCGAAACATAGTATATATCTTCTTTCATAATCTTGAAGCCATATATATAGGGCAGCTTAGATAATTCCAACTGAATACCGTCAAAATTCAGAAAGTTATCGGCGTTGTAGTGAGAGGAATTACAGTTTCACTCTAAGAGAAACTAACGATGAGGGTTTTCACAAACTTATACTTAAACTTAAATCTCTGATACACCGAATTGGCGCATTATGGCCAAAACTGGCTCTTGCGCTAAGAAACACAAAACAACCAACCAACCGATACACCGAATCTGAATTTTCTAAATGTTGAATATGTTGAATACCCATGCATACTTATAAGTTAAGCACACAGTTTAAATTGCATTTCGACTATTACTATCCGAAGATTAAATTTTAAATAATATCATTTGTGAAATATCCATCATTATTTTGCTTCTCTTGGAGAACAGCTTTAATTCCACTCGCTGCAATGCCGATGTTTTCTGACTTTTAAAGATATTAAACTGGAATTTTAATATAAATTGCCTAATATACCTTGTTTTGAAATTATGAAAAAAAATTATTTTATACAGATACTCGTATTTCCTTGAATATTCAAAGTATTTACTTTGAATTTTTATATAATGCTTCGATGACATACTCTCACGTCTTATGTAAGTTTCGTACAGTAAAAAATTATTTACTTCAAATGCTGATATCTTCTTTAATTATCAATGTATTTACTTCAAATATTAATGCAGTACTTTTCTAACATATTGTGAAGTATTCTGTAAATTTCGTATTATTTCGTGAAAAACTCTTCAAGTTTTAAGCAAACCAACATTCCGAAAAATTTGGGATTTCTTAGAGAAACTTTTATATCTTCCCGAATATTCGTTTTATTTATACGAAAATGCTTGTAAATATTGCGCACATCACTCAAAAGAATTGATGAAAGTTGCAAAGCATTATCAGTTTTCTGTGAAGCGGGATGAGCCCAAATCCCTTTTTCCACTTCATCAATTTCTGGTCGGTCTCCTAAATGCTCTCGTGACCGAATCTTCAATGTAAATTGTGAGTTAAAACCCATTATTTATATGGTCGACGTTTGAGGAAAATTCATACAGCCTTCCGGGATGTATTCGAAAAAACTAGAAATTTGATTATGTATACCTCACTTAACCTGAAAGTTTGTTCAGGCACAAGCGAGTGCATTCAGCTGCTTCACAGAAAGCTGATAAAGCACATTTCTCCCGAAATGCTGTATGAATTTTCCTCGAACTTCTACCATATAAAGAATAGGTTTTAATTCACAATTTACATTGAAGATTCGGTCACGAAGGCATTTAGGGAACCGACCAGAAATTGATGAAGTGGAAAAGGGATTTGAGCTCACCCCGCTTTACAGAAAGCTGATAATGTTTTGTAATTTTCATCAATTCTTTTTTGTAATGTGAGCATTTTCATAAAAATAACATGAATATTTGGGAAGATGTAAAGGTTTCATTTAAAAATCCTAAATTTTTCCTCGTGTAATTTTCCTTATAACTTGCAGAGATTTTCACGAAATAATACGAAATTTACAGAATACTTCACAATATGGTAGAAAAGTACTGTGTTAATATTTGAAGTAAATACATTGATAATTAAAGAAGATATCAGCATTTGTAGTAAATAATTTTTACTGCGCATGCGCGCAAGGTAGCGCAATTTTTAATTCACAACTTCAAAGCCAGATATATAGGGCAACTTATATAAAATGTCCAATTCAATACTACGAATATTCAGAAAGATATCGGGATTTTGGACAGCACTGTTTTATGTTATATGCCATCTGCTACCTCCAGATGGCATTTGCTCACCCATGTTCCCTATGTGATTTTGGATGCTTATCATATGCTATATCAAATTTGGTCACGTTTTTTAACCTCTCTGTGTAAATAATAAATATAATAATCATTACTAGGCGATTAACATGTCACTAAACTTAATTTACAGAATTGGTATATAAAAGACCACAGAATCTAATAGCTTCCTCCATTAGTCAATTTCGATTTTTTAAAAAAATTCGTTGAAAATTGGAAAATTTAATTACGTGTAAATTTTTTGCGGTACCATATGCGATAAAAAAGTTTAGAAAGTAATGAGACAAATGATAAACTGTGCACACTCTGTCTCCTGAAAAGTATTCTGAAAAATTAATAGTAAAGAAATTGTTCGGTCCAATTGGACAATATAGTCCATTTGGGGCTTCGTAGTATAGCGAGGAGAACCGAGAATATATTTTGGACGCATCTCTTTCTTCCAACTGGTATCAAAATTTCATAAAGAGATTCAATTTTGGTACACGTAAATTTTCACATACTCACAAGTAGATAGGGAGACAGGCCGCTAACTTTTGAAGGATTTGTTTAAAAATTCAAACGATTCTAATGATAAAACGAAGCTAATTTTCATCTATCTAGCTGGTTGAGGTGCTGATTAGTCGTGTCCGCATACAAGCGGACGGACAGATAGATATCCTTGTATCCTTCGTAAGTAATGAGAGAGTGATAAAAAAAGCAGATGTGTTAAATAATTTCCATTTTACACCGTCTGGTAATGGCACCCAGGGCAAGTGCCGTGCCTGCCTTACTTTAGCTACGGCACTGACCTGAGAGTTAATTTCGTTAATATTTTAAAATCCCTTAATTTATATTTTAATATTATTTGCGTAGTTGAAACTCAATTTCAATGCGCCAGTATACTCTCAAAAGCAGAACAGTTGAGTAAAGCCATTGTTTTGCTCTTTCTATAACGATGTAACCATGATAAAATACTCCTCCCCCAAAAACTCATAAATATGAGGATACGCATGAAAGAGTTCCAGATTTTATTATTTATTTAGAAAAGCGTCAGAAAAATTGCTTAAATGGACTGGTAGGACAGTAAAAAAGACTAAATCCTTTACGTCTTGGCCTTTTTAATTCTTGATTGCAAAAATATAAGCATGGATTAAAAAATGCCAAGATAGTTTTTAAGAATCCGAAAACATAGTTAACAATGAAATTCCTCTTTGCTGAATTTAGAAACATAAAATAAATTATTTTCCATCGCGGCGCCCCAACTCAAGACTGACACCTGGGTATCAGTACTGGCTGTGTAACGTTCTTCTGTTATTTCCAGGAAGAACATTTTCATTACATTTGCAACTCGTGTTGAATTTGTGATGTCTGGTTTGTTCTGCTACAAACGAACTTTAAATTTATTAACCGAAATTTCCTCCCGATTTTCTTATTTTGATGCAACGAGCCTAACATATACAATTCAAAAAATTGTTGTAGTCTATAAGAAACTAAAACAGCATTTTTTTTATTGAAAATGACGAAGAACATATTAAAAAAATTCTTGACTTTTTTTTCAGTCGGTTAATGTTTCTATTTAAAATAACGATTTTTTATGCAACTGATTTCTATAAAATTTTTTGCTTCTGGCATCATGATCATTAGCCGACTAATCGTATTTATTACGAAAACTGATATATCATGCCGACTCAGGAAAATCTACGCATATTGAAAATAGCTATATGAGCTGATTCCTCATCAATACAAAAAAATACTAGTATTGTATCTATGACAAAAAGTCAATTTTGACGATGTATTCACATAAGCAAAAATCGACATTTTCTCTGAGCGGCAAACATAGTTTTGCCGATTTCGCAATCAGCAAGATTTTCATTCCGAAAGATAAAATGTTTCCGATTAAATATTATTAAAATATTCCTCAAAAATACCGACTTGATTGAAGAAAATCATGATGTTTTGATACCATCGCAACCGTGTATCTCCAATTATCGTAATATAATATTTCGTTCGATTATTTTTTCAAAATTTGCCGACAGATCTGATCAAAATGCCGACGTCGAAAAAATCTGGAGGGGGGGGGGTCACACACCCCTTACCCCCACCTCGCCACTTCCCTGCATGAGGCTGAACGATATATTTTCTTTCGGTGTGGAGATTTTCCCGATTCAAATTCGCTTATGGGCAGTCCAAGGTCAACGTAAAAATACGTGTGAAACGCGCAGAGGATTAATGTGGTATTCTATGATTTTACTTCTCTGTAATGCTTTTATTTATGCATCACCGTCAGGCGTCGCTATTGTTTTTTGAACGTTTTTATTCTTATTTTGTTATCATTCTTCTGTTAAAACACGGCCTATCTAGGCGTATTAAAGGAGCATCATTACTTGCAATTTTGTAATCGGAATCCTGAATGATGCATTTCTATTAATTTCACTTTTGACGTGTCATGTTGTATCCGCTTTTATAGAAATAGATGATTAAGCAATTATGTATCTTTTGTGTATAAATTATATTATTAAAATATTACCTTTAAAAAAATAACTTTTTCCTTCCTAAATACTTTATAGGAAATCAAAACGAAGTTTAGTAGATTTCAGCAAAGAAGTATTCTAACAGCAAACTAATGCATACTGTATATTTTATTTTCTTTCTATTATTTATATTTTGTATTCTAGATTTGTGACACTTTAAAATTATCGTCAATGGCAATAATTCTATTGTAGCATATTATTCATTAGGTAATTTTTTTGAATTACTCTTTGATAGATTTATTGGAAAGTGTTGTGACTCGGAATTAATGCCGTCATGTCTACAATTTTTTTCAGGCAACTGGCTTTTATATATGAGCTTTTATTTTAGTAGATGGAAATTGTGCTCTGTATTTG
This sequence comes from Araneus ventricosus, assembly GCA_013235015.1. Taxonomy (NCBI): domain Eukaryota; kingdom Metazoa; phylum Arthropoda; class Arachnida; order Araneae; family Araneidae; genus Araneus; species Araneus ventricosus. Next base: position 323,519 of record BGPR01000944.1, read on the forward strand.
TTTGTTTTAAAAAAAGGTTTAATTTATTACTTGCATTCATCGGTTTTACATACCGAATTTTAAGGGTGGGAAAAATACTTTTAACATCTGTGTTTTCTTGTAATCAGAAGTTTCGCTTTTTTTCTTTCTCATTTCTGTCTCTTTGCTTCTGTTCCTAACACAAATTTCGGTACTATGCAAGTTAAGCCATGCTGATATATTGAAAATATTAACATAAAATACATTCTGCAAGAGTAGGAGTTTTTTATGATGTGATTATAGACTTTTATACGTTTATGTATTCATTTTCGAAAGTTCGTGAAATGAAAATTATTTCTACATATTTAAAAAAGACAAACGAAAAAACAGGACACAATTTTTCTTCTGCTCGAAAACAATGCTCTAGATATGCAAACATAGTCGTAAAATCAGCTGCGAATAAAAATCCCTGTAATGATTTAAGTTAAACGAGTCATTTAAACATTATACATTTTTTATTAACCCTCTGAGTGTTTTACACGTATTTCTACGTTGACCTTGGACTACCCTAAAAGCGTAAAACACGCATTTCAACGTTTGGTCGAAAACATCCCGAAATCGGTTTGCACTGAATTTTACGTTCATTGTGAACTGACTCTAGAGGGTAACACACATATTTTTCCGAATTTCTTACCCCCTTTCTTGGTTTGACATCCTAATTGATCATCTGGGGAGAGCAACGGTCAGCACAATGAAGACTGATAAAGATGTACTTACTGCAAATGAGGAATGTCACAGGATCCTAGACCCCACACTCCCCTGCGGTTTGGGGAATTTTAATGCTATTTGCATTGAGGTTATCTTTCAGGAAGAATTGCGGTATCGGATTTTTTTTTTCGCATTGTGTGTGTGGGAATTTGGAATCTCATTCCGGATTAGTTTGGTTTAATGTCAGCCGGGTTTGATGCTGTATTATGTTTCAAGTGCTATTCTTTTAATACAATTTATGTGATATAAGATTGCCTCAATGTTTTAAAGATCAATCTCGAATGCCTATGTAAAATAGATATTGTGGTTTAAGTAAAATAGATTTTTTTCCAATACCGCATTCAAGCATAAAAAAATTTGAAAGCCTGGGGGGTTGCTAAGAAAATCTGCTATTTATATATAGTTGAACAGTGTTCTTGAATCAACACATTTGACCCGCATTCAACTAGATGTATACTTCTTTCATATTAATAATCTCTATTTACTCATTTTTCCTTTTTAAAAATACAGTAAAATTAATTTTTTGTCAAAAAATAGAGCAAATTTTAAGATATATAAAAATGATGCATTATTTTGATCGTTTTATCTTTCAGATCAAATCGAAAATTTCAGTTTTACAATAATTATTTCATTATATAGATTTGATTTTCATTAAAAAAATTAATTTTCAGGTTTAAGCGTAATTTTATTAGACTAGAACAGATTTTAACTTCCTTATTACACTATTTAGAAAAATATCATTTAAATTCATAAAAATTGCAATGAAAAAATTCACTCCGAAAAATCATTATTATTTTATTAAATAATTATTAGTCGGAAATTTATTTTTAGGTCACTCTGAAATGAAAAAAATAACGTACATGGAAATAAATGTTAAAGAAAGTAGAAGAAAATTTTATTTTTACAATTATAAAATATTTTCTTTTTGTAAAAGGCAGGGGAAAATATAGTTTAGATGAAAACGATAAGAACAATATCGACTAAATTTGATGTTTGGGTGTGTGATCTTATCAGACAATTAATAATCTTATTATGAGACTGATAATATCTGCAGCCCAACTGTCTTACGTTTATTGCAATAATCAATGAAAATGTTTATTTATTGCCTAAAATAAAAGAAGACAAAAATAATTCTCAGAAAATATTATACGAACACAGTATTTGCGCATTAGTTCCTTGAAGCACAATATTTTTTCTGATGTATTATTAAGCATTCATCTATAAATGATTAAATCTATATAGCTAAATTGAATTGCTTTCGGTAAACGCCATGCCAACTACAAGTTAAATTTTCATTAATGCTCTAAGAAAAGAAATCCATTAATATATGTTACAAACCTTTGATACATCCAGATCCAGTAATAACAACTTTGAAGAATATTCTTCCGATAAAAATAGCAGTCTCTGGCTTTGGATTATTTCAAAATATTACCGTCACATGCGGGATCATGTGTTTTATCGCAATATCTTGTGTGTGTGCTGTAATTTGTAAAGTATGTTTTTTTAATGAAATTTTGATTTATATATACGTTTTCATTTTCAGTCTGAACTTCAATGGATAATAATTAGACTATCATTTATTGTCCAAGTTATATAATATATTTGAATTAGATCTATAATGGATTTCGATCTTGCACCATTCAAATGCTTATTATCCTAGAATGTATTTTATACATGGATCAACTGTATAAAATACATTCTCATTCATTTATTTTCTTAAAAAAATAGTAAAGTGTCAGTTTTATGTTAGTTAAATTTCCTTTATATTTGTTATGAAAAGCCCAAAAATATTTTTGTATACCACACCGACAACGTCCAAGACATCTATAAATTGTGAAAAGGCACCTGAATAATTTCGAATAGGTGTTAGATTCTTCTCCTTATTCTTTGATTTTGCCAAGTTTGCAAAAAATTGTCTGTATAAAAAACAAATCAATCATTTTTTACTTTGTAGCTGGCGCATTTTCGTAAAATGGATAGAAAAAAGTTTGATATTTTTTTCTTTCTAGTAAACGAAGTATACAAAGAGAAAGTATTATAATCGTCGATCGTAAATTTCAACCCGAGATTTTGATTAATCTCCGCGTTTTAGACCTCCCTGAGTCCGAAAAACACAATTTTGGAATTTTGTTTGTGAACGCGATAACTCAAAAACGGTTAAAGCTAGAAAGACGAAATTTGGTGTATGCACTTTATACAAAAGTAATATATTTCAATCAATTTTTGGATAAAGTCCGTAAACGGGAAATTTGTCTGTTAGGGTTCATATAAACACGATAACTCAAAAGCTTAAATAGCTAGATAGATAAAATTTGGTACACAGTTTCAAAAATTAGGAATGTAGGTCCGTATTAAATTTTGTTCGAAATCCCTCAAAGCGTTGACAGTCTGTCGGTTTCTGTAATCGCATGCTTGTGAATACAATAATTCCCAAACGCAACGACTTAGATAAATGAAATTTGGTATGTGGTCTTTTAACCCTAATTGTCCAATTTTCGTTTCAATCGGGTAAAAAAACTCTAATGCCCCTGAAACTGAATATGCCATTACTTTTTGATAAAAAAATTATAAATAAAGAATTAAATTTAATTTTGAAAATTTCGCGACTGGATGCTCTAGTACCTCTGGACTATAATATCAAAGGTGTTTCAGGTGAATTAAATTTCCGTTTATTTTAATAGAAGATAATCTCTTGCGTACTAAATAAAGGTATATGAATAAACTATTTCTTCTAACATTTAGTGCATTGGTTTTCTAAATGTAATCTTTAGTTTGAGGATTATTAACTCGCCCACTTAAAAGGCATATATAACAAGTTTCAGTACAAAAGGCTTGTTTTATTTAAAACATTATTCAAGGGGTTAAGAAGGTTATTTATAATCCTTCATATGTATTAATTATTACTGGCTATTTTGGAATATAGATTATTATGTGACTCTCTATATAATAGATGTTTATGTGCATACAAAACGGATTAAGCCAGTTAAGCTCCGTTTATATTTGTGATCGGCTCTAAATTTTTTTACCTTTTACCGAATACTAAATCAAAAAGCAATATGAGAAGTTTTATAATGCCATCAGAGATTAGTAAAATATATATAAATGGCAATGTTGTTGATCCTTAAAATTAAGGATATAATTTTTACATTCGTAGACTAATATGCTGACGTGTAGACTGAAAATAAATTGAAGTCAAGAATATAAAAAAGACAACTAATAATATAAAGTACAGCCAATATCTAAAATACAACTATTAATAAACATCAAATAAATTGAAATCACAGACATCTAAAGAATATCAACTTTCATGCAACTTCGATGATGTTCATATTTTTAGAAACTCACAACATGAAAAATCATGTTGTGTGCCTTCATTTTTTTGGCCCAACGGTCTGGTCTAATGGTCTGGTCTAGTCTAACGGTGTTTATTTTTGTCATCTGGTGTTATGGACGCGGGCAGAATGAGGCATCTCGAAAACATGAAGTGTAATTTTGTCACACGACAGGTGGGATCTCCGAAAGCAGTAAAACCTAGTTTGAATAGGTTCCAAGCTGAATAGGACGAATTCTTGCGGTTAGCTCGCCCCTGCCCACGGGGGTTGCTGATTGTCCACAATTCAGAGGGGGGGGAGACTTTATCTGCTGCGCTTTTGGGAAAATCTTCTGTTGGGAGGAAGACACATTTTTAAAACAGATAAAGGTTCTGCAGCCGCTTGCTTTTCGAATCGCTTTAGAAAAAAGACCGAACCACTCAGGGGTTAAACATGATACATTAGTCCTTCTAATTAATGATACATTATTTTCTTAAACATAATACAGTAAAGTCCCGCTAAGTAGGACTAGATAGAACCGGACCCTGTCCGGATCACAAAAGTCCGGATTAAAAGGAATTTGACTTCAAATGCACATAATACAAGTTTTAGAAAGGTCGATTTTTTAAAACCAATGGGTTTTTTTTTCATAGATACATACAACTTTTTCTACAGCCTAATATTGGTTTTAATAATAATGTATACTTTGAACTAAGTATTTAACGTCTGAAGTTAATTAGGATTAACAAACAAACCATCTTTGCAGATACATAAAATGCAAATTTTTTATGTAAATGATTATTTTAAAATCTCGTCCGGATCAACCAGATGTGAAACGGGATAATTGGAATTTTTTATTAATTTAATACTAATTATTTTAACATTTTCCTTCAATAACTTCAGATGATGTTATACAAATAATAAATTATGTATATACAAATGCGATGACTGGTTAAAATTCCAATTCGATGTCAAAAAAAGAGGTAAGAAAATAGTTCTATTCTAGATACATAAAAAAAGAAAGTCAAATCTTTAGTCTGAAATATCGTAGAAGAATATTAAAGGACACATTATCATGCTACGTTGTATCGGTCTTTATTCTTAAATATTTATTTTTTTTACAGTAATGTTTTATGCACACAAAAATACTTATTTAATTTTCCATCGGGCGCGCGTGTGTGACATATTCACTAGAGAAAAATTTTATTTTATATCTTTTTTCCAGAGGGAGTTAAGAAAGCATGAGAGATACAACAGAAAATATGTCGTTTTATATCTTTTTACCAGAGTATACTACGACAGTTCGACCTTGGCTATTATTACAGCTCCTTTGGACAAGTCATGATAGTAATGGTTTGGAATTCGAGGCGTTTGTAAAGACTCTGAGAATTTGCTATTTCTATTTCAGAGATACATGCGACTGTCTATGCTTAAATCTGTAAAATATATATAAAACAGACTTTTTGTATTTTATATCTAAACTTCAATTTCTTTACTTCTATATTATCTATACTGTTTTATATTACAAAATGAAATATTTCAGATCTGTAACTGGTAATGTTATTTATTTCATTTTCACGTCATTCAACTAATTATTTGATCAATTTATATTGCTTTTGTGTTTCCTTTTACATTTTTTCCATTCCTTTTTGAATAGAAATTGTTTAAAATAATTTTCTTTTATTAACCCTTTCCCAATTGCTACCTTATTTTAATAATTACCCTCTTTTAAATAGATATTTTGCGATAGCGTATCTAAGAAATAAGTGCGCCTTCTCTGCAAGGCCGGCTCGAACAAAAGCGGGGCCTGGTGCAAAGTAGATTTGTGGGGCCTTGAAACTAATTTCATAAAACAAAATTATAACTTATAGCATTTTGCTATTTATTTATTACATTGCACAAATTAGAATATTAAGGACTTACGGAACACGTGAAAAAGATGAATAATTGAATTTTTTAATTTTTGAATGATTTTGAAGGTGATTAAATTTTTAACTTCATAAAAAATAATTCAAAATAATAAAAAATTATTATTTTGAATTATGAGAGAGATTTTTCTGTAGATATGACGGTCATTTATAAGATCAATTTTTCAGAACTGTCACATAATTTTAATACAGTTCAGATAAATTAATATTTAAATAAATATTATAATATTGTGACCCTGTTATGCAAAGCTCGAGGACAAATTGGGATTTCATTAAATAAATCAATGCTATTCATTTTGTCCTGTAAAATTCACATTTAAGTCTCTGCGTTTTCAGACAGTTTGTGAATAGCATTCTAATTACGTAAAAATTCTAATGATACCCCATGTTTGTGATAAATTTCAAATCTATTCTTAAAAGAAAAAAATGTCTCTATAGATTATGACTAGAAAATATTGAATTTGGAAATATTCTTTCACAGAGGAAACAGCTGATTCTTAAAATCAAAATTGTTTTTTTTTTCATTTCAAGTTCTTTTATTTTTACATTCAAGTGTCACTTTTATCTAACTCTGCCACTATTTCCTTTGTAGTTATTATATAGCAACGGATTCGGAAAACTTCCGCGCTTTTGCGCATGCTCGGGGCGGAGTTATTTGCATCAAAATAGGGGGAAAGTGAAGAATGGAAGAGTGATGTTTACATTTTACTGAGCGTGATCTATCAAAGAACTCCGGAAATGCGCTCATATGACTCATTGCCTGACACCCCTTTCCGATGTAAAATCGTCCAAAAGAGGTAGTCTCGGAATCCGTGGTCAGACTATATTAAAAGAAGATAGAATCCCGATGCACGATACTTTTCAAAAAATTTTAAAATGCCTTCTAAATGTGAATTTGTATACCGATATCTTTATTAGAATTTTGAAATATCTGGTTCGTAATATTTATTTCATTCAGTATGTCGTACCAAATAACTAAACTTAATGAAAAAATCAAATGAAGTTTATTTTCGCTCGATTGGATTTAGGATTCCTTTCTCATGTCAATATTATATCCATAAAGGAAATTCAAAGCTAGAGAAAATTGGGGTGCTTGAGTGTGATCTCACAGATTTAACATATTGGAAGCGACATTCTCTCGTCACTTCTGACGGTGATTTTGGAGTGAGATATATGAGAGGCTATACCAGCGCATTTCGGATCTTGCATATTATTATATATATTTTCCTAAGTCACGAGAAATGAGTTTGCAGAGAAGATGATCTTGAAATATGCAAATTTTAATAATGTTTTGTAATTCAAAATTGCATTAATGAAAAGCAGAATTAAAACAAAACTGCCAAAAGCTTTTAAGTTTCAGTTTGAACTGGTGCACTTATAGTAGACTAGTCCACTTTTTCGTCAACAGTGGATGTGAACAATAAATTTTCTTTTATTGGCGGTATAACGTTGGTTTTTGTGAAAAAGCTCTAAATAAGAACCAAATTGTTTTCCTTCCGCATTCAAAGGCGTAAATCCGGACTTTTTGAAGATCCGGACGTCAGCTTGAAATCCGAACGTATGGTAACCTCAGTTATAGTACCACTCTGTTCACACAGTTCCCCAAATATAATTCATCGTTTTCTGAGATGCTTTCAGATTTGACTGATTTGATCTTTTCCTTTAGACTTTTACAAGTAAAGACAACAAGTAAATCGTTCTTATATACTAACTACATTAACATATCTTAAAATATAATATTTTGATGGGCTCTGGAGTGCAATCTAATAAAATTGTGAAATACTTAGCTTTTTTATTTAAATATATTATTTACTTTCTAGCTTTTTTAGGCAAAGCAGAAATCAGTTCGTTTTGTATTCTATGGGAAAAATAGGAACGCTATGCTGATTTCACACAACGCTACAAATTTCGTTTCATGATTGGGTGAAATTTTGAGATAATTCGATGAGACCTAAGAAATTACCATTTTGTGTTTTATATAAAGCATCGCTACTTCCCTTGAATGTTAAATTATACTTTGATAAATATAAAATTGAAACCACTATTCTTTTATTAGCACATTTTATATAGTGTGTTTCGTTTTAGGTTACTTTTTCATGTTCTCTCTCATAGTGCTGCACAGCGTGAATTTCTTTTTAAATCGTAACAATTTATGTATAGCTTGTTGCCGTCCTCTTAATTAAGACAAAAGCTGTTTTTTTAATTATTAGAATTGTTTTTGCGAATGTCATATGGCTTAATTTGATTTGCACGATTTTGATTTTTCAATAACTGTTAATTATATGTTTATTCAGTTTGTTGCACATTTTCGGTATTTAAAAATTTTGAAAGGGAGTTCGTCTAGTTTTCAGCAAATTATTTTCTTTATTTTTCTATATTTTTTCTTAAATTTATAAGATCCACACATATATTTTCTTCCGGCATCTCTGTCTCTTAGTCATGTTTTGAATTTTTGCAAAAATAATATTAAAAAGTTAAGATAAATTTTTTAGTTGTATGATTACAGCAAGCAATAAGGTACAATATTTAGTATATTTTAATAATATATTATATTAAACAATTGTCTTCCTTTAAATACGAGCATTTTATTTATTTTCCCACCTAGTGATAAAAACTTACCATTTACTATCAGCCGTTAAAATTCAAGCATAAAGAAACACACTCTTTTGACTTTCCTTGCTCCGCTTTGGCTGTGGTGTGAGATTCAAAGCCGAACCTTGCCTTTGATTGGTCAACGTGAAATGTGCACATATCGCCTAATTATATTAAAATGTATGCATTTTCAGATTAAAATAAAAAAAAAGCATATTTAATTTGAAAACCGGTCAGTTGCGCGGGACCTATTGCGGTCGCACCGTTCGTATCCCCTCTAGCCGGCCCTGCTTCTCAGGTTGGTATAGAGGCCGCGCCTGCTGGAAGGTTAACCCTTTGGGTTCAGATTTAAGTGGGGTGTTAAAAAACTCGGCGGGGTGCTAGGGGTATTGAAACTAAATGAATAGATGTTGTGTCAAGCACACACAAATTTATTAAGACACTTATTATATTTACAGAAACGTTATTTTATAGCGGTTACAATTCACTGCCTTCTCCTTTCTATGGTAGGTGGCGCTACTGGAGCCATCCTTTTTCCCATGATGCCTCTCTCTGATTCTAGTCTGTATACTTGTCTTGTGTTGTTTTCTGTTTTCGTTGATTTTCTTTAATGTCCTGTGCTGTGTTACGTAGCCTAATAAAAATGGTTCCTGAAATTGAATTGATCCTTCAACAGCGGCATTCCATATAAACAAGAGTCTCCTCCCTCTACAATTTACAATTTGATTAAGAGTTTAGGAGGGGAATCATTTATTAGTAAATGAAAACAATTGCTTTAAAGGTTCATAAGACTAGAGATGTGAATATAAGAAAGCTGAGAGCCGTTATGCTTAAGAAACGAATATACTGTAAATAAGAAGAATTATTATTTATTATTCTTATAAGAATTATTGTAAATAAGCACACACCATATTGAGGCACGTCCCAAGCTGCTAGACTCCTTCTTCTCTATCGGCTGCCACGGGAAGAATGAGAATCACCGCAGAAATCTGGAATTTGCTGCTCTCAGCTTTTTCTGCAACTGTCTTTAGATTGTGTCTCAGCCGTTACAAGATGTCATCGGGGTGTATGTTTATTAATGAAATTCTCAGAGGATATAAAATAAAATATAGATTCTCCTCTACATTTATTTGAAGAAATTTTTGCGTTTGGAACAGATTTAATTTGCTGATGTATGCAATAGTATATAAAACTAGAATATTTTGTTTATTTGAGCGATGATATGCATAGCAATTAGAATTGTAAATAAAATATAAATGTATAAAAGAAACAAAATAAAAATTAATTAATTCAGGAAATCACGAAAAGCAATTTCGTAATATTTTTGAAGGGTGTGATATTTTTCAAAGCAAGTGAGCAAGTAAGTTTCTCTTTCCAAATCCCTTGTAATTCTTCACTACAAAATTCGCTATCGCCGATCGAAAGTCTTCTGATGCGTCTTTGAAATCTTGATATTATTTCACATTCATCATGACTTTCTAGTCGGCAACTGTCTTCAAAATTTTCACTTTGGAATTCTCAGTACTCATAACAATCCTATCTCTCAAAGTCCCCTCTTTCATTAAAACTTTCGTCAACACTTCCATAAAATATATTACTTATTTCTGACATTATGGGACAGTATATCAAAAACAAGGTTCATTGCAGCAATGGAAGAAACACTCTGTTGCAATTGATACAAATTGTTCTTGAATGTACACGAATGTACATGTTAACCATCCAGCAGGGCCTTTTTTCCAGCAGGTGCTTTTAGTATAAATGTGAAAACTACCTTAAGTGTCTAGAGCAGCAGTTCCAACCTTTTTGGTTGTGCGGACCACCTGTAGTGTAAAAAATACTTTGACGCCCACTAACCAAATATACAAGTAAGAAAAATACATATGCATGTATATTATATGCACGTATAAGTCAGAAATTAGTAAAGCTTGCTGTAAAAGCATTAAAAATATATTGAATTATAAAGTAAAAAACTTTATTGTTATTATTTGACCGTCACAATGTAAGAAAACTAAAAAACAAGCGGTCAAGTTTGAAAATAAAATTTAATGGAAATTTTGACGTTTTTGGCCCCCTATGAGAGAGACTTTATCTGTAATAAAACTTGACAGTTTCAGCCTCAAGTCACTTTCTGCAGTCAGTTTGTTTTTGTATTTATGTTTTTAAAAACTAAAGTTGAGAATTCTCGTTCATACTGACAAGTAAGTGCTCGAGAACCCCATGAAATGTCTCATTGTAAGTTTGGGAATTGCTGGATACTGTTGCCAAACATTTATCCGGAAGGTGAATTCTGATGCTGTTATAAAAAACGATTTTAGAATCTGATCGCATGATAGTTCATTTGATTGTACTTACTGTTTTTCATGTAGTCTTCAAAAGGATTTCTGATTCCCTGGTTCTCGTCTTCAATTTTCCGAAAGTAGCACTTAAAACAAAAGGCTACTAACTCCCATGACTGCGACTCTTGACTAACGTTCCGCGGCCCACTAATACGCTGTCCACGGCACACTATTGGGCGCGGCCCATGAGTTGGGAACCACTGGTCTAGAGGCAGAGATAATCGAAAAATCATTATAATATTTGTTAAGCAGCCGAGTGTAAGTTACATTATAACTTTTCATCTCACAGCGTAAAAACTGAAAAGAAATTACTCGCTGCATGTGAGAACTTACCCTGAAGTTTTTCTAAATCTTAATGGTATTAGACTGGAGTTTTACATAAACTACGCTATTTATCTGGCTTATAAATTATAAAACAAATTTATACTATGTTTCGCAAATGCACAGTAAAAATGAATTTATTACAAATACTCATATTTCTACTAATATTCAAAGTATTTACTTCAAATTTTAACAGAATGCTTCGTTAATATATTGTCACGTATTTTGTAAATTTCGTATAATTTGGTTGAAAACTGTGTACGTTATAAGAAAGAAACATGCAGAAAAATTTGGGAATTTTTAATAAAAACTTTATTCCTTCCCGAATATGCATGTCCTTTTTACCAACTATATAAATATTGCACAGAAGAAATAAAATCACTCATGACAATTAAACCTATAAGCGTCTTTCACGCATTTTTCCGTTCCTCATACTAAGTTTAAAAGCAGATAATTTATGTTTCATGTATAATTTATTAAACTACCATAGATAAATTATTCTTAAAATTTCAGAGACTTGATTATATGCATTTAAGATCCAATTATTCAGTTTAGAAGAAACTTTTGAGAAATTTAAAGCAACTACATTAAAATAGCAAACTGCTTAGAGGGCTAAAAATCTTTATTGGCTATCTGTGAAACGGGGAGAGTCTAATTATATTCTTCTTCATCGCTTTCTGGTCGGTACTCCAGTAACCGATTCTTCTCTGTAAAATGTGCGTTCCGACGAACGTACTTCCCATGTCTTGTTTTGTAAATGCCAAGTCAAATTATTGCACTTCGCAGAGTAAATTGAGGTACCACACGTTATTGGTAGGTGTGTCATGACTTTTGGCACTTACGTGTAATATATATAAAGTAGAGTATCTGTGTTTGGTTCCTTATAAAAATCTACAGCTTTCGTTTAATCTTGATGGAAATTTGGCGCATGCGTTCTTCAGAACGAAAGGAAGATCGCTGCTATCTTTCAAAATCCCAGAGGTTTATCTAAATTTCATTTAATTAAGAATTAAGTAAGATTTGGCGTTTTCCGTGATGTCCTGAGAAAATATTTTCTCACAAAAATCATTTTTACAACATCTTAAAGTTCAAAAATTAAATTTTCAGCGACACCAAATTCCTTTCCGTACAATTTTATCTCTGATTTTAATAAATTTCTCGAAATTAATTTTATTCACAATTATACATACACATCAAGAACAAGAATAAAGACGAAGAACTATTATCAGAATACAAACCCCTTCAGACCTGGTGTCCGGTATACCGGACATCAACTTTGAACTGCTCCTATTAATTCAATAATTGGCAAAACTACATGCTGTTTTTTTAATTTGATTCTCGATTTTCTTGTGAATATGATCGTTGCAAGAATTTTTCGTTTCGGACATGGAATCATTTCATTTTTTTAGTTTTTTGAAAAAAAATTGAGAAAATCATCGTTCTTCCTAAAATGGAGCTCGATGGCGAATTTTGTTTTTCAAGTAATTTCTTGTTTTTAATCCTTTTTTCACCATTTAAAAGGCTTCTACAATATTTTATTACCCTTTGACAACCATTTTAAAGTGAAATTTGTGTGATTTTGTGTCTTTTTTTATTTGAAATATCCGGTTTTGTCCGGATGCCGGATATGGGGTAACTTCCTTAATTTTTCATCTAGAGGCTTGAAATTTCATTTACGCTTTAATCTTTGCAGTAGTACACAGTACTCCAAAGAAAAAAATTCTAACTCAATTATTTCTAAATTCCGACTGAAGGGGTTAACAGAATTCTGGAGGAACACTAAAAACGTTTTAAAGCAAACGATTAACAATTTATATAAGGAACAATTACTGATTTGGTTCAGTTATTCCATTTTGGCGGGAATTATTTTCTTTTCAGGTTTGAAAATAGATCATTGCTGTGAGTTTTCTGTCTCTCACAATGTTTTGATACTAAGAAGACCAAGCAGCGCCGAGTATTCTGTTATTGACAGGCATAGTAAAGCAGAAAAAATAATTTATCCAACGAAATTTTTTGTTTTGAAATAAATTTTACATCTTAAACAAAAGATAAACTCTGCTAAATTAAAATTTGCTTTTTGTTGTACTGTCTTCATTTACTTTTCTGCTGTGTAAACTGAACCGTGAAGAATAGTAAAGAAGAAGGAAAAATTCTGAAAATAAATTTTAACTTCTTCAATTTTTGAAAGTTTCTTTTTAAAACCAAGACCACTCAATTAAAATAAAATAAAGGTACCTGGTGAGGAACGGATTAAATCCTCGAGATGTCCTCAGGCAATGCAAGCATTAGGGCCCCATTTTTTTAAACACTTTCCAAGACCACATATTTTTGTATTCTTTTTAATTTAATCTCTTTATAAGCAGTTTTAAGTAGTAATTTTGGCAAGCTGAATTAGCAAAACATTTAATTGAGTTTGTTAGCGCATAGTAAAAATGCGTTTCTGTGTATCAAGTATAAAAAAATGGCAAAATTCAAATTTAAAAGTAATTTTTAACAAATTAATAAAAAAATGACAAAACACGTTAAACACATTATAAATTATATTCATTGATATGATCGGATATTTTTTTAAATTATAAAGCAACACATTTGTTTGGAATCGTAAAACAGCACAACATGAAATGTGCCAAAGATAATAATTACTAATTTTGTCAGAATAATGTTCCAAAATTCCAAAGATACTTAATTTTGTTTTAAATAAATTGTAATGCACGGTTTTAGCAAATGAAATGAAAGCAAACAATTACATTACTTTAAAAGTAACGCAAAAAATATCTAGGCCTCGTGGCCCCCTAAAAACTTTGGAACCCCTAGACAGCTGCCTAATTTGCCTATTTAATAATCCGGCCCTGTCGTTGAGAGGGCCGAATTAAGCCCTTTAGCCCCCCCCCCTTTTCCCTTCTCAAGTTCCAGAATCGGATACTTCAGTATTGAATTTGATTTAATAAGTTTTATGTAGGAAATATTGAAAAGCTGAACTATGAAAGCATTTAATTGCAGATCACTTACAAAAGATTTAATTTCGTTATATCACTTATAAAAAATGCAAAATTAAAATTTAAAAGTTATTTTATACAAACTAGTTAACAAATGATAAATCTGTTGTTAAAGAAATCTAACATTATTACTTACAGTAATTAGTTATAGTAAAAATCTAAATACTATTTAGTTACAGGATCGGACATTTCATAAATTAGAAAGCAAAATAGTTCTTTACAAATACGAAACAGCGCAATATAAAACTTTCAGAAAATAGTTAGGGACGTCGTAAGAATAATAGTCCAAAATTTAAACAATACTTGATTTTCATTTGAATAGAAAGAAAGCTAAAAAAATTCAGCTAAAAAAATCTGCAGAAAATCTGAAGGTATTTCGTACATGTTTTCTTCAGAAAAAAAAATGCAGATTTTCGGTAAATTTTTCTACAGTCAAGGTTTAATTATTAATTATCGTAATTATTAATTTAATTAGTATTATTTGTGATTCAACTTACTTGTTTGCCGCAAAACCCCAAACTTAGCCTGTCCGGGATTCGAACTCGCGTTCCTATACTTCGCAGGCAAGAGCGCAAACCACTACGCCACGCAGGAAACACGAAATAAGAATAAATTAATCTATTTAAGTTTTAGCATCACCATAGCCATCTCGTGACGCCATCTAGTGATGTAAAAATCAACCAAGGTTAGAATTCGTGGTTCAAAGGTTCAAAATTGTAGAGATGAGTAACCGATGAGATTAGTAATATATTTTTGTTCAATAATTTAGATTCTCTGTTTCAATAAATTCGTTTTCACCTTCTATCTTTCTGGGAAGCCTTCTCTCCATACAAAGGGCTCTTTTCCCTTCTTTTTGTAGGAAAATAGATAGTCAAAAAGACATTTGGAAAACTAATTGGAAATTAATTAAATTATGGGGAAAAAGTTTTAAATGGTAAAACCTAAAGTATTTATTTTAAAGATTAATTTAGCATTCATTTTTTCAGTGACATATTTAAAAAATTTTGTGCCTAAGACAATTCTTGATTGGGAAATTTTTTGAAACTCCTGTCAGTTGTAGAGTTAAACAATAATGATAATTAATATCTAATTTTGTTTTATATCCTTTGGAAAATAAAGCTGCAATATTAGAGAATATGGTGAAAAATATGTATTTAGAGAAATGCAGATGTTATGAAATTGCAGTTAAATCCTCAAAAAATCAACAGATATTGGTCAAGTTTAATGATTTTGTGAAAATCTGCTAAATAACTGCAAATTGAATTGAAGACAAAATGCAGATTTTTTGCTGTCTTAAAGAATCTGCACGATATTTAAAGAAAAAAATATAAATAAATTTTTTGCAGATTTTATGCCTATTAAATTGAAGGAAAAAAGAAGATTTTTACTGTCTTAAAAAATCTGCAGGATATTTTAAGAAAAAATAGAAACAAATTTTTGCGGATTTTATGCAGATTAAATTGAAGAAAAAAATGTAGATTTTTTTCTGTCTTACAAAAATCTGCAGAATATTTACAGAAAAATATAATAAAAAAATTTTATGCAGATTCAATTGAAGAAAAAATGCAGATTCTTTCTCTCTTTTAAAAATCTGCAGAATATTTAGAGAAAAATACAATAAGAAAATTTTCTGCAGATTAAATTGAAGAAAAAATGCAGTTTTTTTCTGTCTTCAAAAAATCAGCAGAAATCTTTAAGAAATCTTCAAAAAACTTTTTTTCTGCCGATTTTCTGCGGATTTTTTTTAACTGGGAAGTTCGAGAGGATGGTCTTTGTAAATTAAATGAAGACGTAAAATTAAATTATTTTGAAATTACACCAAAAATAAATAAACAAAACAAAATCTGGAGACCTTTGGGCCCCCTAAATTTACGGGGACCATAGGCAGTTACCTACTTTTCCTATTTAAGATGATGATGACCATAGGCCTGTGATGATGACCATAGCGAGCGGAATATGAAGCTTCATAGTAGTGGATGCATGGCATGATTGAGGCACAAGAGTCCTTGAATAAAGGCTATTGAATCCACACTCCGACAGGTGCACCGATGTGCGTTTTACCAATGAATTGCTCACTGGTGCAGGCCTGAGTGATGCAGGTTTTCCCTATTTTTTAATCAAAATGAAACAAAAATAGTTCCTTAGTCAGAAATTTAACTTAAATTTTGCCTAGATGTTCAAAAGACTCTTTGAAAACAGGGAATTCCCCATTTATTCTTAATCATGATTGCCTGACACACGGATTTCTCAATATTTACCAAATCGCGAAGAATTGATAAACCTTGATGCGTTTTGATAAACATAAACATATCATTTAAAACATAACTTCCTATTATCTTCATTTGCCGCCTGTTGTATGAAAGAGGAAGTCAAGCATATGTTTTCTGTCACACAAATAGAATCTCCAGGTGAACTCAACTCTATTTATACACGTGGAAGGAATTTATAACCTCTATTGTGTTTAAGTATAACCATCCCTATTCATATTTTTTTCCTATGTATGAATAACTATGGACCGTTATTTTCAAACACACCCTTGAACTGAAAAGGAGTGCAATGAAACAAGGAGTTTGCGAACCCAAAGAAACAACATGCGATATTGACTTACCTTTTTTCATATGCGTTTTTAAAAGACGACAACAAATACTACTTCAATTCAATATTAAAAGTTCCTTTTTATATGGGATTCTTTATCTCACCTGCATACGTGACATATATGTCTTTTTCTTTGAATCGACAGGAATTGTTTTCAAACAAATCAAACATGAAATTATTTTTTCTAAACAATACTGTATGACTCTCGCAATCGAAGCATGCTAAATTTCGTTCTAATGCATAATGAAACTATCACGAACACGGAAGCAGCCATTGTTTGAAACTTAACTTAAAGTGCACTGCGAAGTGTTTCAGGGCTCATAGAATTGTGTGTGTTTAGAGGAAAAAGAGATTAATATGAATACAAAACTCTGCATTGCATCGTTGTTCAGTTTTCTTATTCTGTATGGAGACTGCAATGTTTTGCAAAATTTTAACGATGAAAAACTGATTAGTTGCTACTTTCACTTCCTGTGTGATTTACGTAAGTTTTTATTGAACATGAAATATGTATTCTTCTTCCTGTATCACTATCTTAATAATATATTTTGAAATTTCTTAAATCCAATATCAGTAAATATGCATCTCATGATCTTAAGTGATTGTGATATTTTTACACAACTACATTTTGTGTAACTCATTCCGAGTCTAAAACGATTGCTGGTATGTGATACGTATATGGACATATGCAGAAAAACATATTGAACTATTTCTTTGTTGTGTTTCTGTTATTCGGCCCTGGTCATAACATGATTCTATTAGGAATATCCTCATAAAGTGTGTCAGCAGCAGAATAGTGTGTTTTAACCATACCATAAATTTAAAATCACAAGTGAAAAAAAACGGCTCCAAGAAAGATTGAAAACACCTTTAAATTGAAACCTACTAAATCAGCCTTAATCTAAATGGTCATTAAACATTAACATTCAGCACAAACAATTACAAAACTCGATTAGTCGATTATTATTACTCGAAGATATTTTTATTCATTTCAACATCAATAATGGTTGTGTTTGTTTTGATTTCTTATAATTTGATTTCGATTCAGTGTAAAATCGAAGAGACTTGATCTTAAAATACTGATTTCAAACATAAACTTTTCAACGGATTCAGCTCTCAGGTCTTGCAAGATACCAGATCTCTTATCTCAGATCCCATCATGATGTGAACCATCGGACTACAATTTAAATGCTAATGTCCATTCTCATATAGCCCTAGTGTTAATACAGTCCCCTTTCCACAATTTTATATTAAACTAAGCAAATAATCAATCCATATTATATGAGTGTTGCAAAACCGTTTGGTCTGCCGAAAAAAAATGAAAATTTGTATGTTGCAGATCGAAGCGTCACATTCCTCTTTAGGATCTACTCGTTGAATAATTTTCAAAAATATTATATGAAAAAGTTTTTAGAAAAAATGGGGAAATTACGAAAAATAATTCCGTACCTCAATTTCAGTTCTGAATTATATGTTTTGAAAATTATATTACTGTGTTTCTTATTGATTTCTTCCTAAAACCTATCATGTAAATTTTTTTGGTGAACAATGTTAAAAACATCAATATGCTACATAGGCGCATAAGAATTTTAGAACGGCTTTTGTGGGGCATGGCACAAAAAATATTGAAACACACTGCTCTAAAACCTTTATAGTTTTTATCTAACTACAAGATTATATCAATGTAAGTAGAAAGAAAAACATTTCTATCTTTATAATATGGAGGCGGGTAAAAACTTCAAAGTCTCTTTTCAGACAAGGATTTTGGCAAAGAAATAAGGAAACAAAATTTTTCATTCACAAAGTTCCTTTTCGGAAATTTACATTTTATTGCTTCAGAAAAATATATAACAGAAGTTATATATTTCATATATAACTTCATATTTTCTTCTCTTAATTTATTCCCGCCAAAGCTAGTCACAACACATGGTCATAAAATTGAAAAATTATTTACACTGTGATATTTGTAACCTAACAAAATGTTTATATTTGTAATATTATTAATTACAAGGTTGATGGGTTGATTCCGGTTTAATGCCGCAAGAGTCAACTTGCCCATACTGCGTCAGACATACGGTGTGAATATTAATTGCAAGATTATTAATTACAAGATTATATAAGAAAGAAATTAATTAAATAAAAGAATCATTTGGTCGTAAAAGAAATTAAATAAAAACATCGATTGGCCCCAATATATTTCTAAAATTAATAAAAGTGGAAAGGAAACGCCGTATTTCTCTTTATCGAGTGTTGCCTAGCAACGCAGAAGAAGAAATGTTTTTCAGAAGAATTCGATGTCAATTATTGTAATGCGTGTGATGCAGATAGTTGTGCAAATATTTTATGTCTTAAAAATTATCTGCTCTGCTGGGAAATTGTGAATACATGTGTTGATTTTATAAAGCAGACTCATCAGACATCATCCAATACTGTACAACACCTTCTACCAACTGATCTAAGAACATAAGATTAGTTTAGCAACAGGACCAACCATCCAAGATCAATATACCATAAGGGCACAACTTAGCTAACTATGATAATAACATAAAAATGGGTCAATAAATAAATAAAGTAAAGTAAATTACGTCCTCACTTGTTAATCTTTTTCTGCGCGAGGTAACTATTTTGATTCGTAAATTTGGGATTCATTTTTTCCGTTCAATCAGTAGATCGAAGAAAGGCGCGCGCATATTCCAATTAAGTATTTCGAACAAGCAGCAACAAAAAATCTCTTGTTTACGAGCATCTGCTTTTGACGGTTTAATATTTTTTAAGAATTGATTCATATTATGCTCTCGGGGCTCATAAATTTGTTTAGATGTTTATTCAAAAATTTATTTTTGTGTTTGTATGAAATTATATTGATTTCTATAGCGATTTTGAATTCTTGTAAACATGTTTATGAAATTAAATTTGTTGCATTATTTGCTAATTTTTACGAATGAACTATATCTTAGCAGTTTATAAGAACACACTTTTATTAGTATACGAAAAGAGAGAATTTTCTTATTTTGACTATATTCTACTTCTTTGTCTTTAATTAACAATTCATTATTCTAAGTTGAAATGATTCTTAGATTCTTTCCATGGATTCCTTGGAAGTATTCAAAGAAAATTTATTTCTCAAACTTACTACCAGATGCATAGAATTAAAATTCAACGATTCTTGATAACTTAGTTATGTAATATTAAAACAGTGTATCAACGAGAACACGGAAGTATACAAAATTTTAGAACTCTAGCACATCGACAGGTGAGAGAAATCTCGATTGAATTCACCTTGACCCATTATCTGCAGTTGTATCCTGTTTGGGGTGATTATTTTCTAATTATTTTCACCTAAATAGTGGAGTTTTAGCTTTGATTGCCGCTTTTGAATGTTGAGCTGACTTCTATATAAGGTACAAATAAAAAAAATCCAATTTCAAAAAATAATTGATTTCAGCTAAAAGTTTATTAATCAGTTGAATTAAAAATATCAGAAATAGCATTTTCTTTCATATTAAATTCATGTTATTTTATTAATGTTCATTGTTTTAAAAAGTGAAATAATAAAATTTTGACAGATAATGGGTTAAAAGCAAGAGCTTAAAAACTACAATATTTCTATTATTTATTATTGAATACTCCATGAAGATTTTTACTATTTTAGTGCCACACATGCCTTATGCCTGTTTTCTTGTATTTCATTTCATATTTAGATGAATATGAGGCAATGTATGAAATTATAGAAGAAAGTACAGACAAGGTAATAGTTATTGTATCTTTTGAATTTCAAATTAATTAAATCTCCATCGTATCATTTATAAAAAATCATCACTATTTCTGAACATAGGAGAGAGATGCCAAATTTGAACCGACGGCGCCTTGATTGAACCGATATCAAAACTTAAGTTCTGTTAAATATGTGGGGGGGGGAGACATGGGCAAATTATGTTGTGGAATGTATGAAATCATTTTTGGAGAAAGTTTTACGTGGTTATAATTAGAGAAAGGGTGTTTAAATTCAGGTGTTTTCAACAAATCATTTTAACAAGAACCAAAAAGTACTTAAGCTGTTTTAAGGTAAGTAGCAAAATATGTTTTTGTATTGCCAGATAGGAAGTTTATTTGGATATAATTTACTTATAATTTTATAACACTTATAAGCCCAGTCTTCTCTTTAAGCAACACAACCGATTTTGTCTTCTAAAATCTTGAGAATAAGATTGAAGCTCTAGTGACTGCTGTTACCAATAGAATACATACTGAAATTTTTATTAAATCAATTTGCAATGCACAGATGGCAGCCTGAGTGCTGATAAAGAAATAAAATAATTTGATCTTTTTCACTAGAGGCTGCATGTTTTTTAGCTTTGTTTATACCCTTGAGAATACCATATTTTATTCTAAAATATCATTTCCATACCATTATTTATTAAAATTCATTTGTATTTGACATTATAGAATTTCATCAAGAAAATATTTTTCTGAAATAAAGCCCAGTGTTGTCAGTTGGTAACAGACAGTTTTTTTAGCCATAAACAGTATTTAAAACAAAATAGGGGGTGGGGGGGTCAAAATCAGTTGCCTAAATTGTTTAAACAGTTAAAATCAATTGGAGTGTAATCTTAAGCTTCAGGAATTGTTCAGAAATCAGTTATCACCACAAGTATTCCTCAAATATTTAAGGTGAAACAAAAAAAACAAAGCAATAAAAGGACATTAAAACCATCGAATATCGTGCAAAAAAATAAAAACTCAGGTTACATTGTTTTATGTCATTTGTGTGGGAAAAAGGGAGATGAGAAAGTGATACGGTGCATAAAATGCCATACTTGAGTTCATGCATTGTGCGCAGTTGTGAATTTGCTATTCAAAAAAAAAAATTTCTTTAATTGTTCTTAAAGAAATGGGTGGTCGAATCTAAGAAACCGGTTTCTTGGTTGGACCGATGGCACAATTTTTTTCTGCTATAAAATTTATTTTCTAAAAATTAATTTCGTTGTTTTGAAGATAAATAAAGTACAAGAAACGTCTCTATCACTTGTTTTCCTTTAAAATTGCTTCTCTGTCGCTGTAAAAATGTCCTTGTGGTCTGAATTTGGTGTCTCTCCTCTATATGACATGAATAATATTTTCACTGTTTTGCGCCTTGCCGAAAGTCAGATTAACTCTGTTTTTTAGCACCATATAAGATCTTTGGGGAGGATACAAATTATTTTAAACCGGGCACAAGTCGCGTTTGGTTTGTATTGTCGAGAGAGATAATTTGTTGTTGGAAATATTTTTTAAACATCCTTAGTACATTTAATCTCAAATTTTATATGAAGTCACAGGCCAATAATTAAGTATATGCATAGGCCCATTGAACATAAAACAGCGAAGAATTTAAAATGGTACGGATTGAAGGGCAGTCACAATCAGAAATTTAAAAAATTTAATTAATTTTAGGGTATATCTATTAAGGCCAAGCTACGTATAAGATATACGATTGAAATTAACCCTCCGTTAGACGCACGAAATTTTGTTACACAGTTAGGCGCGCAGGCTACATATGTCCCCAATTCTCTCCTCCTTTTTCTTACAAATGTTTTTTTTTCTGAGAAAAGACATATCTGCTGCAAATTAAAGAATAACAATCTAAAAAATGAAAAAAAGAGCGAAAATAATTTTAGATTACTATTATTGTACATTTTCATGGTGATTACAAAAATACTATGAAAAATCACAACATTTTACATATACTTCTTATAAATGCTTACTACAGGCTTCATTATGGCCTTTTTCACCGTATTTGTGGTTAGTTTTGTCCCTATTTCTTCCACAATATTTGCATCTACCTTTATTACTCATTGACATTGTTTTTATACTGTCCTAACATAAGATTTTCAGTTCTAGTTGGCCATTGGGCAGCTCTGCATAAAATTTGAAGTATAAAAAGTTTGAAACTGAAATGTTTTATAGCACCAAGTCTTTTCAAATCCTCATCAATATTATTGTGTTTGAAAATTACAAAAGTGTTAATAGTACACTTGTTGCAAAGATTGGAATGGGCAACCTTAATCCAATTACAAATATTTCTTGAGACATCATTTCTCAGGCGTAACGTATCTAGAATATCAAATTCTTTTGTCATATAACAAAATAAAACAATTCCTGGTTGTTTGTTATCCCCTGTTGTCAATAGAAACAGAAAATTCGTGTTAAATAATTATGACACAAGTGTAGCCAAATATCCAAGACTCTACTTCTCGCTTCTTATATGATAAAAATACTTTGAATAATCCCCGTATATTTAAATTAATTTTAAGTACATAAATTAGTTCAGAACCTTCTAAAAGCATTCTAAATACAATCTATACTCACTCCGAAAATGTTGACCGTCGAAGGCTGTAAGTATCAGTAAGGATAAAAGTGATTAACTCGGAATTGTGAAAAATTACAAAACGCACTTTAATCAGAAGAAGTGTGGAATTACCAACAATCTAAAATATTTTTTCTCTCATTTTAATATATTCAACACGACAAAAATGAATGATTTGCATGTCTAGTTTTGCACTTCTCTTCTTCTCTCACACAGCATTCAGGATTCATCTTATTTCCACATTTCCCGAATACGCGAAGGGTTTAAATAATTTTCTTGCATCTGGAAAAAAAAGACGAACCATTTATTCACATGGATTGCAGTCGTAGACTGACGAACTAAGTGCAAGTTCCATAAAACATTTTATTGAAAGCAATAACGGTTACAAAGCCAAACAATCTGCATTGCAAGCTGATTTGATCTCGCACACCGGTACACAGTCCCTTCTGTTCGTGGTACAAAAAAACGATCAACAACTTTAAAAAATGTGATGAAATAGCACAGAAGCCAGAGAATATTATTTGCTCTCGCCAGCTATTTCAAGGAGAGGGATTTTTAATTAAGAGGCCATTACATACTCGTGCACGCTATTCCTGACAGTTGAGCACAAACTGCAAATTCGGGGGTACCATTTCTTGCTTACATCATATTGCAATGAGTGCTTTCATACTTTTGATGGCATTTATTAATTCGCCGACTTTAATGTAAAAACTGAAAACAAATTTTCTTACATTAATTATACTGTAGCAAACTTTTCGTTGGCTTACATACAGTCTCTTTATTTTGTAGAACGCACAATCCAAGTTGTTTCTAGAATATCTTTAATATTATGTTCTGGCAAATTATTCTTTTTATTCATGATTGTGAAGGTAAATGTGAAATTTTGGGAAGCCATGAAGGAAGTTTTCGATATCAATGGTGACCATTCTCGGGGAGATTTTGAAAGGTACAAAGTAACCGTTTGTAACTACACGGATGAAGGAAAAGTAAGAAATTTTCCTTTATTTTCATTATATTATCTTATATTATCTTTATTTAGCCTACTTAAAATTAAATTATTCTTTTGTTCAATACAAATTAATAATCAAAGTTCATTAAAAAATGAATAGAATTTTATCGTTTCCTTGACAAGTATCATATTTCTGGAAAATGGAAAAATCAATGAAGAGAAGCTTAAATTGAATAAAAGACTTTCCCACAGCAAAACAAGGTTTATTCACCGATTGATTACATAACGTAAATTCATTATTTATTTCTCGCTCTATTAATTTTAAATAATTACCTTGATATCTTAAACTAAGTCATAAAATTTCAGTTTAAGTAGCGCAGGATACTCTGCAATTATTTTAGATAACGTATCTCGTTGTAGATACTAAGTAATATTGTTCGTATCCAATATCCGTAAAGACAAATTTCATCGTCAAATTTCTTTATTTACAGTGCTTCTTTTTCATCTTTATATGCCTTAAATTGCACTCATACCTGTCAAAGTTTAATTGCTATTTTGCTTCGATGCAGATCGGTGTTTCTACGTTTTTCCTGAAAATCGTTCATTGTGAAAATAGTACTCTTCCTTTGGGTCGCCTTAACTTG
>BGPR01000945.1:0-21587 GCA_013235015.1 Araneus ventricosus
AAGCTACATCTGGACGAAAGGAAAAGGAATCTACCAAAGGTGCGAAGAAGCGATCCAACTCTAAGAGCACTGTCGCTTAAAGTTCAAAGTCATCTGAGAGTGGTACGAAAAGAGCAAAAGCCAGCAGACACAAAAGCTCCTCGAAGTAGAAGGCAACTATCTCTAAAGCAAAGACACTTAAGAAATCCTCGAAAGAAGTCGGTGGTAAAAAGCAAGCTGGCCAAACAAAAGCTGCAAAAAGCACCAAGAAAAAGCAGTGACTATGAAGTTACAAAACGAATTGAATGCTAAAGTGCAAAATTAAGCAATAGAAAGTTCTTTAAGGGGGAAATTTTTTTTCTTAAATTTTTTCGAAAAGTTCAGTGTGAATTTGAAAAGAAGCGGACTTGGGAAAAAATTGATATAAATTAGATAAAACTAGGTTTATCTAAAAAAATTAAGTACCAAATAATGTGAATAAATGGATACCAAAGACCAAATTAGACCATTTTATGTTTACCGTGAAATTACTGTATTTTATGCATGCATTACTACATTATATGCTTTAGCCAACTGTTTGGCACGATTTTCAAAAACACCAGTATGGTGATGTTCTCTCCAAATTTCTTGAAATGAAATGCTGCAAGACCTCAAAATGCAAATGGTGCGTTCATCGTTCGGAAAAAATTTCATTGACAAACAGTCGGCTATGATGTATTCCGTCAATGCTCTGAAATAATGCAAACTGACAAATTGTGGTGTATTCTACTTTCTAATGCGATCTATAGGCCATCAGTGGTGAGGTAGAGTTCTTTGTAAATATAACAACTCAAGCGATCGAGTGGATAGGTGTTGTTTTCAGTGTATCAGCCATCTTGCTCTTCTTGGGAATGTAAATTTCATATAATTTTGTGGATGGTCGAATCCATGATAAATGTACCGGAAAGTAGATTTCAAAAATTACTTGGGTACTTTTCCGTTAGCTTGGAACCAGCGCTAATGTGCCAAGGTCAACAACCTGTACGCCATACTTGGCGACAACAAAATAGAAAACTCAAAGTAGCGCTTGGCGACGACTGGTTCTGGGCTAACAGAAAGGTACCTTTACTTTTCTCTTTTTGTTATAATTAAGTATGTTCTAACTAAAAATATTATGTCGTGAGTAGTTTAACCCTGACCTACTGCTAACTTCGCTACGGTATAGTTCTGTTTTCTGAAAATTCCCTTAACATATTTTGCTAATTAATGAACATAGAATCGAATTGAAAAAGGAGGAATTTATTCTATAAATTCAAGCCAAACTAAATACAAAGTAAAATAAGAGATAGTGGATTAATTTATTAAATATGGTAGTAACTAGCATAAAATAATCTATTTTATCACTTAACATCCATTGAAAGAAATTATAAATAGCAAGGAGATGTAATATTTTTCTTTTATATTGAATGATCGGTTGGAACAAATATAAGGGATAAGTTTTTGCGAACTTTGTGGCTTGGCAAATTGCCAGAATCCATTAAAAGTATCTTGTTTCTGAGTAATGAAAACTTGGATAACTTATCGATAATGGCGGATAAAATATTTGAAATGAACTCGATGAGAGAAATTTATTCTGCTGGTGCAGACAATTCTGTAATGAATACTGTGCTTGATAAAATTTCTACCTTAGAAAAACAAATTTCGGAACTAAATGCTCACAGACAGTCTAGAAGCACTCTGGCTTTAATCGAAGCAAGATTAGAAGTCACTCAAGGAAGAAATATAATCCCATTGGATCATACTGTCACTATCATTTTAAATTTAGTGATAAATGTTACAATACAAATGTAAAAGCCCATGTAGTTGGAAGGCGTCGGAAAACTCCGACCAACAGTAGATTCGAAGTCAGGTTCTGCTGCAGATGAATTAAAAGATTGCCGCAACTACCGATTATTCGTTACCGACAAAACAACCGGGTTACGCTTTCTTGTGGACAGCAATGCTGACTTGTCCATCATTCCGGCAACACCAAACCATAAAATATGTAGTTCCTTTAAATTGTATGTTGCAAATGGAACATTAATACCCACTTTCGGTTTCAAAATCTTAACTCTAGATTTAGGTCTGCGTCGTTCATTCCAATTTCCTTTTGTAATCGCTAAAGTGGATCGAGCCATTTTAGGCTCAGATTTTTTAACCAAATTTCAGTTGCTTATTGATATGCATAACAAAAAATACTAGATGGTGTCACAAATATATCTATTCGAAGGCATGTTACGTGCGAAACAAGTGCGGATAGCATAAGAATGACTGATAAAAATTCTCGATATGCAAATTTGTTATTACAATATAAGAATTAAAAAAAAACAAATCTATTAATTTTCAACGCAAAACATAACGTAAAGCACTATATAACTACTAAAAGCCTTCCTTTTTTTTCAAAAGCTCGCTAATTAGATGTAAATAAATTAAAATTGACCAAACAGAAATTCAAATTTATGTTAGAAAATGACATAATTAAACCTTCAAAGTCTCCGTGGGCGAGTCTATTTCATTTATTGTCCAAGACGGATGGAAGTTTGCGACCGTGCCGGGGGACTACAGGCGATTAAACGCACAAACGATTCCCGATAGTTATCCTATCCCAAGAATAGAGGACTTTCACCATATATTAAAACAAAAGAAAATATTTTCATAAATTGACCGATTTAAGGCTTGCTTTCAGATTCCAGTTGCTGAAGAAGATAAACAAAAAACAGCAATAATAACGCCATTTGGGTTGTAGGAGTCAACGTAATGTGCTTCGGGTTAAGGAACGCCCCATCTACCTTTCAACGATTCATTAATGAAGTGTTTTTCGGATTGTACTTTGTTTTCGAATATTTAGATGACATTTTAGTAGCTTCTTTCAATGGAAGATGAACATTCAGAGCATTTAAAAGTAGTTTTCTCTCGAATAGAGCTATATTCCAGTTGTGAAAAGACACGACAAGTATTTTGCTGTAACAATCAAAGGCAAGGATATCAATATATCAGTAGAAAGATTAAAACCAGCATATTTGCTGTTAACTGAGGTGGACGCACCTCATATCAAGAAATTAGATACTGCACCAACATTGCCCAACGAAAATCAGACTGCACATCAAGAAACTAAAAAACAACAATCAGATTTGCTGGACAAAGATGTTCAGAAAAAAACTACAAGCCCTGGTAGACGTATGAGGTTCCCAGCGCGTTACAAAGATTAATTACATACTATTCATTATTGTTATTTCATATTAATTTCATGTATTTTTTCCTTTCACATTCGTATGCATTGCATATAAATTGAAATTTTTTTTTATTTTTATTGCAAATTGTAACTGTATTGTAACTATGTTGTTACTTGGGAAGGACTGATGTAGCAGCTCTCTCTACGAATAATATTATCTTTGTTGTCGTGAAGTTTAGTTTTCCAAAAATGGCAACAAAAAGAGTTGTTGTGAATGAAAACGATACGGATGAATAAAGTTTTGAAGTCTGTGATTCTAAACGATTTCTTCTTTTTCTTTGAATTTAAATATGCCTAAATCGTTCCTGAAATATAATTTAATTTATTAATTTCACCCATGTATTAACTGCTCGTAAGAGCACTACGAACATAAATTTTCTTCCCAGTGATAACTCGCCACATTTTTTATTAATTTAACATGATTAAGACCATCAGTTAATGTCAATCTTAACGGTTGGCGAAGGTTTCACAAAATTGGCGAAGAGAACGTACTACGTTCTTAAGTCTAACCAGGATTACAAACGGGATTGCATGTTGAAAAAATTAGTAAATGGGGATTTCGAACTTTTTTTCCAGTTTGTCATGCCGGAAGCAAATCGAAAAATAGACTTTCCAATGGTGGAAAATCGAGCAGCATCCCTCTCAATAAAATTCATAGAAATGGAGCAACCGTTGTTATACAAAGCAATCTGTGATTCAGTTCTGTGATCTGTGATTCTTTCAGCTATCCTAGTGAGAGCACCTTAGTGCCGCGAGTTTGATGGTTATAACGTCACAAAATGTGCGCTGCCTGAAAATGCTGACTGAAAATGCCGCCAAATACGAGGTAAACGGAGTGATAGGATTTCTTTGGGCAAAACAATCTGTAAAAGTGTGTTCAAAAATCAATTGTGTGTCGTATACAGCCCAAACAATATGAGTGAAGGGATAGTGCGCCAGTGGGTCAATTTTTTTGAAAGAAGGAAGGACAAAAATTCATGATGACAAACAAATTGCGACAAACTTCGTGAGGAACGTCGATTTACAATCTCGGAACTTTCACAACAATTTTCGAACATTTCTCGACTTGTTTTGTACCCTCGAATGTACGTTTCTTTCCCGGTACAACACGGAAGGGGAGGAGTGTTTGAACAGAATAGTGACTGGCAACGAGACTTGGTTAGTGTACGTGAATGTTGAGACATAATAACAGTCAATGGCATGGGGTCATACCTGTTCTCCAAACTGGTCGAAGAATGCCCTTTGAACATTGTTATCGATGAAGGTTATAGTCACAGGGTTTTGGGAAACTAAAGGAATCTTGCTTGTCAAATTCATGGACGATGGTACGAGAATTACTTCTGAGTTTTATGCAGTAATGATGTGTACGTTGGTAAAACTCTATGACAAGAGCGACTATGTTTAAAAATAGAGGACAGCTGTGCCTTTCAGAAGTAAATAAAAAAATTAGTGTATCTATGCGTTTTTTTATTTACAGCGAAACGGAGATTACTTTCTGATTTACCTTGGAATCTGACATATTTATGTGATTTTCTAAAATAAAGAAACTCCTGAATTACTACGATCTCTGGGCATATTTCATATTTTGTTAGTAGAAATTTATTAATAAAGGCACCTTTCATTTTATGATGATTAATGCCTTTGTAAGTTCTTGTTTTGCCCTAGTGAATATGCAAGTTTTTAAATTCGATTGAAATATAATGTTTCAAATAAATAAGGTCTTATGTTTTTAGTTTGATTCTAAAAATAAATTATGTTCTTAGAAGTTAAATATTTCAGTTTATATCGAAGGATTTTCATTGCAACTTTTATTTGTTTTATTGTTCTCTTCTAAATTTAAATTCCTTGCATATTTATATTTAACACGTAAATCCACTAAAATTGAACATATCTTATTTTACTAATCAACAGCAAAAAAGTATTCATCACCAATTCGTTACACGAATTTGCCTCTGATCACTATAAAACAAGTTTTTCCTCTCTAGAGAAAAAGATATAATTTGTTTCCATAAATGTTGCGAGCTGAATAAAATAAGAAAATAAATTTTATCATATGACTTTGTAAATAATGCGAAAATAAATAAAAAATATACCTTATTGATGATATGCCAAAGATTAAAAATAATGTCTAGTATGAATACACTTTTCTTGCTTATATATTATATGCTATGCATTAACATAAATTTCTGTCAGAATATATTTAAACTAACATCGATAGTTTTTTCAGTTCTTTTATTACCTGATGTGGTGTTTTTTTTTTTTTAATGTTTATTGAAAAATAAACAGTGTACTCTACGATAAGATACGATAAAGCAGTATACTCTAGAGAAGCGGAATTTTACAAAAAAAAGTTTGATGAAACAAACATTTAGACACGGTCATTGCATCGGATTCTTTTTTACTGCTTTAACAGAGGAAACAAAGTTTAAATAGAAAACTATTGTGGACGTGTTTAAAATAAGTGTTTTATTTTTTACAGGTTGTCCTCTCTAAACTTTATCCAACGTCTATTTTCTAAGCCGTTATAAATAGGCTTGTTCTTCAGATTGGAAAAAATGTTTTTAATGACTTAATTAATTATATTTTATGTGCTTCTACATGAATTTATTCGTGAAAAATTGTGAAGTCTACATTTTTACATAGTCCTCCGATCCTATTAGTCATATATAGTAAAATATTTTCGACACACTAGAATTTTAAATGAAAAATGTACCAGTCTTCTGAGACAAAAACTCGCCGAGTTATGAAGCTTTGAATATCGCATTTTGAAAAAATTTTAAACCATTTCAATGGCTGTCTTAGGGAAGATCCTCTAATCAACACGCAGCTTTTTGCTCGACGCTGCCGCTTAGTGGTTTAATATTATGAAGTTCAAAGCTTTATAACTCTGTCAGTTTTCTTCGCAGACGAGTGGGATTATTTTTGTTTAAAATGTCAATGTGTCAGTTATATTTTACTGAATATGACTAATAGGATGACAGGACTGTATAAAATTTATATCTCATAATTATTTCAGCAGTGCATTTATTGATTTAAATAACATAAATTATGAACGTCATTTAAAGCATTTTACCAATTGGAAGTATATGCATATCTCTAACGTTTTGGAAATCAGATCCTTTGACAAGAGTCGAGAGGACACCTTGAATAAATCGAATGAGTAACCCACAAAAGCTAGTGAGCATGAAAAATATTTTCTTCTATAAAATACACCTTCAACCTTCTGTATATCAACTTAATTTTGTACGATTTTAGCTAGCTCTGTCTATCAAATACAAAGATCTTACTTCGGCTTGGAATGCCATTCAACTGTTTACCCAGTATCCCAATATTGTACGATATTAAATAATATTCGCAATATTGTATATTGTATAATATTACATAATATCGATCAATATTGTTCATATTGTGCTACCTGGTATTGAGATAAACTCATTTAAGAAATGGAATTCAGCATATTGATATTAAAATTCGTTATATTTATTTTATGCGAAAGCATAACACTTGAAAATTGTGTTGAAATTCTTGAATAAACAGCTTACATAAAACTGGAAGCGCGCTGCCTGGAAAGAAAAGCTCCGCATCTGAAATTCGACCTTCTAACCATAAATCCTCCAAATGGTTGGTGTAAAATAGCTTATAAGGTTATTTTTGATATCTGAGACTTTTCGAAATTTTGACTGAAGATTCAAGTTTCAGATTAATGCAAATAGTACAAACATTCTAACTTTTTTTCCTGCCGACTGCTCTTAAAATATGAGTTATAAATTTTTTTGGAGATGCACATATAGACGCGAATAATTTTCGTGACTATTTGTTCGTTTTCTTAACTCCGTTTACTTTTTCTAACTCGATCATTTTTTTTTTTTGGTTTAGAATAGTGAGATTATTTAAATCATTTGCGACAAAAATTATTTAAACTGATTTTGCCATCATGCGTTTGTTGATAGTTCTTTTACTTTCGCCTACTTCGTAATCATTTCGTGGACACATGATTTACATGAAATGAATCGGCGATTCAAGTTCATTTAATATCTTACAACTGCGTACAAAAAAGTTTGCAACATGTGGTTACGTTTCTCTTGTGGTTATGATGCTATAAATTGACTCCACTAATGTACGCGATTTTCTCTTTGTTCATTGAATTTCTATCTGAAGTTTGTACAGTATCTGTCCAATGGAATTCATAAACAATAATTGTTACACACTTCTTGAATAACAAACAACCGTTACATACTTAAATTAGGAGTGTTTGTCACGTTTCAGTAACAAAAACGTAAGAGAAAAGGACATTGGAAAAAATGGAGAAACATAAAAAAAAACATAGGAGACTTAAAGCTAATCGCTAATGAACTGAGACTAAAAGCTAACTGCTAATGAACTTCACCTAATGAAGCAATTTTGTTGCCTCAAAAATTCCTCGGGCAATATAATGCTGTAAAACTGTAACTAATAGTATAAATCTCTCTCCAGAAAGTTTTTTACCGAAAAATAAAGCATATAATTATTTGGTAAAGGTAAAAAATTACAAAATAAACTGTTAATATTATGTCGTTGCTTGATTTTTGATAATACTGCATGGCCTTCTGAAAAACAATTGTCTTTAAACATCACAACTCAAAGATGATAACTTGAATTCGATATTTAGCTTTAAGTTGATAGAGATTTACAAGATAGAGATACTATAAGATTTTATGTAGAAAATAAATAGAAAATCAGAATTAATTAACTAAAAATGTACCGAACTTTTAATTATAGATCTGGTAAATTTCTTAAAGTTGTCAAAAGGACTTGGACATTTTTTTCAACAATAAATTAAATTATTTTTATTAATTTTATGCGATACATATATAATAAACGGAAAAATATAGACAAACAAATTAACGAAAAACGCTCATTATTTATAAACCTCTTCGAAAAGTAAATTCAGTAAAAGTATCCTCAGTAATTTTCACGAATTCTTCGGAAGTAAATAACTACAACCGATTTACAAAATCATAGAGAAAAAGGTGCACATACAGAGTTTCTAATATGAAACTGTAAGCCAATCATCGGTGTTCCTAAAAACTTTCTAACAGCAGACTACTTTATTTTCTATAAAATCTAAACCATTCTCTGCTGTCTTAAATATTATATTTTGTTTGTTAAATTTCAAATAAATAAACGCTATGAACATCGCAATTATGTCTGAATTAACTCTAGTTCGCACTAATTGTCCCTAATTGGATGGAATTTACAAAAGAATCGAAAAAAAGAAATAACAAAATAAAACTTGTATAAATAATAAGTAATAAAAATATTCTATATTAACATTTATAAATATCTAAATTACGAAATTTCAAACACAAAATCATTTATAATACGAAATACAAAAGAAGGAAACACTTACAAAATAGAAGACGAACCCCAAGCTTAATTCCCAAATGGAATGGAAAATATCCTAAACGGCGCACAATTCGAACAAAACTTTATCAGCTATAAAGTCCCAACTCGTGTGAAAGAGAAGAGATAGTCAGAGGAAAGTAGCGTTCTCCGAAAGAGTTACCGAAAGCAGTCTGCCTGCAACGATACCGAAGATCTTGAGCTTCTCGCGTCCCCCTGGTGAAAACTGTGGGAATTACACTCGTTCTGTCCTGACACTTCCAGTTAATGAAGAATTTTGTATCGCTATCTTTATTCTGAGCCATTTTAACTTCATGCAATGGATAAGAAAAATACGAAAGCAACGAAGCTCACCGCATTTCAATTATAAGAAAAGAGATAAAGGAGATTTTTCAGATGGAAAAGAAAATTGCATTGTTTTTGTTAATTTATCTATTAAAAAGATATCTTGAACTTTAAATTTTATTTTATGGCAATGGAAGTACCAAGATAAAAACAGAATCGTCTATGCTTATAGACTTCTTGATTCATCAGATGTTTTAGAAAGACAGAAAAGATTCGAAGTTAACTGATTTTCACGAAGCAAGCTTGAATACTAAGTAAACTTCTTTAATCATAAACAACATAGCGAATATTATTCTGTCGGAAAAAAAATATTCCATATTTTTTATTGTTTCTTTTCTTAATTAATCGAATAATATATCAAATGAAATTTTAGTTTATGCTTCCAATGTTCCCTAAGAACTTGAGCTTCTCGCGTCCCCCTGGCGAAAACTGTGAGAATTACACTCGTTCTGTCCTAACACTTCCATTTAATGAAGAATTTATTATCAGTTTCTTTATTCTGAACCTTTTAACTTCATTCAATGGATAAGAAAAGTAGGAAATTGGCGAAGAACGTCAGATTTCCAATTATAAGAAAAGCGACAACGGATATTTTTCAGATGGAGAAGAAAATTAATTGTGTTATCTCCATTATTTTTGTTAATTGATCGATTAAAAATATATCTTTACTTCAATTTTAATTTACTGATTTTGGAAAATTTAAAAATAGAATCTTCATTGTGTATGAACTTCTTTATTCGCAAAATGTTTCGGAAAGACATACAAGTTTGTTTGTAACTGAATTTGAAGAAAGAAGAAATATAGATGCTAACAGAACTTCAATAATCTTTCAGTACCAGAATCTTTTTCCTAGACTTTTTACTTCATTCATTAGAACAGAAAAGTTGAAAAGCTCCAAAACTTGCCAAATTGAAATTGTAAGAAAAGTGATAATAGAGATTTTTCAGACGAAGAAGAAAATAGCAACTTTTTATTGTGTAATTTGCATTCTTTTTGTTAATTGATCTATTAAAAGATATCTTGAACTTCAATTTTTATTTAATCAAAATGGAAAATAATAATATTAAAAAAGAAACGTCTAGTGTAAAGACATCTTGATTCATCAAATATTTTAGAAAGGCAGAAAAGTTTCGATGCTAACTGAATTTCACGAAAAAAGTCTAGATTCTAACCGAACTTCTTGAATCAGAAACAAAATAGAGAAAACTTTTTCCGTTGGAAACAGGAGATATTAAACAATTTATTATATTGTTTCTATCCCTAATTGATCGAATAATATATTAAATGAAATTTAAGTTTATGTATGAATAATTCATATTACTTACCTAAAATATATATTTCGCAGACTTTTGTTTTAAATAGATAAAAATGTAGAAGAATTTTTGAGCTCAAGTTAAAACGTGAATATCGATAGAAAAATAAAGATGCAAAAGAGGAATGCAGAAACCCTTATACATTATCTATTTTTCATGAATATAAAGTATTACTAAAATCTTAGTTCTGTACTTAATGAATCAGTAAATTTAATTATTTAAAAAAATTAATTATTCACTTCAAGATATTTTATAACCATATCAAAAGAGAGCCAAACTGATTACATTTAACGAACAAACATCAAGTCAATGTTTTTAATAATTAAATTTAATTAATAACATTCCTAGCATACTGGATAAGCCATAAATATGTGGTATAGAGGCGGAATATTTTTAAATGAAAAATTACCAAAATGATACCGGGCTACAAATTACTAAGTGAACCCTTAACAAGATCTTTAATTATAAGATAAAAGAGAAACTCCATTTTTCTGGATGCAATTAGAAGATATATCTTGTATTGCGAATTTCTCAATAATAACTCAAAAATTTATATCATTATTGATTTCATAATAAAATAAATCGAAATTAATGAAAAATATACTGTTATACAGTCAATTTTCATTCATTTCTTTCCGATCATTTATTCAAGGTCATTTCTTTCCGATTGATGTTCTTCAAACATTCGTTTTATGTTTTAATGAGTGTATAAAATTATAACTTACATCTGTGGTATTTGAATCGATATGTTGACTGAATAGGAGGATTTAAAAGTGTTTATTGCAAAAAATTGGTAAGAAACGTTGCATTATTTGAAAAATAAGTTTGTAATATCAGTTTTGTTTGAGTTTGAAAATAAATCGTAAGAATTTCTGCACAGTACATCACTCAAGATGAGGAGATAATCCTTTTCCTATACAGGTTGCTTATTGAAGTCCTAAGATTCACCTAACATCACACGGACACCTATAATCATAAAACTAGTGTCTAGGTAAAGTGGCTTTCTCCAACGTGATGACGTCATTTACAGCGCCACCTAGCGGTACAATTAAGAATTAGCTTTCTTATATAAAGAAAAGTCAAACACACGGGAAATAAAGTCAGTTATAAGGTTGCATATCATCAGCGATTAAACTTGCAATCTTTAACAGTAAGAAGAGAACAAATGAAGAGATTTGTGTGGCCATGATTTCTAAAACTGCTACGTCCCAGAACGTTGCAGAAAGGAAGCTAATAGCAACGTTAATCCTTTTTGTTGAAAATGATTTCCGTTAGATACAATATACAACATTACGGAGCTGAAAAACCAGCAGGATCTATACAAAATCGGATATTACATCTTGCAGAAACTCCATGTATTGTGTCCAGGTTAACGTGATCTCCTCAAATCTAGTCAATTATTGAAAATTCCGTTACTACAATCATTCAACCAGCGTGTTTGATGCCAAACTTTGGAAGCACATAAGGGATTTTCTAGTTCGCAATATTAATTGTTCTTCGTATTTCGCTATTACGTGAAAACCATACTTTATCGTCCATATTGTGTCTGCAAGGAACAGTTGCTTGGACTTTTAAATGGTTCATGATAAATTTTCACCACTCATATTTTTTCTCAAGATCCCCTAGCACTCTGCAAAGATGTTGGCCTATCCTGACATATACGGACATCGTACTATTTCGATTGTCTGATGAGACGACAGTCTTTACGGCTGAGGTTGTGGCAATTCGGCAGGCTGTTGAATATATTATTGGAAGACAACTGAGCGAAAATAATTTCGGACTCCCTATCTGCTCTTATGTCCTTTGCTTCGGTGCATGAGAGAAGAGTAATTATTAATGAAATCAAGGATAACATAAGGAAATATTTAGGAGACATCCAGTTAATTTGGATACGGGCTCATCGGGTATTCGAAGGAAAC
Source organism: Araneus ventricosus (assembly GCA_013235015.1). Lineage (NCBI taxonomy): Eukaryota > Metazoa > Arthropoda > Arachnida > Araneae > Araneidae > Araneus > Araneus ventricosus. Next base: position 12,189 of record BGPR01000945.1, read on the forward strand.
GAACGTGCCGATTAGTTGGCAAAATGGTCTCGACAAAGGATCATATGGAATTTTCTTCTTTGTCCTCCCAGAATTCGAATTCTGGAGGCATGGCAACAACGTTGGTCAGGTAGTTCTAACGCTAGATGGACCTACTCATTGCTATGCAAAGTGGAATATAAGCGAATGTATGGTGATTGCTTTTTAAATCAAGTTTTTACGGGCCATGGTGTTTTCCCTTGTCGTCAGGCCCGCTTGTTTGGAAAAGATCCCCAATGCCCGTGTTGAAGAGCCGACTGTTATATTTTTCATGTGCTCTTTGAGTTTCAGAGGTTGGCTCATTTGAGGCAGTCTTGGATCAGAAATTGGCAAAGAAAGGAACTCAAGGACTTACTGAAAATTGAATTTTTCAGGCGGGCCTTTTTCGACATTGTTAAATAATTGTTTAACGTTGCTTTTCCACTTTGAATCTTCTTTTTGTTGTTTCTTTTCATCCTTTTGAAAATAGAAAACTGAATTGTTGAAAGTTGAATTGTTTGGGCGGGGTTGCTTCGTGCGACCCGTCGTTTAGACCGCACGGCTTCGGCCAGGTCAGGAATAACCATGAATGAATGTACGGACATAATAGTTTTGTGAAGAACTATAAATAAGGTGTGACTTTTATACGTTCTCTACTTAGCATCAACGTGAGCAAGATATCTTTTCATGCTTAATGAATGATACTATACAGATTTGTTATTGCTTGTTTTCCCTCTACTTCGCATGGTTTTCGATATAGGAACACTGAAGTTCAATTTAGCCACTAGATAAAGTGCAAATTGTCTTTTCGATTAGTGCATAGTCACTTTCCTATACCTAAGCATCAATTTTATGACCATAGTGGTCACCGTTCTGAAGTTAAGCGAAGAGGATGGACATGTACTCCAGTAGGGGCATCCTGAATAAATTATTTATCACTGAGAACGACATTTAAAATTTTTCTAAAAATCAAAGGTGATTTTGCTGAATGTGGATTCAGAGAAGAAAGGCTAGTTAAGCGAATCGATAAATTGTATATAAACATAAACACCCTTTCTTTCCATTCATCGGAATGTATTCACAATCGCCAAACGATGCTACAGAGACAGCTTTGATGTAGTCCGGCTAAAAATGCTTTCCGAATGCAACTTATAGTTTGGCGGATAAAGCACTCGCATTTGCAACTTTCTTTGCTGTTCCAGTCTACCGAAATCTAATTAAGGTAACAAAGGATTTATTTAATTGACGCATACTTCTGTGAAACCTCGTTTCCCCAATAAACTTTTTGGGTTACTGAGATATTACTTTAGGGGTGAATTAATTCGTTTTTGTTCAGTAATAAAATTTCGCTTTAGAATGATTATTGTTAAAAGAAACGGTATTTGGTTTTACTTGCTGCATGCAGTAATCCTTCCATTAATTGATCGCATGTTTATATTCAGTTGTTACGTGCATTTCGTTTTCATGATATTTGATCAGTGGTACTATTCTAATGTATTATGCTAAAATATGGAATTTTATCGTGTTTATTGAACAAACGACATACAAATGTGCAATGTCCTTGCTTGTCCTAAGAATAAGTTTATTAAATCTGCAAATAAACGTACCAATAACAAAGTGGTCATTCAATTTCTTGATGAGTAATTGTTATGTATATAACTCTTCTACAAAAACGTAAATACTTTATCCAGTATACTACTCTACAAAATTGAATTAGATTTTAAACCAGTTGATTTTTAATTATTTTTATAAAGTTACAAGAACTACTTCGTAGATCCAGCGTTAATTATATACAGGGTGTCCATTAAAGTTACTTACACCCCTCTTAATTTCAAGAACGACTGCAGATATTCATAAAAATGGTATCTAGGTATAATAAAGTTGCTTTGCGCTACGCTATGAGACCGTTTGCAGAGCCAAATGGCGGCAAACTGCGGAATTAGCGTTCCCAGAAAACGGAACGGTATAGGGGAAAATATAAATTACAAAATGGTAGAACATCATCGATAGAGTACAAAAGGATGCCTTATGGTCATTAATACTAAGAATAAAATACTTAAAACGCACATTTTTTTTGTTCGCAATTTCAGTAACTGTGGTGTCAGAAAATGTGTGGGAAAGGAGGAAATATTATATTTCGAAAAAAAAATGTTCCCATTTTACTTTATCATAATGGGATACCTCAAAAAGAAGGTGTACGCGACCTCTCCACCAACACTGCACGGTATTCGAGACATATTACTGATGCTCGTACGAGAGTGACACACAATATTCTAAAATATGTGAAACGCGAAATTCGAAGAAGAGTCGAAATGTGTATTTTAGGTGAAGGAGCTATCTTTAATGTTTATAGATAAATATTAAAGATAGATCGTTCACCTCACGGAGGTGGAATTTCAATTTGTACAGAACCAATCGACCGGGAAGGTAATTGTGTTAGATTTAAATCCATATATTTAACAGATTGAGAATTGACATTTGAGATTACGACTTCTCTAACTCATCGACGTATATTTTTAACCGAACAACGTGAATTATAGCTTTTAGAAGCAGACACTCATCGACTGATTTAGAAAAATTAGTTATGTCAAACGTTTGATAAATTTTTACCACCAAGAGGGTTGTTTTGTCGAATATTCAAATCAATACACGCGGCTGTGACGTCCAGGTTCAAAGATGACGGAGTAGCTCGGACTGCATTATGTGATAGAGAATATGTGGGAAAATGACGTCCGTCAACACAATATAGATGTATAGACAAGTTTATAGCTGCAGGATTTTATTAATTAACAGGAGAGGCCTCTCCCCCCCCCTCTGTTGAGCAGAGCAGTATGTTGACCAAGTATGCAAACAGAGTAGGAGCACTTCGTCACAGAGTTGAAATTCAAACGCCAACACAGCTAGGCGTGTATCAGTTACCAAAGTAGCGGAAGTCAATTTGGATTTATTTCTTAACATTAAGATCAATCATATCTAATTCTGTGCGAATATTAAGTTTTCACTGTTAAATTGTCGATTTAATAAAGTCGACTAAGTGTCATCTTTGTGCGATGTTATAAAAGAAGTAAAAATATATTACAGTGAAGTTTAATTATTTTAAATTAAATTTAGAAACAAATACAAATTTTTAAAAAAGTTTACAAATTTAAAATTAACTATTTTAACTGTCGACTTAAAACTTATTATTTTAGCTGTGGATTTAAAATTAAATTGCGAGTTAAAAATCACTATTTTTACGTCTTTTCTTTTCTTCATAGAAATCCAGTGCAAGTAAAACGAAAGGTAACTCTAGAGGTTTTGTTGTCCTAACGGCTTATTTTAAATTGCAACGTTGCTGTGAATGCTAGTTTCAAAGCAAAGCACATTTTAAAATCAGTTCCTAAAAGACAGGGTGATTATAAAAATTCTTTGCCGATATATCATCACCTTGCGATCATGTCGGTCAAAGAAATGGAATTATATTGCGAATTCAGGTAATTTTTAAAGTATCTTCTCTGAATGATGTTAAAAATACCAATACAGCCCTCGCTGTTTCTGTTTTAGTGGCAAAATTTAGAAAATTTTTAATGAGTGTCAACATTTACTTTTTAATCTTAACAGTGGAAAATCATAAATGACGTTAAAAAAGCACCTGCCAAGCTGAAAACGCCTGCGTTAGACGCAGACTGAGAAAAAAGTACAAACAGTGCGTTGTTCACTAGAATGGGAATTTCTTTTCCACTGAAGCCACCTTCCACATTATCTGGGGCTCAGAACCCAGTCGGCTAGATCTCCTTCGAAGCGAGATGAATTCGATTTATACGGATTTTAAGGTTCGGCGTAACAGACAGTCGTGATTGAATTCATCGCTCTCGGCGAAAGAAATGAATGACACTGTGATTTGATAACCATATCTTGCTTTCTTATATTTAAGTTGAAAAATAGTAGCTCGAAACAGAGAGCGTAGCAAAATGTTAAAGCTTTAATACCTGAGAGGCAAAATGCCGCAAAAGTTTCGAGAGGAGAAACCAGCGCCTCTATGTTGATGCGCAAATTTAAAGATACTGATTGCATATGGTGTCGATGCCGGCCTGGACGACCTTCCGTTCCTGCCGAGTTAATTGCAGAAGAGCAATAAATTATGAGCGAAAGTCGTCTTGCAAATGTACATGGTGTGTCACGCACGCTTGATATGATGAATTCAATGATCCGTAGAAATCTGAGCTCTGTTCTCAACTTTTTCCTCAGTTCTAAACTGTGCATGCTGCAAATGCAAGATGACCAACTACGGATAAATTTTGCTAATTTTGCTAGTGATAAGTTACTCATTCTGTATTGCAGTGATAACATGCTTTACTCATTCTTTCAACGGACGGATCACATTTCTCGTTGACTGCAACGTTGATGGCAGGACTGTATGTACTCGGCAGACAAAAATGTCTATGAGGTGATATCGGTCTCGGTACACGAAAAAAAAGCGGCTGTGAGGTCCGTCATCCTTGACTCTCACGATTTTGAATAAATTACTACCGAAAGTCTGCGAACGTGTTTGATAACGAGTGGTCGGTATGAAGCAAAGTTGACACATTTCATCATTTACGAATTGCTTTATCTGATATCGCATGAATGCAAGATAACTCTCCCCATATGCAGTGTCTTCTGTAAAACGTTTCGCAACACAGCTGCTTTTGTTGAAATTGTCTCCAGTTATTTTAGTGTCCGTGGCCACCAGGTTTCTCGATCCTACTCAAATGGATTTCTGATTGTGGAGATACTTGAAATCGTATTCAGTTCGCGATCTGTATCTGATGTGAAAGACAATATCAAACATTAAGTTTAACAGATCCCTTATGCCTCTATACGTGCTTCAGTGCTCCTCCCATGCACAGCATTTAAAGTGTCATCTTGTGAATGGCGGGCATGTGTGGAAACTTTTGTAAGGGAAATAAAATATTTTGCTGTTCCGCTGCTTCTCTGTCCTTACTTGTTTTCACCTTTGTCTTTATCTCTGTCTACCTGCGGGCCTTTATGGCGTTGTAGATAACTTTCCCAAAGCCATATATGGTTTCACATGTGAAGACCACATTCCAATAAAAAAGTAAAGGTTACAATTTGAAATTTTCGAAATTTTATCACCATACCAGTAATTGTGAGAACTGAACTGATAGATTCACATCATTCTTGAGCGCATACCTTAAAATACCATAAAAACTTGATTCCGATTCTTTTAAGGGTGTGATTATTAGGGTCTCGGACATTGTAAAAGATTTTTTTATAATTATCCTGCATAATATATAATTCTATTCGTCAATATAGATGGAAATGGAGGAATTATTTAGAGTTTTTTCAATCAAATAAAATAATAAAGAATTCAACCGATTAGTTTCGCTTTTTATATTGCAAATACTAATTTGTTATAATTATTTCTCATAGTAAGTATAATCCTTTCAAAACTAGATTAAATAGGAACAATCCTTGTAGACTGAATGCTTGTTCTTGAATAACTATCTGTATGGAAAATTTATTTTAATTAGATCTTGAATCCTTCTAAAATTCGAATAAATGAAAGCTAATTATTTAAAGTGGATATATGGTTGTTGAAAAACTATTGACATGATATCTCAATGGTTGTATTTTTTTATATCCCGCCCTGGCCCAGCATACCCAAAAGGTGAATAGTTGTATAAACATTAGGGAACTTTGCATTTCAAAATATAGATACAAAGAGAGAAAAAATAAATAGTTTTGTTGATATCATTTTAAAACAATTCCCGGTACTCAATTTTTATTACTAAAAGGAATTTGCATGGAAATCCCCGCTATGAAAACAAATTGTTTTTTTCCAAAATTATTGGCCATTGTTAAGAATTTTATTAAGCGATATAAAACTCACTTAATCGAAAAATTGCATTACTTTTTTTGTAAAGAGCTTTTAAAATATATATTAATGTTATTGTTATGTATTATATATATTTCAATCCTCTACATTATATCATTTATAATTCAACCTTAACCCAAGCAGTTTCTTTTCACCAGAAATGCATTTAGATAGATCCTTAATACGCGACAGTAATACAATTCTGCTAGAAATTCCATTGTTTATCCGAAAACTATCTCATGAATGCATAACATAATATTGTGGTAATTTCCGATAAATTTCGCGACTAACGGTATTCTCAAAGGATAAGACTGCGATTTATCCACATACTGGTAAACCATTCTACATAGCTCTGCGAAATTCGTATGTCATTTTATTTCCAAAGGAGGACTCTGTATAGTTCAGAGACTTGAATTATATCCAACTGAATATTTAATTTCCGAAAATGTACTAAACCAAAACCGAAACCATAACCGAAATGTTTTAACCAAAAAACTTTTTAATTGTAAAGAAATGAAGCATTCTAAAATTCTTTATTTTGAACCAGAGAAATGTTCAATAACTGAAAAGATTTTAAATTTTTGTTCATTACTTCGGGTTAATTGAAATTCAACGTATGGTATTAGTTACTTATGCAATGGAACACGCTGTGTCAAATAAAAGAACTACATTAAAATGTTTCTGCTATATGTTTACAAATTGCTCTGGCATTACGTATTGTGAACACCAGAAAGTAGATAACTTCTTGAGATATCGCTTAAAAACCTGCATCCTATATCCTTCTCTCGTCTGAGCATTCATTTTTCTCATTAAAATTTTGCTTCATTGTATTACCTATATTATCAAGTTTATTCATACGTACTTCAAGAGGAAACATACTTCAAGAGAAAAAAGAGCAAATTTTTGTACTTGAGAGATTAACACAAAAAACTCAGCATAATGTCTGCCATTGTTATTTTTTAAAGAAGGCTTTACATTGAATTTGTTTTAAACACCAGTCCACTATTCATTTTCTCTCAGACGGCTAAAGAAAGTAGAATAAAGGGCAATGTTTCGTTTTCAATTTACAAGAGCTTCCCTTTTCTTCCTTTCAAATCCTGCTATTTCTAGGCTTGCAAATTTTTCCATTTTGGTAGCTGAAGTTTTCAACTAGAAAACTATACAATCTTTCAAATATTCTATATAAAAATTGATATTTTTTATCTTGAATATCACGTAATTCTATCACTTTAATGTTAGGGTTTTCACACACTTCAGCATTCTTAAATCATATATAATTTCAGGGGGTTTTTTTCTTATACCGATTTATAAAAATTTGGAAAAAAAAAGAAAATAACTTTACTGACTTCAATATAACCTACTCTATAAAATGTAATGAAAATTGAGCCATGCCTATCATCTGATTCTGTGCTCACCACTGTGTGAATTCAAAATGCATTTAGATTGACGAACTGATTCCGAAAGTACAGTTGCTAGGTCTGCAGTCTAAAATAATGTCGTTGAGATTTCATTTAATTCAGAAGCGATTTTGGCAGTCGTACTCTGTTCATATATTAAACCAGAATCGGACAAACCAACTGACTGTGAAGCTTGTTTCGCAAGAGAAATGCCCCGTTTTTTAAAAAATAATGGTGGCTATTCTTGAACTGATCACACAATTTTTAAACATGGCAACATGACGAAGACGACAACTCAACTAGTATTTCTTATCTAAACCACATCATTGCCATAATTGTGAAACCATATTATTTGAAATTCATCATATACTCAAATATTTGCCAGTTCCGGGAGTAATATGAAATACCACATTGGAAAGATAGTTTTTAAATAACTAGAATTAAATTTCTGGGACAAGATAAAAAATAAAGGGTTAGGAAGAGTTATTAGTCATCGTGTTGAGAGTTCGTACCACTTGAAAGTGGATCAGCTGCATAAGACGGACCTTTTTCTCACGTAGATCAGAAACTGAGGTAAGTAGAGATATGGTGTATAGTGCATGGAGATTGGCTAGTTTATGTCATATTTTTTATTATCACTAACTAACTCGATTTTCTACGTTCTCAGGAATATTAATCCAAAATTTTTATAAACAAATAAATAAAGCATTATTACTGAAATCAACAAGGCTTCGTGGCTTGAGAATAACTTAAACTATAGATTATTTTTAAAAAGATGGTATTTTTGTGATTGAAAGTCATGGCATTCAGTGAATCTGAGAAAGTGAAAAAAATTTAAGAATTAAAAAGGCACAGTGCTGTAACAGAAAATAAAATAAAACAGAAAAAAGGTGGATAATGAAATAAAACCGTCAGAGGGTTAAAAAAAGCGTTTGTCTGGTCAGCTGCCGCGTATAATTTCACTCTCATATTTGAAGGAAGAAAAGCTCAATGATTGTGATGAAGTGCAAGCTTTGACTGATACAAGGAGCTCCTGTTGTCTCTTGAGGGTTTCAGTTGCTCAGAAAATTAAACTGAAACTCAAACCTGCTGTCAATCAATTAAAATTGTTAGAAATCAAACGGTGCCTGCAGTGACCTCTAAGGAAAAAATTGAAACCGATATAGAAGTTGATAATGTAAAGAGTGAAGAAATAAGTATACGGTCATGGAAAAAGTATTAATTTCCAAAATTAGATGATATAAGACTAGAAATATATATCGTATTTTCAGGAAATGAAAATTTTTATGAAATGTAAGGACACTTCAGGATATAAGGAAGACGCAACAAAAATACATCTAAATTTAATTACATTATGCAAAATTTTATAAGAAATTAGAGAAATTACAATACAGCTGAATTTGGGAATGAGTATAGAGTCGATATAATTTATTCTTTAGTAAGTTGTGTGGGAACATCTTTTTTTCTAGTGTTTGCATTGATTGTCGGTTTATAGAACCATACAGAGCTTCGAAGGTATCCGTGTCAATGTTGTTCTAGAAATTTCTAATAGCGTTTATTTTCATCAGACTTGCTTCTGTACTGTGGCCCATTCTTGTAAATATCTTGAACCAGAATGCTCCAAAGGTCTTCTATTAGATTCAGGTCTAGACTCCGACATGTACGTTGAAGAGTTTTTACATAATTCGTCTTCATACAGGAATTTGTAGACCACACAATATGCATCTTATACATTGATTTGTTTAAATGTCTAATCCCTTGATGTAATCGGTGGAGAAACCGGCAACAAACTATCTGGCAGTATGTCCTGATATACCGCTGAATTTATATTATTTTCGACTAAAACTATTTCAGTTCCACCACCGGCTGCAAATGCGGCCCAAACCATGACATATCTCCCTTCGAATTGGAGTTTTAAAGAAAAGGTGTTTTCTTTATGCATATTATACCAGTAGACTTTAAATCCGTTTGATCCATCTAATCTACTTTCTGTCGTTCAAAAGTACCAACTCATTCCAATCGGTGCCAGCCGTTAGATGTTTCCTTGCAAAATTTAAACATGAATCAAAACGCCTCTTATAACGTGAAGGTTTTGCGCTTCATTTTCTTGTATACAACATTAGTATTTTTGTTCAGTGCACTTCTTAT
>BGPR01000945.1:21811-38932 GCA_013235015.1 Araneus ventricosus
GCATGCATACGTTGAGTTTAATATATATATAGATATAGATTTTTCTTTGTATGATGAGTTTTAACTATACATAAAGAAGACATTTATTCTTCATGCCTGAACATAAGCCAATGAGCAAATGAAATTCTTGGAAAATTCATTCATACATTATGAAGATTTCCATGCATTGATCTTTAAAAAAATTATTTAGGAAAGTTGAGAATGTAGATACTAATTTTAAAGTTTAGCGCAATAGTAAGATAAAGTTTGATTTTCAAAATGTTTTGAAATTACAAAAATAAGCGATTATATTTAAGTGCTAAGTGATTTTTTATAATTTCTGAATTTCTAAATCTTATTCATCCGTTTTCCAATAAAGGATATTTAATTGCATCCCTCACTTATTATCCCATTAACGTCCAGCATCCTATTATAGGACACATGCTACATTTCATACCGTGATTAGACTGAATGTATCCCATTGCCTCTTTTTCGTTTTGTCTATAAAGTCAATAGGTATTACTAAATTCCTAAACAATTTTCAACAGTCATATATCACCAGTTAGCCAAATTTGGAAGTCAAATTGTCGTCATTTTCAAATATTTTGATTTTTCCTTCGATTTATTTTTGGGATATTGCAGGGAATTTGAAAATAATTTTTATTTTTTTATATTTTACTATATTTTAAAAACCTTTAATATTTATGTAAAAAGTTTTTTAAAATTAATTTTCTATCGATTTTTTAATATTTTTTTTTCTAAAAAATACCAATTTTTTTTCCGAATTTTAATATTATTTCACATTTAACTTAATCTCAGTGGTTTAAACATATTTTAATAGAAATTTATTGAAATCTGCATTTTAAAGTAATTTGGGCGTTAACGGTTTATGATATCAAATAGGAAAGCATTACTGTGAAAACTACTATTGTTTGAATTTTATTCTTAACTTGATCTGGAAATATAAATTCAAAACTTATTTTTAATGTTTAAGATTTATGTTTATATTTATAGACTTCTTTCCACACTCCGAAGTTGAAAATGTCAGAGAGTCAAAAATATTTGGCAAGACTTCTGAAGTTATTCCGATAACAATTTGCACTTTGCTTGTAAATTGAGGATTTTACCGCTAAAAAAATTTTAACCCAGAAAGAACGACATCGAAAAGCGAGGCAATACCCGACGGTATGCAAAAAAACAACTTTCCAGTAGAATTTTATACATCTTAATTTAAATAAAAATGAAAGATTCCAAAAAACTTTGAATCTAGAACTACAAATATTTTAAATAAAAGCTTTAAAATAACTGTCTGTAAATATTTATTAATATCTTTTTGTAGATTTTTGAACCCTTATCTCTTACTTATTACTTTTTTTACTTTGAAGAGTTTCCTCATTCATAAATTCGCATTCAACCATTATTTTAACATAATCTCTTTTAAAGAGCCAACTTTTATGTAAAAATTGAATCTAGGAAATCAATCATTTCCCAAAATAATAAAAGACTTTATAGAATATTCGAAAATTATAATAATTAAATAATATATTATTTCATGTTTAGTAGAACATAAGAATGGAAGGGATAGTGAATTTTCATGAATCACATCATTCTTTTGAGAAGAAAATTTTAAGTTTAAATTCGATTCCCATTTTAAAGATACACTAAAGAAATTTTGGACTGGAACACGTAAATGTTTTTTCAAATGGAGAAAAAGGCGCTTGAAATAACACTCCACTCTCGAAACTTCCATCACAAAGTACTTTGAAGACGACCTGCAACGGCAGTTTTGATGTGCATCAGGCTTGTATTCACTAAGGTTATTTATTCTTTGAAACCCTTCCACAGGGGACAATAACATTTTAACCCTTAAATGCTTCGTGTAGCATATCTGCAACATGTGAAAAAATTGTGTTCAGGTGGCATCTTCTGGATTTTCTATTAACTAATCTATGTTTTTCTGCTACAATATGTTTTTAGAAGGATCATTGCACTTTTTCCTCTAATACAGAGGTTCTCAACCTGTGGTACACGTACCTCTAGGGGTACGCGAAGAAACAGTTGGGGGTACGCGAACTCAAAGTCGGTAAAGGCGGACACAAAAAATAATAAGGGATTAAAAATATTACAGAATTTTATTTCCCCAAAGTTCGTGTGAAAAGTAAAAGTGGAAATTGTGCAAGCCCTAAACCTACCCTCAAAATAAGAAAAAAGAAAACAAAAAGAAGTTTAATTTTTTGCTATCTTTATAAGTTAATGCGAAATTACTACAATACTGATTTCATCTGTTTTGAAGTTGAACTAATACTGTTGTAAAAATGGAATAAAATGAAAAATCAAAATTAAGCCCTGAAAATGTTATTAATTGGAATCATTTGACTCTTAAGCTTACCTAAGCTATTAACTAGATAAAATTGCAGAATTGTAGAATGTTAACTAGATAAAGTTGATAAAAACTTCTTTGCATTGACGGATGATTGGAGAGGGGGATATGACAATAGGGGGTACGCGAAAGAATAATCGAGGGGTACGCGAGGGAAGAAAGGTTGGGAACCCCTGCTCTAATAGATGGTATTAGTGCTGGTTTTTACATAATTTGTGTGTGTGTGGGGGGGGGAATAACACAAAACATTGCATTAGAAACAAAATAAAAGATCGTGATAAAACATCAACAGATTGATGATTTATTCCTGAAGTTCTATTTTTTATTGTTATTTTAATTAAAATTTGGTGGTTTCAAGTCAAGAAACCTATATCAGCTTTTTTCGAACTGGATAATTGTTAAAAGGCATCATAACGCGTCAGCCCCACCATCAGCAAGAACTGAGATATCAGCGAGAGGTATTCGAAGTAATCCTAACTGTCGATATGATAGAGGAACGACGATGATGATGGTCACGAATAATGTGGATGTTCAACAGGATTTTATACACACTGCATATATCGCGTACTAAATGTATAGAACTATTAATAATTTGATATCAACAAGTGAATATTAAAAGAGCTAAAAACAAGATATTTATGTGCCTGAATAGTAAAAATTTAGAAATGTTTGAAGAAAAGACGGAATATGTTGTTCAATTTCTTGTTACAACTTTCTTGTCAAAAGAAACACTTATGAATTCCTCACACATAAAATCGATAAAATTGAAATCGCAGTTTTATGGTGCTAATGCGTATCTTCTAATAATTACTTGGACATTGACTTTTGCTGCATTATGGGGTAATAAATACTACAAGCAGTAAATTCAAGATATTCAATGGTGCGTTGCTTGACTAATTTTACATAGGCAGTTTCGATCCCATTATTTCTCACTGAAAGCCGGAGCAGGAACAGTTACGAATCATCTCTCCCCCGCTTGTTTAGTATTCTTTTAATTGTCCAAAATAATTTTTGACATCGCTTTCTTTATTTAAAAAAATTTGATTGTCTCTCAACTTCCCAAGGCATATTTTAAATTCTAAGGAGAAGAGAATCAGATTAAAAAAAAGTTTTCATTTATTTTTCAAACTGTGATAAATGCGACGACTAAAGACGGTTTTAAGAATTTGCAAGCAAATCTGGTAGTGAAATAGTATCTTTTTCTAAAAAGCAGCATAAGATTTTTTAATGATTATACTTCATCAAAAGATTGTTTCAGATGTTACCTTTAACACTATTAGATCTACATTTGAATTCTAATTCTTTACAAAGCGTAAAACAATACCGTATAATTTATTTCTCTAAAAATTGTAAACTAGTATTCATATAAGTTTAAAGGTTAATTCTCATTCTTTTACATTCCGCGTTCCATAGTTCCAGATTTACTTGAAATTTTGATGTATCTTTCTCTTTCTTCTGAAGATTCTGTAGTTTTAAATAACAAATTTTAAAATATCCTTATTTTAACTTCTATGTATTTCTTAATTTTAAGGATGACATTCTCTATGCGTATTAAAAGAACAAATTGTGTTTTAAATTAATTTTTTAAATTTTGTTTTTCGAATTATTCTTCCTGTTTTGTAACTTTGCGTCTCCTTAATTATAGTTTGGGCAGCACAGATTGAGCATCACTGGTTTAAGAATAATTAAGTATAACTTAATTTACTTAATAACATATATATCGAAATTTTTGTTTCCCTCAATTAACATGAATTTTTCATTTTTTACAGTCAAATACTTTCATCTATTTTATTCCTCATCAGTCATAATATCGTTATTAATGAAAAATTGTTTATTTGATTAACTTTTAATCAGTTAACAAAGCTCCATTATTAAAAATATTGCCATAAGCAAAACTAATTAAATAATCAGTTAAAAATTTGAATCTATCATGAATGTTTTTTTAATTTTTATGTTAAATAATAATCTATAATATTTTTTTTAAAAATCAGCCAGGGGTATAGGTGCCAAGTGTTATGTTTCGGAGTTTGTGAACCGTCGAGTTCGTGTGCTCCGTTAAAAGCAATCATCGCTGGTGTGTGATTTTTAAAATTAGATTGCTATGTAACTTTAGATTACTAATAGAAGAATAAAAAACATATACGCATAAGACATGTAATATTTTAGTTTCCTTACAAATTTTAAGATGAAATGTTTTTTTTAGTGGAAACTGTTTGTTCCTTGTTATTTGTAAGAAATTTTTATCTCTCCTCATATGTTCGTATGTTTCTCTAATTTTAAATCTTTCGATATATAACAATCATTAAACAAATATTTAATTAAAACAATCTTCAGATAATCGTTGTTTTATTAATAACTAGCCGCTTTCAGCGACCAGCTTGTTCGCCGGGAATATAATTTCAATTGAATCTTGTGTCATTTTATATTCAAGGTTCCCTTAACAACATAATCAGAACGTAATAGATATTTAAGTTTTGTTCTTTTAGTGGCCTTGCAACTGTTCTGTTCGTTGCCTACATGAATGATCCTAATGGAAAATTGCAAAAATGAAAGTATTGCTGTAAATAATGCCAAAAACATTTTTAAAGGGTTTTTAAAATTAGAGAAAAAAAATTTATTTTTATGCTATAATATTTTCGGAAGTTATTAAGGGAAAACTCCAAAATTTCGCTTAATTTTCAATTAATTAAAAATCTAATTAAAATTTCAGAAAACCCGTTTCGAGGTCCGCATTCCACCCTCCAAAAATGTTTATGCTAGATTAAAAATTATTGCTAAAGCTCTAGATCCAGTGGTCTGTTCTGTCGAGCGCCAACACAGACAAAGACACACACATTCTCCTTTATTATTAGTATAGATTTAAACGTGACTTCAACTAACAAAATATTTATGGTCCCAAGTCAGTTTCCGAACTTTTTAATTCAGTGATTCAACAATAGTTTTGAGAAAACTATTGATGAATAGCGAATGAACACGTTTTAAATAACTAAAGAATTCACTATTCGAAGTGTTTCATTTATTAAGAAATTAGAATGAAACGGTTGGCATTATTTAAAACATTTAGTTTAGTTTTTTTTAAATTACGCATGTTAAATATCCTAGAATTCATCTTCGATGATTAGTTAGTCCCATGATACATGAATTCGAAGATATGGTTAACCCTTTCTGAGGTCGTCTTCCCACCAAATTTATCAATTTTTAAATGAGGTTTTTTAAGGTTGGCGTAAGTTCTCGCAAAATGTTTCGATGAAATAAAAACTTGGCTGTTCCAGTTTCTTATCTTAAACCATAAAAAAGTGTCTTGACTTGGTAATTACTAAAATTAATTAACAAAAAATAATGTTTCCAATAAGCTAAATGAATTTCTTTTCTTAAATTAATCTCAATAAAAAGTTATTTTAATATAACACAACTAGAAAAAAATGGCCTTATAAAGAGTTAAAATGTATTAATTTGAACTCGCAGTTTCGAAAGTAAAGTATATTTCAGAAAGGTTATCTCTGTTTTATATAGTTTTTTGTCTGAAAACCTAAGATTTCGTCACAACGGCTCTCAAAGGCAAATATTTCGGAAGGCCGAAAAGTTAACATTTTAGCAAATATTTCACTTTTAAAACAAATGTCCTTTCTCAATATATTGACAAAAGAAACAAGTCTTATAATAATTAATGGAACAAATTCAGCTTACAAGCAGATTTTCATGCTTTATCGAATATTTCTTCAAAAAAATAAATATGAGAGATCAAATATCCTTCATCGTAAAATATCTGCTAAAGGATAATAAAAAATTTGTACAAATACTGTACAATAAAATATTGTATAACCGAAACGAGAAATTTTTGATTGATGAGATTATAATAATAAGAAAATCTAGAATCAGTTTTAAAAAATGAATATAATTTCACTAAGTATTATAAGTAAATAAAAGTAGTTCAATATCGATATCCGATAAGCCGTACCCCCGGTTTTAAAGGGTTAAGCCTGAAAATCGTATATGTAACTCCACAGACATTTTATTGTGTGCGGAGATTATTATAGTGAACCATAACTATTGACAGCAAGTTCACTAGATTTTTCCAATGCTTTATTTATTTATTTTCTTCAAGAAGATTCAGAAAAATACAGAAGTACAAGTTAGTAAGGTTAAAATATCTTTAATTTTACGAAGTATTTACAAAGTTGTTCGAAACTTAGTATCACAAATCAGTTTGTGCGACATAATCTCCGGTAATATTTTTAAATGCAGAAGTCATAGTGTTATACAACTACTGTGGTGAGAAAATTAATCATAAAATTAATCGGACAATAAAATTTTTATTTAAACAGGTTTGCTTAAATAACAGAATTGAATTTTTGTCCTATAGATGACTAGCTCTCCAATGCATCAAAGTAAGCAAATAAGAAAATTGCAAACTAAATTAATATAGCAAGTGAAAAATTAATATATAACATCGACTTCACAAAATTGTTTTGTTGAATAAAACATTGTACTCACAGTTGAAAATATAAAGCTTAAAGAGAAATAGTGGAATTTCCCATTATCTTGAATTCTCCTGCGAGAATCTCGATGTTGTTTGCGATATTACATCTTTGCTTTGTAAATTTTTTTTACTAGGTAAACCCTTTTTTATACTTGAATCACAGAACCAAATTTCATCAATGTATATAAATATATAACCATTCAATTTTTCTCAAACGTAATACAAAGGATTTACGAGAAATTGGATTTTCTTCCGGCAACTCATATCATCAGAATTTTTTCTGTTTAAAATTAATCATTGCTTGAATCTGTTTACTTTCCTAGAGATGTAAAAATCTAGGAGAAAAGTTTAGAAGTTTATCCAATAAACAATTACAGTTGCTTCTACTGAATAAGCGTTTAGTTTTAATTGATAAATGCACTCTGTCATGGATATTGGTCAAAATATACCTAAAATTACACCAAATAAAATCCATCAATAAATAATAATAATTTTCGTCGGGAATGTTATGAATGGATACCAAATGATACTTAGTTGACAAAATAAAATATAAGCATTATTGATTTAAGCTGTCGTAAGATGCCCAAACGAAATTCCCCAAGTTAAAAATAATAATTATTGATCTGTGTGAAAGAATAGATTGAAAGTTTAAAAAATATCACTTAAGCACATGAATGATTTTTTTATTTTCTCTTATACTAAGTACACAAAGAGAAAGTATTGTAATCGTCAAAAAATTCGAACTCGAGATTTTGATGAGTCTCCACGTCTTAGACCTCCTTGAGTCCGAGAAACACAATTTTGGAATTATGTCTGTCTGCGATTGTGTCTATCCATCTGCCCGTGTTCATGTGAACACAATTCCAAATCTTTAAATAGGTAGTTAGATAAAATTTGCTACTCAGTTTTATCATCATTAATATAGGTCCGTATCAAATGTTGGACCAATTCTATCAAAGGGTTGACTGTTAAAATAAACAATTTCCATTTTATTTAAACAAAAATTTGGTGATATTTAAAAATTTTCAGATATAATAAAAAAATGCTATTTCTCTTTTCATTGATATTTAGTGTTATTTTTACTATTGCTCTTGATAGATCGCAAAGTAATATCTATAATTTAAATATCTCTTATTATTACATTCATCAAAATGAAAATTTCAAATGCCAAATGTTTTTTCGCATATCTTTACAGAATGGAAGCCTGTTTTAAAATCCGTTCATTGTTTTACATAAATCTGAAACTTAAAATTTCCATGCAAAATAAAAACAATCACAGAGGCAAAGCACATTTTTAATTGCCTTCTGCATCTTCACATACAGTTACTCAAAATGATATACAGTATTATAAAATACTATAATTGACTCATTTTTAAACATATATCTACCAGAACGGTTTTCAAAATCAGGGAAAACTTAAACATATTCAAATTTCAATGGCCCGGCAGCGCTACAGAGTTTGTGGTGACAATACCCGCACTATAACTAAAAAATGGAGTTTCAACAAGAAAAGACATTTTGAATAGGGCAGTATGCGTAAACGGAATCTGCAATTTTAGTCCAATGTGCATTTTTCTTGTGTGGATTTGTGAAAGACAATGCGTTTGTGCCTCTGCTACCAAGGAACTTGCACCGACCTAAAACCATACATATATAATATTCTGAACTTGGAAACAACAGAAAGGCTGAAACGAGTCTACTAAGAACTAGGCTATCCTCTGGTTGTTGTACACGTGAATTGGGGCTAGTCATATAGAACATTTGTAATGCAATGAAATGAAAATGTTTGAGGTTGCCTTCATTTTAAACATGTTCTGCTAAGTGAATGTTTAAAAAGAGCATATTATAATATTTTAATAAATCGGACTCATTTTGAATGACCCTGTATTGTATACGAAACAAAATTTGAATGGAATCAATTCACATAATGTCACAATCACATAACAATCTTCACGGTAACTTTAAAAAAAAGATATAACTCTACGTTGTCTTATTCATCATCCTGTGGTCATCCTATTGGAGTAAAAGTTTGGAGAGAGCCTGATTCATAATCAAATTTGCAGATTCGTCCCAAAATAAGCCTTCTGTCGATTAAAAACAGGACGCTACACTTAATTAATTTGATTTGATTATATTACTGTCACATTTTGAAGAACCACGAGGACAGTTTTGGGACGGACCACTTAATTTTGAACCGTGGACAGATGATGAAGATGACACAGGAATTGGTATACCCTCTCTAAACTTTCGCACCATTCCAACAGGAGGGCATTTGAACCACTTTGTATGATTTAGCTTGCAAGAGGCCCGCACACAACGGATATTCAGCGGAATCCGGTTTCGAGGGTGGATACCTGGAGACCTGACGTCGAGACATCACCACTAGGTCAACAAGGCTCCGTAATGTAACTGAGCTAAACAATTAATATCACGTCCTTCTCCTCCTGAAATATTCCAAATGAATTCCAAAATGCAACCGTCTCGGCGTATTTCACATGTGTTACTTCAGAATGTTTGTATTTGAGGCAAAGTGAAAAAACTCAGTGCATTTTTTTTTTCATAAATGAAGAATTTAGGCGTCATACCAGTTTTAAATGGCAGTACTATTTTAGTTTTAATTATAAAATTTTTTTTATATTTTTTCAATATGATATCGCATAAAACCTCTGGAAAACAAGAAGCTTCTTTTGAATTTTATTACATAAAAGAAAAAATTCCTGTGGTAAGGTCAACACAAATAAATTCATAGTTTAATTAAATTATCAGTTTTCTAATATACTCTGAAATTTCCTAGTTCAGTTTATTCCCATGTTTATTCTTACAAACGAAATACGATGCAATTTCATTATCAAAAAAATAATAAATTCTATATCATATATTTTTAAGATAAATTCATTAATCCGCTTTTTTCAGTTTTTAATAATTCCCTTTGATCCTTCAATTTCAGATCTATTATTTGTCTGTATGAGAAACGGAATGTTTTACTTCCTATTCAGAGAATTGTTTAAAATTAGCTAACGAAGCTTTAGTTTAGAAACGTGAATAAATATACACTGGGAAATTATTAAAATTCGCTTAATTATCTTTCAAAAGATAATGTTTCTTTTGCTAAAACTTTGCTTCAAAAATATATAGTATTTTATTTTAAAATTTCATATACATTTAATATATTTAATTTAATATATATATATATAATTTAATGTATATATTTTAACAATATATGCATTTTAATAAATTTTTTCTCGAAAATATATAATAAATTCTTGGGCAGGTTTTTATAGATTCAAGACTAATGTTCTTCAAAAATTATCATGGACCAAAACCACGTGGATTTATAGTCAAATGAAAATCGTAATTGTGCGTATCATCTAACATCTTATTGAACCTGTCTATCCCCATATCTTGCTTTGTTAAATTGAGATACAGGTAAGTATTTATCAAACATTTTTATAACGTAATATACATATCACTGCCTGAAATTACCTTACCTTTCCATGCCAATGCAAGTATTTTTCCGAGTTGATAAAAAAGAGCGAACTTTTTTTTCTGAATAAATTCATGAACGTTAATTCTGGTATGTTCTTAATACTAGAGGGCTCTGAAAACATTTTTTATTAGCTTCAATTTTCACACGGAGAAAAGAAAGAAAAAAATTAATCCGAGTGGAAATTTGCATAGCAACCCCAAAAAAATCCTGTTGAAAGAACTTATTTCCATAACTGAAAAAAAGAATATACTTGCTAATATACCCGACGTTGCTCGGGATGAAATACTTTCTTGCTTAATACTTTTAATGTAAACAATAATTTTGTATAAAATATTATTATAAGGAAAAGCAACTTATCGTCAGAAATGTGTTTTTTAATTAAATTGAGAATATCAGTTTTTATCCAAAATATTTTTAAAACTGCCTAACTCTAATCGTCTTCATAAGTTATTAATAATTTAAAATAACGATATAAAACTTAATTGAACATCCCAAGTTGCAAATTAGACGCAAATAAAAAAATGGGTGTTTCCCAATCAACTTGATATACAACAACGCTCTCTAATTAGCCGTCTTGTTGGCTTGAGATGAGGCCACTTAGCAAAGTTTTGCTTTTTAGCGACTTTGTTGGACAAAGTTGAAATTTCTGTGCGCACACATAACATAGAAACTTATGCACCGAGATCCGCCAGAAAAGTAAGAAGGGTTCTTGTTTCTCCTGGGGATATAGTAATGGTGGGGAAGAGTAACCCTGCACCGATGACGGAACGTACCTCTTTCGGGTGGGATTGGGCCGTGGTTGGTGATGGCTATTAGGACTCCTACCTTAGTATCCGGGCTGTCGTGGGGACCGTTCTTCAGTTGCCCCCTGATGCTTCGGCAGAAAGGGGGCATAACATAGAAACGTTGACCTGGACTGACAGTTAATTCAATGTATCAATTTTTTTTTATTTATTTGCGGCGTTGATGAGTTCTAACGAAATTACCTACAAAAAATCATCCTCCAATGGTTACCCAAAGGGGTAAAAGAGCGGTGAATAAAACTTTTATCTCTTATAGAGTTAGATTTTTTTTTGTCGATCTCAAAATTTCCCGAAAGATCTATTTCAAGTTTATATTTACGGATTGGATATTGTTTTTCGAAAATTCTTTGAATGTCATTTCAACGGTTCTACCGCCGGCGGAGTCATTTGCTTGTGTGATCGGATGGTGTGAGGGTGCTTCCCAGTTTAAAAGACATTTTGACATTTTTTCACTTCTACTTGATATCATGTTTACAATAACAATCATTAACAATTTCATTGAACCGTTGTAAATAATGAGGAATAAATAAAACAAAAATTTCACGAATGATGACAACATTCAATTGTTTAATATCTGATGCAGAAAAATACTAAAATGTACGAAGTTGCTTTCTATAGCATGCTTTTAATAGAAAACGAAAAGAAAATTTCACGAATATTCTCAATTCATTATTGTAGCTAAAAGTCACTATAAAGAAGCGGGTTTTTTAACTTATTCGCACAGTTTATTTTATAAATATGAATTTTAATCATTACAGCTGTGTTTAGCTGTCTAAAAAAGTGTAATTATTTTGTAGATCGATCATTAGCAGTTTTTCTCGGATTCCGTTTCAGAGATAACACCTTAATGAATATCATAATGAAGCGTAAACACTTTAAAGAACTGGATAGAAAATAAATTACCCTTTAAACTATCGTCTTTGAAATAAATAAAACACTGAAAGTACAAAATCAAGAAGCTAAGCATCAATGCTGAAGAAATTACTAGAAATAAATTTTCTTTAAAACATCAGAGTTAAAAAATATATTCTTTGAAAAAATAATAATTATCACTGCCTGTCATAAGGAGTAATTAGATTCATTGACGATTTTTTTTCCTGAAACAATATTTCAGATAAGGAAATAATAGAAAACAATTGAAACTGCTGTTAGTGGTTTTCGGTAAAGTCGTAATTATTTTTCACATTTTCCTGTAGAAGAGTATTTAAACAAACAGCAACTCAAGTCAAGTAGTCAGAAAAAATTACTTCCATTTTTAAATGAAGTAATCTCACTGATCGTTAAGAGATAATTTTTAACTATTAGCGAGTCACAGAACTTGTTTCAAAGTATTCGCTGAAGCTTTAATTCTCTTCTTACAATCTATTTCCTGCTTTGTATTCATTTCTTATTTACGTTCTTTTAGATTGTCAATAAATCAGGGAATAAATTCTAATACTTTACATCTTTTATTTAACTATTTTTACATATTCCTGTGTGAGAAATTAGCGAAAGATGCAAAATAGAATGAATTTAAATTTGTAATATCTAATTATCTATAATCCAAAATAATAGCATAATGTATTCTATTAAATAGGTTTTCTTCCGTTTCCCTGTGTTTATTAGTGTCAAATATAAATGATGTTGAGTCTTTGAAGAAAGCTAAGAGTGATCGGACTACCAGTAAATTCCGTATAATTTGAATATTGAAAATTAACTAATTAAAAATAATCTTTCTTTCTATGAAAGGTAAAATGAATTTTAAACTAACATATTATGTATAATTGTTTTATTTCTTGTTCTATTGCTTAATTTTCTGTTCTATTATTTTCGTTTGTACTTGAAGATTGTACTCTTATGTAAGGAATTATTAAACGAAATTTTGTTTTTAATTTAGTTAAATGTTTTTCTTTCTAGTTTTGAGTCAAAAATTAAGTTACACATATCTATAAAATGTTAAGGGCTTTTATTAAGATACCCTTAAAACTTTATAAAACTATAAATCATTAAAAAGTCGGGAAACATAAATTAAAGTTTTCACGATGGAAGTTCAATGTTTAAATGAATGTTTTGAATGAGAAATGAATTTTGATGCTGCTGAAATAACAAAAACACAGATCAAGCTTAAAGAACTGCAGTGTAATTTTGGATCATGCCCCGAAAAGGTAAATAAATTAGATCTTTTCAATCGTTGCAAGTTCAACCTCGCCCTCCCCACTTTGAATGCAAGGAATAAATCAATTACTGAAAGTAGTTACCATTGAAACAATTTCAAATTATTCCCACAACAAAGCATATAGCAAAACTTTTTAATCATTAATTGATAAGAATTAAATGCTCAATCGGTAAAGTCTTAATGTTACACTTTTAAGTGCAAATTCTTATTCAATTTACTCATTTTCAGCCTCATCAACTTTAAATATAGCCATCATTCGTTGAGAGCATATATCACTGATTAAGATTTAAAGATACATTTTTTACAGGCTGGAATCCAAACTTTTAAATTCAAAGTGAATTATTTTTGTAAATTTTTAAGCTTATAAATACGTCTATCAATCACGCCGATTAAAAATAATCTAATTAATCCTTGCATAAAGTATTCAAAATTTATTTTTAATGTCATTTGTGCAGACATTTGCAGAATTTTAATAATACATTATGAATATGACAGTTAACAGTTCAGTCTTTATTATTAAAAAAAATTCGACGGGTGACTGTCTCTGCTAAACTGCCGCTGGGATTGAAGGGCGTAAACTTACTTATCTTACTCAGCTGTGACTTTCTGTGACTAAAGTAGCTCTATGTGACTAAAGTAGCTCTATGTGACTAAAGTAGCTCTATGTGACTGAAGTAGCTCTATATGACTAAAGTAGCTCTATGTGACTGAAGTAGCTCTATGTGACTAAAGTAACTCTTTGTGACTCTGAGATTATGTGTCTGATGATTCGTGATTTTGGTTGGGTTTTTTTCTGTGAAAAAATCTTATTTTCAAATGTAATATATTTATTAAAGTTATTAATATTGGGTACAATTTCTGTTAGTAACAATTTTATGTAAAACCGGACGATGGCACGAGAAATAGCAAACGTTATTCAACAATTCTGGAGTAATATTTCGATTGAACGTAGGATCGATGAATGAATTGCCTAATGTAATTGAATAATTTGTAGGAACCATATGGAGATTAAAATGATGTTTAAGAAAATCAAATGCCTTCTCGTAACAAAATTTGGAAAATCCAGTTAATATACCTCTCACAACCGGCTGCAGCTAGCGACTGAGGCCGCCAGACAGTTAGGTATGAGAACGCACGGGAAGCTACCTTGGTCGCTGTGACGTCATCAAAATTATTCGTGATTTTCACCAAATTTGCACCTCGACTGTGACTAAACAGTAATTCCAAATTCTAAAATCCCTTTTTGAAACCTTCAATGTAACACTTTCTCTGTTAAATGAAACTAAAACTAACACTTTATTTTATTTGGTTGAGGAGTTATAAGCGTTTACCTTTACCACGAAAAGCGTCATAAGTTTTTCTTTTCCCTACACCCCATTAGACCACTATGGAGGGACTTAAGTTTACGTCAAAATTCAAGCGTATACACTTTTTCTAATAGAAACAGTTATTGACCCAGTGAAGCGAGGTCCTGTTTTAATTCGATCATTCGGCATTTCTTCTGTTTGTCTGTAAATTTGTTTGCTACCGACTAACAACCAAACGCGCTGTTCGATTTTCTTACAATTTGGTATGCATTTCCCTTGAAGCCATAAACGACGTATGTAAAAGGAATTTTATTTTTTGATTCCATTTCAAAATGATGGCTGTCCATTTCATGAAATTTTCAAATTATTTTAGCGATTCTGGGCAAACGGAGCTCCATTGATAATGCTTCCAAAAGTACCGACAACAGCAAATGACATTTAACTGCAATTTTCTGAATTCTGGTAATTTCCTGAAAAGCAAACATTTATTACAATTTTGGGAATGCTGATAAAAACAGAGACTTATGTACTAATTCGAATTCGACAAATAATATCTAAACATTTAAAGACTGCGATGAGCAACAGATCCTTTGCTTTCTTTTTTTGTTTTTGGAATCGAGGTGTGCTAAATCATAATAGCTGTCTTAGAAATCTTGATTTTTAATTATATGACACGAATAAGAATGCTGAAAAGTATTTAAAAAATATATTTATATTAATCAAAGATATTTACATATTTAAAAAAGTTTAAAACGATGTATAATTAATTTTTGACCATTTCATAAGTCTATAAAAATGTTGCGCATAAATTACTTTCCTTATGAATGGGTAATCGGCAGTAAAAGTGTAGGGAAACTTTTACTGGTTTATATTATGAATACATAATATTTATGAATTATTGCTTGACGTTAAATAAGAAAACGAAGGATGTCCGAAGTCTTCAGTATACTTCGAAATATGAGAAGGCTTAATCTTCCTTTTCTAAATTAACTGGATAATAACACTTTCATAAGTATTATGATCTAAATTCGAAAATTCGACATAGTTTTTAGTATTGAAGTTTTTTAAATATGACAAGATTTTCATTTTGAAAAGGTTGACAATTCTTTAGCAAAGAATCTGTAACGATAAAGAACATTTCGAAGACTTCTTCGCATTGTATTCGTTAGTTTATTATTTAAAATTATTTAGACAGAAACAATAAATTCAAACTATTAATTGAGCAAAGGAAAAACATTTACTGGTTCTTCAAACAATATTCGATAAAATTGCAAAAAATATATATAACTACTGCGTAAACATGATGGAAGAGCCGATTTTTTCTAAAAAAACAAATTGGTTTGGTAACCCTACTAGGAAAAACTACATGGCACTCGGAATCATCGTCTCGAAAGGAACCTGAAGAAAATTCTGAAAAATGTAAAAAAATGCAATGCAGTAAACATTTTTTTTAAAGATCAGTAATAATATGTATTTCCCTTTCTAAAGAGACAAGAAAAAGAAATAAAAGCGAAATTTACGGGAACAAAACAGGTGATCATTCTCACTGCAGAACAATGACATGCAAACGAGTCAATACGGTTCCTAAAAACTTTTTCTTGAAATTAAGTTTGCTTTCTCACCAATTTCCAGTCATATCCAGGTTTATTCTCTTGAGATAAATTACTCTGGCAGTAAGGAATATTTTCTAATTTTTTCTTTTCAAAATTCTAAAACTGTTGAAAACCACTTTATTATGATACGTTTCACAGTTTACTTTTAAATTTTTTCTCTTAATTTATTGAAGCGTGCCTTTAAACTGATCCTTATAAATCTTAGAGTCCTTTTGAATCGACGAATTTTTGACTTCATGTTGAAAGCAGTTTTGATGGAATGCTGTTTTACAATCCTATTATTTTTTTATTTTAGTCACTGAAGCTGTCTGCTTATTTAAAACGTCCCATACAAATGCATTTCAAATTTACTGCTGACATAGAAATCTTGGCAAAAATCCAGCGGAGAGATGTATCTTATACGCTTGAATATCTTCATTTGGTCTTTCGAATGGTACGTCGTGCATTCCTAATTTCCTTTTTGTTCACTGAGAGTAAATACATCGGTGTTCTTTTAAACAAAATATTAATTCAGCAGTAGTAGGTACTTCATATTCAAACTGTAACTTTCTATAAGTAAACTGTGATTTTTGCCTTTCTAAAATGTATTATGTGCAGAAAATGTACTTTAATGCAGAAAATTTAAAACAACTTATGCATGATATAAATTGCTTTAGCCAACTTTTACGTATTGATTGATTCACATGCATTTTGAAATTACATTTATCTTCTTGAGTCCAAAAATATCCATATTTATGTTCTATAAATGTTAGTTATTTTTATTTCAAGAATGTTTCACCAACAATATGGAACACAGGTTGTTCATAATTAAAGTTCTCCTGTTCAGAAGGTCTAAAGCCGGTTCTATTGCTCAGTTTTAAGTGTTCTATTTGGAGGATAGATCAGAGGGTAAATAAGAGCAGTGGACTGTTAATTAA
>BGPR01000945.1:38942-63124 GCA_013235015.1 Araneus ventricosus
ATGGCGCGAAACTCCGCGGCGAATGGAAGGACGCGTAGGCGTCAACACTATTCATAGTATTAATATCCGTTCTCTGCAACTTTGTATTGTCAATTGCCGTGAAGTTACTCTGCGTTCATTCCCAGAATTTCTTGTGTTTGTCAGATATGTGTTTTATATGTGTTAAAATTTAGAAATGAATATGTTGTAATATGCTTAAGTGTGATATATTTTGTGATTTCTTATCTATACTTATAAAAGGCAATGTTTGTGTGCGTGTGCGTGTGTGTGTGTGTGTTTGTCGGCGATGTCCAGACGAATCTATCGCACTTACAGCCATGAAATTTGGTACACAGGTAGTCGTAATGGTGACTGAATGCACCTCGAAGCCGAAATTTTAAATTTTAATCTAGAAATTTTTTTATTTAATGTTTTCTGTTGTTTTGGTTGATTTTTCGCACTAATTTGTCAATAGAATGGTTTCGAATAATTGTACGACAAAAATAGACAGACCATCGGAAAGAGCACGCGATTTCCGTTCTAATGAAGTTAGTTTTGAATTTCTAACATAATTTACTGAATTTTGAGAATTTTTTAAAAAATAGTCAGTTTCACCACCTAAATTTTAGTTTTGTTTTTAAATTTGTTGCATCCGACTTTCTAATAACACTATTATTTTCAATTTTTTTCAGCTTATAACTAGAACGGTTCTCTCTGATTTAAAGCAAGAACGGTTAAAATATCTTTTCCCGTTTTTTTAAAATTAAATTATTCCTGGGCAGATGAAAGTTATTTTTGTCGAGCGAAATTTCTTCAGCGATAGCCTTCCGGAACGCAGCTTTCAATTTGATTGGATGAAGGGTCAGGTGACGTCATAACCTTCGGAGCTTTTTGTCATGTTCTAAGAATTTTTTTTCATTTTGTTGAAGTCCTGATTCCACGGGCAACAATTTTTTTTATATTGTTTTGGATTAATGTACTCTGTACTGTTTTTCTACATGTTATTATCGCGGAAAAAATAAGCGGGAAAATCTATAATGTGTATCTTTTGTTTTGATTTTGTTTTGAAAACTTTTTGCGTGTCATTGTGGGCGATTTTTTTTTATTTTGTTGAAGTCCTGATTCCACGGGCATCGCCGTGCGCGTACTGCTAGTATTTATATAATACCATTATAAGTAAAAAATTGTAAAGAAAAAAAAGTGCAGTGCGTTAGTGAAAAGTGCACGTTTCAAGCATCTGGTGTATTGTAGTATAATTTAATGTTTTACTCTGTTGTGAGTTTGGTAATCGAAATTTCCTTAGGGTTATTGAATTTACTTTCCATCTCAGTAATTAATATTCTTTCGACACTATGCGATCACCTTTAGTTTAAAGAGGAGTAAAATTAAGAATAGTATAAATTTTATCAGCACGTCACAACGTCACAATTACAAAGTCGTAGAGCATCATCAATTCACAAAGAGAGGGTACGACTTCAGAAATTAAGTTATATTAATAGTATAACTTTAGGGTGTTTATCCATCAAAATATTAAAGTGCATCAGCAGGCGAATTCCTAGAAAATAACCCTCAAGTTTTCGGTATAGCTTATATAGGTTGTAAGGTTTCGCAGCAATTTTTGGTCAAATAGCAGTGTATACTCGCCTGCTCCCCGTTTTGTCAGGGTTCGATTCCCGATGCGCTATTTTTTCTCTCTTTTCAAAATATTGAAAATATATTTTCTTTTTTAAATATTTTTTCTTTAACTATTTTTACTCATTTTAATTTTTTTAATGTGAGGATAATGTGAGTCAGTAAAAAAATAGGTGTCGCCATCAGAAAATTTCGAAATTTTATCACTATAATCGTAACTGTGAGAGCTGGACTATTGTTTCTCACATCATTCTTCAGCGCATACCATATAATACCAGCATTGAAAATATTCCGTTCCCTCAAACGACATGCTTGCTAGGGAGTCATAGACCGACAAAGTTTTCTTATAATCAGGCTGCATTATAGCTGACGGAGAGCATTTTGAACATCGAAAATAAAGGAATCTTGCCTTAATATTTTTCCCCTTTTTATAACATATCGCCATGCAACAGTGATGGAAATCGCGAAAAAAAATGAATCTTTAAACGTTCGGTTCTTAGCAATAATGTCAAAAAGGTGTCTTTTTGAACTCAATCGATATTTTCCTACAACTCTGTGATTGACTTTATTCTTTATATCATTCTCTTTTCGAGATAGAAACGCTAATTCCGCAGTTTGCCTCCAGATTTTACTGTTGGTAGTCCCCTTGCGTAGCGCACAGCCACTTTAGTATACCTAGACACCACTTTTATGACTATAGCTTCAGTCGTTCTGAAATTAAGGAGTGTGAAAGGGACTCTAGTTGGCACAATGTATACGAGTAACACAAATACGTGGAAAAGAAGCCGCCGAATAAATAAGCGGGCTCTCGCGTCCCTGGTGGGCACAGTAAATCAAGACATTCACCAGCTATCCACTCCACTTTTTTTGGAACACAGGAGGCCAAGCCCCTTCGTCAATGTAAGAAATTGATCAAAATTGGTGTAGACCGAGGAAAAAGTTGAAATTCCATCCGCTTTTTTCCACTAGGCCATAAATGTAAAATACGATAGTAGGCGGACCGAGCCTCTCTGACAAAAGCGAAAACCACAAAATAGGGGAAGGTGTGTGTGGATTTGAGTCAGCATGGGAAGACGTTTTGAAGGCAGAAGAGGAGGAGGCGCAGTAGCCTAGGGGATCGGGTTGCCTGAAGGTGCGGTCGGTGCAGTTTGACCTGTAAATGACCCACAAAATTTTATGACCTGAAAATGAAAAAGGTCTCCTAAGAAGCCCTCCAAAGGATAAGAACAGATCCCTGGTGAATGTCCAGCTTAATTTATTTATGGTGTGGGTTGAGTTACCTTCTCTCCAATTACGGAACATACCTCAGCAGGAGGTGTTTATGTATGTATTTATCTTCCACGCCGATCCACTCACCCATTGGGTGTGAAGAGTTTTAATTCGCGAGAGGGGTTGGAACGTAGCCGGTAATGGCTATTTGAATTCCACCTTCAGTTAATTTATCATAAAAAGAATAATATTTTCATGGAGGCCTTTATAACCCTATATTTTCAAAGGAAATTTTGAAAGCAATATTTTAATCAAAATTTACTTATTATCTTGAACTGCGACACAATTATAAATAATGCATAAATTCAAAAATAAGTCAGCAGCAGCAGTTAGCTTTATTATTTATAAAATAATGTAAGAAAAATAAGACAGTGAAGATCTATAAACTAAAATAAATATTACCAAAAAAGTAGTAAAAATCCCATAATTCTGCTCAAATTGTTAAATTTTTCATAAACCAACATTTATTTTTAAAAAAGAAATTCAAGAAACATATTTTTCCATTTCATTTTAAAATAAAACGATAAACTTTTTATTAAAGTTTTCCTTCTGATTATTAAATATTCGAATTTAAATGAAGCTTCAAAATAAAATGCACATAAAAAGTATTGCATTTCTTTCTGAAGTAGCGTCATTACGTTTAATTTTCTTAATGTCTGTGGGCTTTACAATTTTTTATTCATTTAGTTTCAGATGTAATACTCTAATGAAGGACTTATTTTAAAAGCGATATGAAAAGAAAAGGGAAGTATAAAATCTGTATGAACTCTCTCATTAAAAACTCATACTTTGAACCTTTAATCCACTTTTCAATTAAAATTTAAACGAATATAATTAATATTTATTTGTGAAATTTAATGACATATTTTTAGTTATCCTTCTCTACATCATGCCCTTTTAAAATAACCCCTTAAGCAATGTTGTTGTCTCATGTGTAAAATATTTCATAAAAGAAAATGCAACAGGTTACATATATCTTATAGATTTTCTGAAATGACACTATTCCCCAAGGATTTATTGCGCTCTTTACCGAAAACCAAAATTTAAAACTAAAATTCTAAAAAGAGTGAAATGACGTAAAAAGTTTTGGAGTAACTCTACGGAAGAAAATTCAAAATAACCTCTTTTTTTTTAGAAAACTAATCTTTCAAAGTTATTACAACAGTTTTGTACCACTTTCATCTCTTAAGATAAAATGCTAGAACTGACATATATCTAAAATTCTTTTCAAAATTATTCAAAATCTCTTGAGAACAAATGAAAGAAATAATGAATTTCCTTTGTTATTTTTCCACAATTCGGAAATACATAAATAAACACTCGATTAAAACGTGGTAGTTGGTTATGATTATGTAAATAAAAAGGAAGAATCGTATTTCCATCTACAGAATACGGACACACAAAAACCGTATTTATTCCTATTTTTGATGACACTTCAATGACAGATATTTTATTAGATTCGTACCTTCAGCGAAAAGTGTTATTCATTCGTGCCTTCAGAAATAAAATATTAAATTTCGCAGTAAGTACCAACACATGTTCAATGAAAAAAGACAGCGTGATTCCAAATTCAAGTAGTGTCCGCTAAGATTTCGTTTAGCGACTTAATATCAAAACCGAATTTGTTTTTAATGTTTATATTCTGAAATATAAAGCAAAACAGTACTTCTACAAAAAAGTATATCTTTATCTGTTGCTCCTTGAGTTTCTAAAAAAGAAATGAGGTCGCATTTTACAAAATATTTATGAACATAATTAGAATTTCGAAAGATTTTATTCTTCATTGAGGGACCTATGAATCTTTCGTGTGCATTAAAATTCTGTTACTTTCATAATACAAAAATTACTTTTTTAAATTATGACGTTCACACATGCCAACTTGAGGACTGAATACACATGCAGACTTAAGTTTTAAAATCTCCTAAATAATATTAATCGTTAAAAAAATTTACAAATCTAAATTATCCATTCGAATTCACAGTGTTCCCTTTTCTTCACCTGATAATACAGGCCTGCAAAAGAATCGAGATGTTATATGGATCTCATGTCTTGAAATCGAGTTTTCCAGAGCTAATTTGACTATTCTGGTTTTTAAACTCGGGGACACAGGAATCTCCATCTGATTTCTGTTTAGCTGATCCAATTAATTTGGTGAGAGCCCGATTTCCAAATGTAAGCTGATTCAAACCTTGCAAACAGTTTGAAATTAAATCAATTTAAATATTCTGGAACAGAAGCTAAGTTAGATAGAAGATACTGGATGTGTTAGAAACAATTTGATAATTCTACAGTATAATAGTAGAAAAAATTTTCCTGCTGCGAAGTTTTATTATAGTGCTTGACAGACAGTAATTTCACAGTCAATATAATTTTTTTATCTGCCGTTTTAAAGCATAATATTAAATTCAGTACAAGAACTAATGGGAATCTCTTTTAAACTACATACGGAATAACAAGTCTTCAAATCATTAATTTATAAAACAGATTTCAATTACAGCGAATTATCAATGAAGGAAATGCCTTGAGATCCAACAAGAATATCTCTTTTTGTATTTCTTTAGTAATATACAAGAAAGATTTTAAAAATTTCATCGGCACGCTACAGCATAAAAGACATATTCAGACAAACGAAAAATTCTAAGATTTCAATATAAAAAATATAATGTTGAAATCTTCGAATATTCTCTACTTATTCTCAGTGCATGGGCCTTTGAAAAAATCGTCTGAAAAACTGATTATAATCAGTAATAATTATTCATATATGGGGAGAGTTAAACCTTATACAAGCAGGACATTTAGAGCGAGAAAGGAAAACTAACACTAAATCATCTATGGAAGAGACTGAAGTTTATAAAAAAAAATGTCATGCCACCATCATTTAAATTTCTGGATAGGACAAGTAACTACCTCAGACACTTCTTTGGAATCCTTTTTCTGCCTATAAAATCCGTTTTCATAGATCATTCTTCTAAATTTTTCTTTTGTTTGCTCCATTTAAAGTTTAATTGTGTCCCATTTCTATGTATCTACTGAAGATAGTGCAAATAGATCCAAATCCGGAATTTTCTTTTTTTTAAAATGTGGACAATATTAATTGCTATATTTATGCTGCATTTTTATAACTGTGGTAAAATTAATTATGTAGATTCTATATAACCTTCCTTAAGCTATTTCAGGAAACCTCATTCTTAATTGAAACGTTTAATTATATGAAATAATTACCACATTTTAGGGTTAATAATCATTTACCTACGATTAGAATATCAAACTTGAATTATTAATTAACAAAAAATCATAAGAGATCCTTTAGGTTTTTTTTAGCAATCTCTTGAGAAAAAACTCCTTGTGCACTAACAAGCACAACACAAGGCTTACAGAAGTAAATAAAAGACTCAAAAAAAGGGTTGAAGGAAGCTTCAAATTAAATGATACAAATGCAAATTCCAAACAGAAATGGGGAAAGAAAAGAAGCAACTATACAATAAATTGGTCACATCAATATGAACACATGAATGGTATTAAGCAATGAAGTGAATAAGCAAGGGGAATAGATATTGAAACATAATAATTTTTTTAAAATTTTTTTTTAATTTTTTTAACCTGTAGTTATAACTGAAATTCAAATAAATAATAATTAATACAATTTAAATAATACTTTCGGAAACAATTATTAAGAATATCATGTTTAGAGTTCTAATATAAATTGAAACATATTCCAGCAAGTAGTAAATTTAAAAGTTTAATTTTATAGTAAGTGTTTCAAAAGAAATATTATTTACTAGCTGATATACACGGCGTTGCTCGGAATGAAAATATTTTCAAGTGTATGAACTTGCAAAAAATTTCAACTTGACTAAACAGTGTTTCGCAACAGCATCTTTCGTTCATTTTCGCTTGACCTCTCCCGTGTCGTTTGACCTTTCGGCCAGCACTTTTATTTGTCTCCACACCTTTAAACACTTGGCATGAGTCTAGCAATCCCTTGGGACTCCAAATTTCCTTCCCCACCATTACTACGGCGACAACAAAAGCTTTTTAATATCATGATTTTTATTACCGTCATTCAAAGTATCATTCTCTTCTTTTTGGTTCTATGTGCCTGATCGGAAAACACACGATAGTGTTCCTTCTTTACCTCTTTAGATCCTCTCCCTTCGAAACCGGACTGAATAACCTTTAATGACTTTACACACTCATTAGCATCATTTAAAATTTTGTCAAAAGTAAATGAAACATCGCATAGGGATAGTTATTAACTAACATCATTGGATTAATGTGCAAACATATTGAAATATGTACATTCTACGAAATAAAAATTCTGCCTTTCTGTTAATATTCAAAGAAAGCAATATTTTTTATAGCTTTAACAGTGGCAAAAATACGGGTATGAAGGATTTTATAAAACAAAAATTCTGTTTGAATTTAATTACAATTTTTGGTTACAAAACACAATTTGCAACAAAGCTTTGCTACAAATTTTGTTTTAAATGAATTTTGAAATTTTTATTAAAATTGGGGGAAAATAACGTATACCATTTAAATTCAGATCAGTTAAACAAAAATTTTCTACCCATTAAGAAGGTATTTAAATCATCTGCGTACAATATATATTTCAGAATTTATTGGTAAAAAAAGCTCATAAAAAACGCCGAAAATTATGTTAATTTTAGTTACTTAATTAAATATTTTAAGAAGTAATAAGTTTTAAAGTTGAAAAAAGCACTGTTGATCTAGAAATAGACCACAGAATGGCATGCGCAATCTTCATGTCGAAGCTACTCACAGTTTAAGAAGAATCTTGTGACAGATATACCGGTAGAAGTTTTTTCCAGTCTTTTTTTTTTCTCCCTATTTCGTCTCTCTTCGAAAGGAACCGACTAAATAACCTTGAAAGGCTTAATATTACCGGAAATAAAAATGTTCAAAGAAAAATAATATTTTCTCATATTACTTTTAAGTGGCAAAAGCATGTGTACAAAGAATATCATGAAATAATAATTTGGTTTGAATTTAATTTTATGATAATAGAAAAAGTTACAAATTGTGTTTAAAATGAATTTTGGAATGTTAGTTATAATTACAGCAAAGGTTGTACCTCAATGTAATTAGAATCATTAAGAAGATAATTTTTTGCTATTTAATAAAGTGTAAATATAATTATCGTGCAATAAATATTTCAGAAGTTATTGACGAAAAACTTTTAATAATTGGTCTCAACCATTTTCTGACCATTTTCATTATTTAATTAAAAATATTAAGAACTAATTAATTCTGAAAGTTAAAAATAAAACTGTTGGCGTAGAAATGTAGTACAGAATGCCGTGTGCAAATTTCATGTCGCTACCGTTCATCATTTAGGAGGAGTTCTTGTGACCGACAGACAAACAGACATATGCATTTTCTGTTTTATACAATAGATACATCTCTAGGATCATTATATTTTATATTAGCTTTGATATTGCAAAAAAATACGAAGGTCTTCATTCCTCAAGAAATTACCCCAACATAAATTGCTACATATATTTTTAAAAAGAATTCTATTTTAAGATTATTGAATACTAGTAATTTTTACTGATCTTCCAAATAGCTGCTCTTGATGTAAATTAAGAAATTTCATGACTGCAAAATGAGGAATCTCTTCCATGACCACAACTGATTCTTTCCCCAGCAATTCTGCATAATCTTTGAAACACTCATATTATACGATAAAATTTTGAATAGACCAATCAGTGCATTATTACAGTTCGGTAGCAAAATAGATTGTCCTATTTCCAGGTCATAGTGTCTCAATGAAAAAAGTCGTTATGAAATTTAATATTCTAAAGATTGATCTTTCAATTAAAAATTATTCCGAGCGAAAATTCTTACACCTGATAACATAAAAAGAATTGACAAATATTCAAACTCCTATGACAGATATCATTCAAGAAACAATTGCAACCCATGTCTGGTGTTCGAAAAGTAAGTATTATAGGAAAAATGAGAAACGGTATTTCATTATGACATTATCATTCTATAAAAAGTTAATGTCATCGAAGATGTCAAAAAGACCATCTAATGGAATTCAGTTATTAATTTAAAGGCAGAAGGGTTCCTTTCTTTTATGCTGTTCATGCTTATAAAGACGCCACACTACTGAATATTTATGAACTATCTTTTCTACGACAAAGTCATGCGTAAATAGAAATGCATGTTAATTTGGAACTTCTTCCTGAATGAACTTGATGTTTCATGTAATGCCCTATGTTCATGTTTCCTATACAGCTTACCGTATTGTATATGATTTCAAACTTTTCCTCTCAGTAGAAATATGATTAAAAGATTATTTTAATGTACTCTGAATTAGATTGCTGCTCTTCGGATTTTATACAATCCAGCTCAAAAATACGAGAACATGAACAGAGATGGAAAATTAGTAACAATTCTAATTGCATCTTTTTCTTCTAACTAATTTTATTAATATTTTTATTTTTATTTCTAAGAAGCCTCAAATTAAATTGAAATTAAAATTAAATTAAAATTTCAAATTCTTCATCCACAAATTTAATTTCAACTCGTGTTCTTTTTCTTTCAAGTACATACCTTTTTTCAATTTCTCTCATATTCACTTTTCGAAAATTAAAGAAAACTCATTACAACTTCAATTTCACTGAAATATTACCTCTTAGAAACATTCCTCTGAAAATGCCTGGCTGTAATGAAGGTGGAATTTCCTTTTCTTTAGAAGACGGTCTTTTACACCTATTCGCTCGCTGTTTTTCACTAAATGTCAAGCTCTAAACTTTATCTCTGCAATTTATATTTCTTTACCTTATGACTACACTTCAAACAAATGAAACAGTTTCTTTTCCGAACAATACTATACTTTTCTAAAATAAATACTTCTTAGTTAAACATAATAATCTTTGGATTTTTTTAAATTTTTCTCTGAATAAATATGCTAACTTTTCATGCACCTTTTTCCGTTTAATCAAGATGCAAATTGTGCTTTAAGGGTTGTACTTTGCGATGCTGTTAATGCTTTCTTTGATGGTCACTCGTGAAGATTATAAAATTTCAAGACAGCCGTAATCAGTGTAAGAATTGCTTCTATTTGAGTTTCATTCTAAAAAAGGAAAAGGAGGCCGCGGTGGCCTAATGGTAAGGTGTCGACCTCGGCATCGAAAGGTTGTAAGCTCAAAACACGATTCCACTGAAGATCCGTAGTGTATTTAGCCTGTTGCGCCTTAAATAATACATAGGGGGATCCTCCTGCTGAGGTGGTGCGGGAGTGTGGAGAGGGGGCCCTCTCCATCTCAAAATAGTCCTCATGTGGCTTCAAAACTGGACGTTAATGTAAGTAACTAAAAATGGAAAATGTATAACCCGGCTTTCTTTCTCTATCTGTGAAGTCAGTTCCAAAGGAAGATTCAAAAGTTTATTTTTAATTTGTTACATTAAAATCAAAACTTTTTTCCGAAGTCCGTTTTTAATTCTTTAGCCAATCTTTTTAATTTATTTACGACTGCAATACTTTCTCTATGTATGCTTTATGCAGACAATACAGTCTTCGTCCCTTAGAATGAAATGTTTGTGATGGTATAGTAGTCTATCCAATTGTTTTTATTGGTATTGATTTATCAATACTATTAAATTTTTGATAATATTTCAACAGAGATATAGGTCAAACGCATTGTTCTAGCACAGTGATTCCCAACCGTTTTGGACTACTTGTTGTGCAAAAAAATTTTTGAAGCCCACTAACTGAACATGCAAGTAAAAACAATACACACACACACACACACACACATATATATATATATATATATATATACATATAGGTAGGTCTGTGGTCCAGTAAGTAATTTCTAAACCATTAGAGATAGACATATAGTTCCAATTAGAAAAATGCTTTAAATGAAGGGAAGAATTATAATATATTTTTTGAAATTTTCACTAAATATATTCTTGAAAAAGTTACTAAATCTAACTTTTTCTGCAGGGTCTCGGTCCCATCAATTATAATTAGTAAAATAATTTTGACACTCTAACATTTTAAACAAAAAAGTGCCACTCTTTTGCGACTAAAACTGACCGAGTTATGGAGCTTTGAATATAGCTGACTTAGACCACTTTACACCATTTCAATAGCCGTCTTGCAGACGATTCACCAATCAATGCGCAGCAGTTGCTCGACGAGGCCGCTGATTAGTAAAAGTAAGGAAATTCAAAGTTTCGCTCAGTTTTAGTCGCTGAAGAATAGGGCGTTTTTCGGTTAAAATTTTAGAGTGTCAAGAATATTTTGCTAAATATTACTGATAAGACCGGAGGAACCGTATAAAAAGTTAGAATTTGTAATTTTTCAGAAATATATTTAGTGACTCAAAAACATAAAATACAATTATTTTCTTCATTTAAAGCATTTTTCCAATTGGACTCTATGCCTATCTCTACCGGTTTAGAAATTAGCTATTGGACCACGATAAGTGTGGACACCCTGTATATTAGATGCCCTTATATACTACTAGTAACTAGTGATGCTTACTGCAAAAGGAATAAAAATGTATTGTTTTATAAAGCAAGAAAAAAAAGTGAAGACTCGTGAAGCTCCCCTGACTTCGACTCTTGACTAGAATTTCGCTGCCGATTAATACGCTATCCGAGGCCCACAAGTGGGCCGCGGCCCATGGGTTGGGAACCACTGTTCTAGCAAATAAGTTTCTTCGGCTACGTATTTGATCTTTATGTTTTTTTTTATTATTATTGAATGGAAATATTAATAAATGACTATCCGAAGGAAAATACTTTCAGATCCAGAAATAAAAATTTATATAAAGAATTTTAAATTCATTTGTATCGAAATAATAGTGCTTATATTTCTACACACAAATTATTAAATAATCATATAAACATTCTATCGTGTGTTTTATTTTTACGCTAAATAACCCTTAATTTACAATAGCATCCTAAGTTAGAGGAATTATATTTTTCTCTACATTTCTATTTACTGCTTCTCCATTTCGATAATCAATGAATAACAATATAATTATCATTATTTATTTCACATATTGAACAAACACAATCATTTTGAACGATAATATAACGTATATATAACCAAAATAATCCCAAAATAATGCTCAGCATAATAATTTTCATAAAATTCATTTCAGCAGAATAAATAAATAAATTTAAATAAATAAAAGACATTAAAGGGTTAAAGAAGGTTAACGCCGAACTAAGACAATCAACAGAAACACAAAAATATGATTGGCATTTGAAAATTACTAGTTTCAGAATTTTTAGTTTACAATAAATAAAATTAATTCTTTAGTTCTAATCAATTATCGCACTTAATAATATAGGATGAAAGCCTCCGGTCTTTAAGCATAACTGCAAGTTAATTGTTAATAAATATGACTACAAGTCAGTTGTCATTAATACATTTACATCAAAACAAATCGTTAAGACCTTTACCTCAATCATATAACAAAGGGCAAGATAATTTTATTAATAAGAGATAATAATAATCATTATTTCTGAAGTAAAACAAGTTTTCTGGAAAAATGGAAGAAGTTTTGACCGAAAGTGAAACACTCAAAATATTAAACAGCGAAACAAATTAAGCTTAATTAAATTTCTCTCCCAGATAATGATTCAATATTTCTATGAATGCACCAACAATTATTCCGACTTTTTATCTTCTAAGATGATTATCGAGGAGCTATAAATGTAAAGAGAAATGACGGTAGTGAAATTTAATTCTGTGTCTCATGTAACATTGTTACAAAGCAGGGAAAATCATTGAAGTAATTAAAATATAGCGGAGGTTTAAATACAATTTTAAAACCAAACCTTTTGTTAAAATACTTGCCTAAGAAGAATAAAAGAACATTCTTAATTTTTCGGATTATGTAATAATGTTATTTTAGGAGAAAAATTAAATCAGTATAATTCAGAGAGTTTTCTGATTATGTTCAGCCGAAAACTATCAGCCAATTATTTGACTCAATGACTTATAAATTGTTTCTTGATATTAGTTTTTTCTCTTAGACATATACGAAACTTTCAAATATATTTTCATAAAAAAAATTCCTCAAATAGTTCTAACCCATTTCTGATTAATAACCTAATTCATTTTTTAAATTTATTTCTTATTTATTTTATATTAATTTGCATTATGCCTTTTTCTCTCTTAGATTATTTTCAAAATAATTACAAATTCAAACCATACATTTTTTCGTCTTAAGATTGAAATACAGAAGTTTCACAATGACATTTTAAGAAAAGTAAAATTGCTCGAGCCACAGAAAATACAATCTTTATGTATATGCAATAAATCTCTTCCAAAGGACAAAGAGAAATCCAGAAAATTCTGAATTTGTAAGGGGTATTTTCAAAATTTATCATAGTGTGTACATTTGCAAGAATAATACAGTCACAAAATCTTGAAATACACTTTCTAATCAGCTTCTAGCACAGATCTTACAAAGGTTAATTATGTATCAATATGTTAGTGAGTAACATATAAATAGGTAAGAAAACTGTATATTAGACTCTAGGTCGGTTTAGTAAATCTTTTTTAGCTAATTCTTAACCCCTTGGCATAAGATTTTATTTAACCTCCTTATAAGATGCCACCACCCATTTGGGATATTTATTATTATTTCAATCTATTTAAGATGGTAAAGGATACATGAGACATTTAAGCGTGTCCAGATGATTTTTGTATTTGAAATTAATTGTTACGTAGACTTAAATACGGATTTCAATAGAAAAACTTCAGTAATTCGATGCTCGTGTCAGAGTCGTCATTGTATATTAAGGGGTTAACTTATCCCATTTCTATATATTTAGATGAAAACATATATTTAAGAGATTCATCGAAGTTGACTGAGTTCGTTTATTTGTTTTCCCTGTTTAATCTATTTGATTTGTGCTAAGAAATTCCTATAGTCTGTTTTTCAGTTTCAGCTTTGCATACGTAAAGCTATTTAATATTTATTTTTTTAAATTTAAAACTAATAATTTTTTACACAATTCAGTACATGCACATAAAAACTGAGATTTAAGAGGTTCATCACAATTGTTTAAGTTCGTTTATTTGTTTTCTCATTCCTGTTCAGCCATTAGCTTTGTTCAATGAAATTCCTGTCGTCTGTTTTTCGATTTGAGCTTTGTACATGCAAAACTATTTAACGTTTAAATTTTTAAAATTAAAACTAATTAATTTTTAATCACAAATCTCTCACACCAGACAACATAAAACAGAAGCATGGATTCCTGCTTCGTGCACCATCCTGTGGTTAGGTTCCTATCGTGTGGTTTGCGTACCTCGATGGGATACGCGAATGTAATGTTGCCAATGGTGGAGAGAACAAAACATACGGATGAAAAAGAAAAAAAGTTATAGAATGGTGTTTCTCTAATTTCGTGTGAAAAGTGAAATTTATACAAGCGCAAAAAGAGTACAAAAAACTCAGAAGAGTGCATAGAACTGTGGTGAAAACAGAGTTCATTTATCTCAGTTTTAAATCAATAAAATATTTAATACCGACACAGTACTTTCAAGAACATACTCGTCTTATGTGTACATTAATAACAAATATCGCTGTACGCTTGGAGCAACGCTAGACACGAGATTACATTTGTCTACATTTAAACCAATTTCATAAGTTTCATTTCCATGAAACAAGCACAAAAACTGCGTTGGAATTTTTCTATTTGAACAAAGAATTATTCTTATGGGCAATTATCAGCTTTCGTCATAAGTTAGTGCATAATTATTTCAATTATATTTTTATTTGTTTTGCTTTGGAAGTAATCTCTACTAATAATAAAGGAGAACGTGTGTGTGTGTGTCTTTGTATGTGTGTGTTGGCGCTCTACAGTTCAGACCGCTGGACCTAGAACTATGAAATTTGGTAGAAGCATACGTTGGAGGATGGGAATGTGCTCCTCAGAGCAGGTTTTTTTTTAAAATTCTAATTCGAGTTTTCAGTTACTAAAAAATCACTTGAAACTGTATGTTAGCAGAAATATGCAGATATGCTTTTCGTACGGCATTAACGTAACTTGAATTCATAAGAAGTCACGGAGCATGAGTAAGGCTTTAAGAAGTTACAGAATAAATGGACATGGCAATTATGAGTATTGTGCTAAGAAAACTATGAAAATAGTACCACGGATTACAAATTTAATTAGAATTAGGCAATCATTATTTTCGACGAGCCATCTGGTAGCCGAAGGCGGCTAGTACTGTTATAAAAAATGGAATAAAACGGAATTCAAAAATGAATCATGCTAATGTTATTAAGATAATTAGAGTTGATTTGACTCGATTGATTATGGGATAATCTAACCTAATCCCATAATACTATTAATAAAAACGTTTACACAAAGGCATGGTTGGGTTAGGTATGTGGGAAGAGAAAATGATAGTTGGGGGGGGGGGGGCCCCTGAAAAATTAAAAGACTGATTAAGAGGTACGGCAGGAAAAAAAAGTTTGGAACCTCTGTTCTGGACCGACAAAACAAATTTTTTTGCTCTTAGTTGGATAATGAAACGCTTTGAAGAAATCCATACATTTCGATTATACTAATAGAATGCATGTAAATTTTAATTGTCCTTAATAATGTATATATCTATATTGTTTTTTTCATCTGCTTTGCTCTTGTCATAAAGATGTAAGAACATTCGAGGGATTAATTCTTGCATAGGAACTCTTATTATTCCAACAGTTGTTATTACTTATATCTGGACTTCCAGGAATTAAATGAAATATTTATGAAGAAAGAAAAAGTAATGTTTCTACTTTTTAAAATATTTCTAAATCCGTACCAGTAATTTGACTTATCAGATTGCTTGAATTACTTACTGGGATTTCAACTCTGAATTTGTATTTATCAAATGTTTAAGAAACTGAAATCCTCGGCAAATATTTACCCCTCCAAAATACTACAACATCAGACGTTATCCTCAAATTAATCTCTCACAAGTTATCAAACATTCAGTGGGGAAATTAAATAATCAAATATTGCGATAGTAATCTTCGAATCAACGCAACAAACATATCTTGCATTTTATTAAATCATAAAACACACACATGAAAATGGAGCAACGGATTAGTAAGAGCTTTACTTAAGAAGTGTGTCTCTGGGTGGCAAATTAGTCATGTTATGTTCTTTATTTATAATGGATAAAATCCTACTTTTCAACAAACCACGATATTCGTTAATAAAGAATTCAAAAGGACATTTTTAATAATATATTATTGAAAATGGTATATGGTTTTAAAATACTCCTCAAAACATATTTATTATAATTTTAAATTGTTGTATTTGCAACTATCTATTTTGTGTCCCTTCATCTTTTTCAAATTATTTTCAAGCTTCTCATATTTTCACAGTACATTATCTGATTTCGAAAACTGGAAAAAAATCATACCATTAAAATTTTTTCAGCCAGTATAGAGTGATTTAAGCAAACTCAGCGAACATTTAGTTTTCTGACATTCTTGTTTATTATCTATTTGTAGTTTATCTTCATTCATTAGCATACAAATTCTGTTCTGTTATCCACAAGTAGTTATTAACATATCAAAATACTCTTATTCTTGTATAGATCAAACAGAAGGTGTGAAATGTATTCCTATTTTATTCCCATCAACCGAATAAAAACTTGTTTGTATTATAAAAAAGACATGTCAAATAATGCAGATATACAGGGGAAACTAGGGATATTTGCCCCTACTTATACTTATTCTCAATTTTTATTAGCATCATAAAAGGATTTGTTTTTAAGAATGATATATATATTTACGCTAAATTGATATCTCATTTATTCATAAAATAAATATATTTTGTGAAATCGCGTAGTGTCAAGTAGACCTAATCTTAGGGATACTTGACCCTACATGCTAAAACTACTGAATTGAAAACGTCTTTATTATCAAAAATATTAATGAAGCTAATATAAAAAATAAATAATATGATAACTCTAAAATGTTTTTGTTATTTATAAAATCTAGTTAATAAATTAAATTATTCAAGTTATAAATTAAATCTAGTTATGAAATTGAGCTAGTTCAAAATTTAATAAGCTAATAAAATATTGCAGAATATTTGATAAAAAATTACAGAAATGGAACTGGGAACCTAGAAACGTCATTAGCGCACTGAAGAATTGCTGGTTTCGAGAAATTAGAAAAATAGCTTCAAAATAAAAAAAAGGATGTAAGAAATGTTGTACAACACAAGAAATTGAAATGCTTAATAGAATTACTCGGTTCTTCTAATAAACAAAAATAAAAGCAAAATAATAAAAATATATTTTACTAGAAAACTCAAATCAACAAGAAAAGACGAACTCATTAGAAATGGCGAAACTTTAAATAAAACCAAACGATGACAAAAAGTTCGAGCAAAAGATTTTTATTATATTAATCTTAATATAAATAAAAGTCATTGTGGGTTTGTATGTATGTTTGTATCTATGTTCCACATCTCCTCCTAAACCACGGCACTGATTTCAACCAAACTTTGCACACTTATTAATTAAGACTAGGGTAAGATTACTGTCAACTTTTTAAAGCGCTAAACCCTATTAGCACAAGATATTGTGCGATATCTCTACGACGTTGTCCGGTATTCTGAATGCCGTACAATATCGTGAAGATATCGTAACAATATTGTACAGCGTCTTGTGCTATTAGGGAAGTTAATTAAACAGTCAGTTAATTAAAAAGTAACCGAAACCGTTTTTCCGCTGTAAATTCGGAGCAAATTATCCCCCGAAAATTATTTTTATACCATCTTAAAGTTCAAAACTTTACCTTTTTAATGATATCAATTTTATATCTGTGACATTTTTCCTTCAATTTGTATTAATTTTTCAAAATTTAAAAAAAAGTTGACGCGCAGACGATTTTAAAATAAATCAAATTTAATGATACTAGAATTGATACTGATGAGTTGCTAGGCAACGGTGTAATTACTTTGCCATTATTTTTTCTGTTTATTTTTTTTCAAATATCGTTTGGCAATGTTTTCATTGGTTCTTAAAGAATTCTAAAGCTTATTTAATTAGATTCAAAAATCACTGCAGTTCATATCACCTGTCATTTTTACCTGTGTTTCCGAAGAAATAATAAATCCTTAATAATATATTAAATGAGAAAGTGTGTCTGTCTGTTTTTTACGCTTTCACGGTCAAACTACACGTGGAATAAATTATTTTGAATGTCAAACATC
Organism: Araneus ventricosus; assembly: GCA_013235015.1. NCBI lineage: Eukaryota > Metazoa > Arthropoda > Arachnida > Araneae > Araneidae > Araneus > Araneus ventricosus. The sequence goes on from BGPR01000945.1 coordinate 57,051, forward strand.
GCGTGATCATAAAGAAAGCCGCGATTATGTGATCTTTCAGAGAAAATAAACAAATAATTTATTAATGGAATCATAAATGTAATTACTAAACTCGACGCTTGATTTTCATTTTTCGAGTTTGCAGTCTATTTAATTTTAGTGACTTATACTTTTCCATATCAGACTTTATTCAAGAAGCTGTCGACAAATTGACGCCGGTACAGAAATCTATTGATAGATATAATATAGCTGTAAGAGTTTTTAGATTAAAATTTAGAAACTAAAGTTAATTATAACTAAAGGAAAATATACGACGATATAGTATTTTGTTCTATGTATTCTTTTAAATGGTAGAAGTGGATGACATATAGCATGATGGATGGTACACAGATTATAAGGGCCTGATGATACCACTGAGTACAATGATGTAATTTACAGTAACGGAGAATATATGAGGAATAGAGAATGGTTGTTGAATTAGTAATTTTGGCACTGATTAATGAAAGTTTAGGTCAGATAAATTAAAAAATATATGTTACAAGTAACATCATATCCTGTAAAGTTCTTGAACTCCTTAGAATTGTCAGGGGTACCTTCCGACAAGCTGATATTAAAAGTCGGTGTGCCAGTACTATTGATACGTAACCTCGATATACCGAGACTGCACACGGTTACAAATTCAACACCTAGGTCCAAACGTCGTGAGAGTGTTTAAAAACGAGAGAGTGTTTTAATTTCACGCATTTCGATAATACTGAAGGATTTACCATCCAATTTCAAAAGGTAGGTTCAGGGCCGGACACTCAAAGGGGCAACCGTGCATTTGGAAAACCATATTTTTCCCATGGGCAACATATGTGGCGTTTCACGTGTGTCCAGACCACAGAACCTCTACATCCGTGTAAAAAACGTAAAACAAAAAAACGTAGTATACAAAAGTGTGTTAGCATAGATAAACAAATTACCTAACTATAACAGCAAACACTCCTGTTAGTCGTCCAATAATGTATTATCAACCGTCAAAACTTTTAATTTTCCCTTTCAACATGTAACGAAACATTTACATTCGTGAATTTAAAAAAATTAATACTTCAAATTCTTCGCGCACGAAGTCGCGGGTTACAGCTAGTAAATAAATAAAACTCGTTTTTTCGCAAGTGAGGAAAAATTGAATAAATAAATTTCACTTCCTTTAAAATTCTTATTAAAATAATTATTTACATTCTTTGAAATTATCACATTAAAAAGAAATTTGATTCATTAATTAATTACATACAAGCCATTTTTTTAAAGAATTACTCTCTATATTTCCTTATATTATCAGTTTCCAACATTGCATACAAACTCCACGCACCAAAAACACTGATCCCAACCATAAAATCTGCTTTGGTCAATTACGACATCGAAGTTGCAATAGCTTTTGATATCAAGTATCCCTAACTTGACTTTTTCTAAATAATCTAAAAGTTTAACCAGTTAGAATTAAGATACTGCATAACATCTTATATCAATTTATAGTATTCTTCAAACGCAGAAATATTTTAATTCATGATATTTTCAATAGTAAAGTTCCTATCCACTGAGGAATGAAACAGTGAAAATTTACTTTTGAACCCCCAAAACAAATTTACCTGCATACTAATACGATGGCTTTTCAGATTGGAATGAAAATCCCCTCTAATAGACGATATGACCAAAGATTAAATGAAAACGGCCCACACAAATTTATCAATTATCTCACCATCTTCGAAGATCACGTAGGGTCAAGTATCCTTATTTTCCTCTATATTTTTAATTAAATGTAATGAAAGAATCTATCACAGCGTCATTTCCTTTTTATGGCTTATTTAGGATATTGGACATGTACCTCAGCCTTTAAATGAGTCGCGAATATTTTGCTACTTTTATCGTAGTTCGGTACTTTTATCGTAATAATGAAGAAAGTTATTCTATATTCTATTGAGACATTTGAACTATATAGTCTTAAAACTTTTTGAATATGAACTAGAATAACTTAATATAAATTAATTTTAAAAGCTTTGTAGCAAAATTTATTAAAATTATAGATAAAAATGCTGTCTTACTAATTAATGTGATAACTTTTATTAGCCGATTTTTGAAAATTGAAGAACAATTTCTGGAATATGCCTACAAAATCTTTTGAAATTTCATGATGATAATGTCTCAGCATGTCTACGCAGAAAGTGTTTTTGAATATTTCCAAAACTTTTGCCATTAAAAAAACTTTTTTAATTTTTTATTTCTTTTATTAATAATATAAACTTAAATGTCAGAGAAAAAATATTCGATTTTGAAGATATACCCATCTTATTTTCTTTTAATTTAGTTTAGTTAGTTTGAATAGACTAATTTCTCTTTCTTATCAAACTTACGAAGATCGTCCTTATTTTGGAACAATCCTCATAATTTCGAAAAATGGAACGCAGCAATGAAATACTTGAAATATAAAACTTTGCACAGTGAAAGGATAAACTAAATCACACCCAAAGAGCTTTTAAGCTGTTAAATTTCAAGGCAGAAACCATTTGCAAGTAATGTTAATACCATGTAGACATCTTTATAATCTTCAGTTTGGAATTAAAACTCACGGATTGTATAGGACACATAGTGTTTATTATTAGTATATTTTAAAAGGAGTTGGAAAATTAGATTTTGAATGCAAAATATCGGCTAAAGCCATCTAGATAATTCTTCTGATAAGCAAAAAAACATTTATAACAGACTCCCCATCAAAAGTTATGCGCTGAATTTAGTAACACTTCTTATGTCTAATTCGAATGTTTCTAATTTATTATTATACTTTAGAGAATCATGTATTCTATTTATACGAATCTGAAGACATTTTTCAGTCGCATTTTCCATTTTTAAACATCGTATTAGTGTACACCGTAATCTACATTTCAGAAGGCATCGTTCCTTCGCAAGCGTAGAATTCTAACCTCAAAGATAGCATCCATTTATAAAGATATCGTCTTAATAATACACGTATGCGTAATTTTTAAAAAATTCTTTCATGTGTTTATAATATAAAAAAAGTTTATTTAAGGAATTTTAAATTGGAAATAATCAAAATATCAAACGGTCTCTTTCTATCGAATTATTTTTTTATTAGGATGAAAAGCAGAATTCCATCGTAAATGTTCCCTGATGTAAATTTAAGATTCTCTCGGTTCTTTAAAAATAATGTGATGTTAAATGTGTTTAAGATAAAAAAATGAATTACGATAAAAGCATGGTTTCAAAAACACGAGTATTGGATATAATAAGCATTTTGTTTTAAGTTCATAGATCTGGAATTTTTCTCAAGTGAAAGGATTTTACCAGCAAATAAATATATTATGTGTCAAAAGTTTAAATTTATTAGTTTATATGGCTTCCGTTATTTCAATTTTAGCTTAAAGTTTGTCAGATGGAAATAAATAACATTAGTAAAACGTGATATAAATTTAAAGAAATTTCCAACTATGTCATTCTAAATTGAAGAGCTTTCTTACATTTATACTTCATCTTTCTTCTAGGTACATAAATTTAGGAGAGAATAGAATTCTTTTAGTCAAATTTCAGTTTGCGCAAAAGGAGAAACTAGAATAAATAAAATTATTTCATTTATATTACTGTATTCATATACTTTGCATAAATGTTTGTAGAATTTTGTTAACTGCTTTTTCAAATGCCTAATTGTATCATTACATGTGCATAAATCACTTTAAAAGCTTTCGTTTGCTCAATGTAATATATGATCGCAAAACTACCGGTAATTTCTGAATTTTCATAATGTTTTTCTTTTATTTAAAATTACTGCAAATACGAAAATGAAATTCAAAAGTATAAGAAAATAGTAGGAAATTAAAAAACATCAATTATATTTTGTTTAAATAGCAAGCAATGTTTAAACTGCTAGATTAAAACTTTTATTTTCAATTCGTTGTAATGTCATAATGGTAACTTGGTACCAATAAAACTATTTTAATGTGAAAACGTCGCATCAGTTTCATTTTAGATCCCTTTAGGCTCTTTCAACACGGAGTAAAAAGGTAACAACATAGCACGGTGTTGCATAGCGTTCTGTTAAAAGTTATAGGAAAAATTTAAATTCTTTATGAGCCTGAAGTGAATGAACTATATTCTATTTCTTGAACGAATAGTATTTTGAAATTAGCAAAATAGTGTAAGGAAAAGATGTCCAGTTCATTAATCATTCATTGGTTTAATATTTTTGAAGGTACTATCATAAATAGCAAGTTGAGGAACTTGAAAATATGACATAAACGAATTCAATAAAAGTAAATTCGTACAATAAATGCCTTTTTATCATATTTTTCGATACTAGCATTAAGATTTCTATATATTCATAGTATAATATCACATTTTAAATCAGTACAATATTTAAAGTTTTTATGGAAGTGAATTATGATTGTAATGAATAACTATATTTATGCATCAGTTTCTGTCGTATAGACTAATTAATTAAGATAAAACATCTGACTTACCATAAAAATTTGCTTTAGAATCTGAATATACAAAAATCATCCATGGCCATGTTATTTAACCTAGCGCGTTGTGAATAAGCAATAACCCATAGATTTTCAAAGGCCATGCCTTGGGGGGGGGGAGGAGCAATCAACACGAGATAAGTAACAAAAACCAAAGTTTAAAGAACATTTATTTAATAACAAGAAAAATTATCAAAGATAAAATTAGATGAAATAAACACTTCAAACATCGTTTCCATATTATCTTTAGATCAAATGCAATTACTTGTTTGCGAGATAAAAATTACATAATAAATTTTAGCTTTAATAAAATTAAAATACTCACACAAAAAAATTCTCTTGATTATGTATATTCACATTGAAGAGTACAAAGGAAAGGATACCATAACAAATTAAGAATTAATTCGGACAATTAACTTCTCATCACAAAAATTCAAAATTTTGAATGAAACGTAAAACGCATACGTACACATCATGTAAAACCTTAGAAACTCTTAATTGTACATTTTTTAAATCCTGCTTTTAGTTATTCGTTATTTTTAAAATGGCAATTCCCAGTTAGGGTTCACGAGTTTGCAGCTTAAAAACTCTCACTTTAAGACAGCCATTGAATAAAAATAAAGGTAGGGTCCATGCTTCATAACACACCCTATAAGATAGTCACTGAATGAAGATAAAAGTAGGGATACTTGAATTATCAAGTTGATGAATGATGATTAGGGCAGGATTTCGAGCTGTGGTCTGATTATTGGATTATGATTGATTGATTGGGGTTTTATGGCACAAGGGCCAGAATTAGCCAAGCTGCGCCAAACATTTGTTTAGATTTGCGCTAAATTATGTAAAAACAGGTCAAGATAAAAATGTGGAACTAATGTATATAAAAATAGTGTAAACATTAAAATATGTTAAAAGTGCTTAAATGAGAGGATAAAAGCCAATTGATTTCAAAAAAGGTAAAAGGTGAACATGAGGAGTCTTTCCAAGTAAATCGGTTAAGGAAATAGAACTGGAGTGAAAGTAACGTAACCGTAGAGAGTTAAAATTCGGGCATTCAGAAAGGATATGAAGGACTGACATAATGCAATTGCATTGGGTACACATTGGTGCCTGTTCTCCCATCAGCAGATGACGATGGGTGTATCGAGCGTTGCCCACTCGTAACCTAGTGACAATTGTATCCGCTTTTCTATTAGTTAGATTACGCCAATGTGTCACAACTGGCTTAATTGAGTGCAGTTTATTCATTGACTGGGAGTTCCAGCGGTTCTCCCATCTTGAGTGTAAGGCGAGATTAATGTAGTGTTTAAAATCTTTTAAAGGAGTAGAATTTTCAAGGACTGCAGTTGCATTTTTCGCGGCTACATCAGCTATCTCATTGCCGGAAATGCCAACATGAGAGGGTACCCAGCAAAGAAGAATAGAGAATCCCTTGCTCACAAGACGGTCGTGCAGATCTAAAATGCTAAAAGCTAGTGGATGACTGTGACGGTGCAATGAAGACAAAGCTTGGAGAACACTGAGTGAGTCAGAGTAGATAATATAGTTATCATTGGATTATGAAGGGTCAAAAGCGGGGTT
>BGPR01000945.1:63134-126036 GCA_013235015.1 Araneus ventricosus
ATGATTAGGGCAGGATTTCGAGCTGTGGTCTGATTATTGGATTATGAAGGGGGCGTCCGTCACAGATTCGTAGATTCTGCACAACCCGCTTTTGACTCAAAAAATATAAGTTGAGAGGTTCAAAATTTGTTTGAAGATGCATCATCCTTCCATCGCTCAAGTCGCCATTTCCAATCATGACACGAAATCAGATATCGTAAAACCCGTAGCGATCATCATCTTTAAGAGAGAAGTTTATCCGTCAAAGATCATCTTTCGTGACCGGCGAAATGAATACAGTCCCCCCTAGAACACTTTCGGGATCCCCATTCGCTCCTTCTTCTTTATGACCTCCCACAGTCTATTTTAATGTTTACTTCAATACTACAAGAAAAGAAGAATCTATGTATTTATGACCACAATAGGAGCTCATTATCATCCTTGTAAATAATCGTTTTAAGAACATAACCGCATTTAAAGTTCATTAATCGGGACTGTTCTATCCCTCCAAATCATTTTTGTTCAATAACTCCAGCGCACAGCCCGCGAGGGGCACACAGCAGGTCACACAGGGCAAGCCAAAAAAATTTCTTCTGGAGAACTACATGTTTTGACTTTTTCCCTCTTCCGTCGAAGTTCTTTTTCTTCTCCTTGAAAAAACCTTTGCATCGAGTATATCACCGCCACTCACCAGAAACACATGATCACCAAAAGGACCAATCATTGGGTAATAATTTGCCGCCAAAAGTCACTGAAGAGATTGGGGTTTAACTACCACCCCTACGAATTTCCGAGAACTCTTTCAGGGGGACAGGCTCCGAAAGAGACAAACACATAGGCATATTATATGGAATCAAGCATAAGCATATTATATGGAATCAAGCATAAGCATATTATAGTTATTATTTTTTTAAACACCTTATAATACTTATTTCAAGCTATGCTGTCAGCATAACATTTATCTGAATCAGTATAAATTGCACCCTTGCGAGAGCATTTAATATCAGCTGGTAAATATGAAGGGGTGGAGGAAAAGCTAACAAAATAGAGAAACGTATTAATTGACACGAAAAAGATACCTATTTTAATACATAAATAAAATATTAACCACAGGTATATTCAAATAAATTAAAAATTATGTAACCAATTTAAACTAAGATACAAAGCTAAGTCCTCAGGTATTCATATTATTGAGTTTAGTTAGATAACGTCCCGTTTGGAGGCTGCTTGAAGGCTATTTTCTCTAAAATTCTCAATTTTGAACCAAAATTAGAAAAAGAGGTTGGCACCAGAACTGGTATTATTCTTACCAGAATTCTACGCACACCAGTGTGAGGACGGTGATAGATTTCCTTTACACAAAACGCACAGAAAGGGCGGAGTTTTGGCGGAATATACTTCAAGGCGATATTCTGAAAATGCGCCCCCGTGGTCCCATCAAAATCTTGAGAAACTATGTCAAATGTAAATAAATACAATCTTTTGCACAAGAGCAAATTAGGTTGTTGCAAATAAAAAATAGAGAGTTGCTGAAAATATGTCCGATTGAGGGTTGGTGGCAAAAAATAATACAAGAGTGGGTATTATTTTCAGGAAAATAAATTGTTAGTATATATTTCAACAATATAGTTTTTAAAAAATTACAGTCTTTCCAAAACTAATTTCATTTTTTAGACGAAAAACGCAATGATAGTAATACCCCCTGTCGTCCATTCCAGATGAATAGCGGTTCTTTGATGATAAGAAAAGGTTCGAGATGCGGTTCCTATAATCCTTATCTGAGATGCTTGTACTTGCCTACGTATAAATATATGTATTTTCCTTCTCCAGAACCTGATTTATTTGTCCTTGACATTCTTTCTAATTGTTATATGGGAAACAATTATTCATATCGAGTGGCCAGAGTTCTTCTAATGATCGGTAATCCTCAGTTGCTAATCGATTACAGCCTCTTATAAAAGATCCAATTAGCGTTTTGTCCTACAGTTTCTTAATTGCAGGAAAACAGTATAGCCATTATTTAAACTTGCTTGTATGCCAATTTCTGCACTTCATTTCCACAAAAATAATATATATAAACTGATATTAAAGTTGGTGGGGAATTTGAAATGGTTGTATCTTTGGAAGTTAATGTGGTATAAGGAATCTATAGACATAATTAGAAAGCTTGATGTATTTTTTTTCTTAAATAAAACATATATATTTTTTATTTTTTGGGATAATTGCTGACTTATGACTTAGTTAATAAATAAATAAATGAATAGTTTTCTTTGATTGGTGGAATATAAATCCACCGTTGGAATCCAAAAAAGATTTAGAATCTAATGAAATATAAATAAATAATCCAGAAATCCTTCCTTCGAGTGGGTAAAATAGTTATTCTGAAAATAATTAAATTTTAATTTCAGTTTATAAAAATATAACTTATTAAAACGAAAACGATCTAAATACATCAAGTTTTCTAATCTTTTTTACGAATTATTTTTTACGTGTGCTAGATAATTACAATACTTATAATTTTAAAACAACTTCATGAGGAGCTTGCATTGGTTCTCGCGAATCTTAGATCTTAGACAATTAATTTCTCATACAATAATTAATATATTTTTCTTTCAAGGACAAATTCGCTAAGAACCCAATATATATAACTATAATTGTGTATTATTAATTTTAGCACATTTGTGTGAATAGCATGATAGTGAGAATTCCATGGATTCAAAGTCACGAAAAATTGATTCGAAAACCATTTTTTAAAAATTTTGAATTTTAGGTTAATTGCTGACATGTATGGAACTACTGTGTTATCTATTGTTTTGATTCCAACCATTTTTGAAATGTACTCAACTTTAGTTATTGTTTTGCTTTTATCCACAACATGTGGCTGAATTAAACTTACATTTGCACCTGAATCAATAAGACATTTTAATTGAATACCACAAATTTTTATATTAACAATTGGGAGATTGTTGCTATTATTAGTGTACGACATTAATATTTTAGTTTCTGTGTTATCTATATAATACTTTCTTTTTTTTATTTTGAATTGGCTGTTTAGCTGAGCTATTATTTTTACTTTTTTACTTTTTATTTTGAGTTTTATGTTTTATGATTACATTCTTATCCTTTGATTTATCACCGTCATACTTTCCTAACACTTCGACATTACTCTCCTGTTTTTCTTTGTTAGATGAGAATTTTTTTTCTTGTTTTCAAAATCATAACTCTTTTCTTAAAGACTCCTGCCAAAGAGAATTCTTTTTTTTTATATTTGCAAGAATCTTCTAGAAGTTTAAATCATTTCTGTAACCTCTGTTTGAAGCACTTCTTAAGTTACCCCTGAAACTTCTGCCAAAATTACTCCTTTGATTGGATCGAGAGCGGTATGGATGAAAGCTATTAGAACGAAATGTTCTGTTGTTGCCTAGCCTAGTATTACCCCTGTTAAATCTCCCTCTGGTGTAAAGAAAACAAATTCTTGCTGTGTGGTTAAATTTTCCACAGATTTGACACTGAATTTGTTGATTAATTTGTACATTACTAGAGGTAGAAGGTGCTTCTGTCAAACTATTTACCGCCATATTTTGAGTCGAAATAGCATTAACCCTCTCAGATAGTTCCATAATTTGTTTATTTGTGTTTAATTGCTGAGATAAGATTTGATTTATGCCAGAGTCTGTAACATTACATTCACCACTGTCTTCACTAAGAGCATTGTCAATATTTTTTGCCATTGCTACAGCAGATTTAAATGACTTTGGCCCTAATTTTTTAACTTCGACCCTAATGTCTGATCTTAATGCCTCAATAAATTTTGAAAGTTTTAACTTTTCTGTCAAAGTTACTAAATTTTCCTCTTCACTGCCTTTTGGATTTATAAATTTTTCAGTACTTAAACTGACCTGATATGCCAAATCTGAAATTGATTGGCTTACCTTTTGTTACAGGTTGTGAAACTGCCTTTGAGCTTCTTCAAAATTTAGTTTTTTACAAAATTTTTCTTTAAGTTTGTTTACAAAAGAATCAAAGTCATTTATTTCTTCAATTTTGGGATTGCTCACTAGAAATTTTAATGCCTCGTCTTTCAATTGTAGTTTTAGAATAAGGATTTTTTTTTGTTTCAGCCCATTTTTCCAAGGGAGCAATATCGTTAAATTGTTATAATAAAAATTTCAAAATTGTCCCCACCCTTAAAAGGAGTAAGAGAAGAAATTAGGCTGTTGGCCTTGATAATAAAATAAATATACTGACAGTAATGAAAGATATATTTATAAGATATAAAAATACTTAAATAATATGCAAAATTAATATATGTAAAAGTCATGTAAAAACACTGAAAAAAATATACCCAACAAGTTTTGAAACAATATACCAAAAAATATGAAATTATTTTCACTAAATTAATACCATATCAATTTCATTTCTCCAGAGGAGACTGGAGTATCGAGAAAAAATTATAAAAAATTTTTAATACTCTCTGTCATGTGAATCAATGTTAAATTTAAATTAGTTGGCAGTAAAAATTAAATTTATTACACAACCCAAATTCTCAACCCATAATTAATATAATACACTTTTGCTTTTGACACGGCACCACAATATTGGTTGCTGGGATGTTAATTATAAAAGTTAATGCTAGATAGGTGCCCTATTGAACAAAATTTAGATATATATATATCAATTATAAAATCAGTACTGGGTGATGAAATATAAAACACACAAATAATAATACAATTTATAGCTGCACCTTAATTATGCACCTACCTTTGTGAAACCTGAAAATACTTGGCCGCTAAAGAAATTATCTGAAAACATTTTTGTACATTGCAAATTACGAAATCAAATTAGAGAAATTAAAACAGAGTCAAAAACTTTTTAATTAAAAATTTTTTATTTATAAAATTTAAATTAGAAAATTAATGCCAACTGATTTTAGAATAATAGAAAGTAATAAAATTGAACTGATGCACATCAAATTTATAAATGTAAAAGATGTCCTTTTACAATGGCCATTATAAAATATGATTACATTGTACCAGAGTTAAGACAAACAAACTGAAATTATTCTCTTCCGTCATTTTCGATTTTCACCAATAATTCTGTGATATTCTTGAATTAGCGGAAGCACTTAAGTGATAATAACTGATCACTTGCATTCTATCTAAACTTCGAAAACCAAGTTTACTTTCTACGAATTTACTCGAAACACGTACTTGCACACACAGTTCGCAGCACAAAATTTTAAGATATCACCACTAATTTTTGAACATCAGAGATGAAGCGACAGATACAGCAAGTCTTGTAGTTATACATTGGAGATTAAGCTGTACCTTTTATGCGCACAAAAATTTCTAGCAGAACTTCCATCAAATTCATATACATAATGAAAAACGATTATTACGAGTAGCAAGCTGTTCAGAAGTATAATTTGTGTACTGCAGTCCAGGATTTTTTAACGGAGAGTAGTGTAACTTGTTCCAATAAAAGATCCTTCATTCAAACTTTTTTTGGAAAACGTAAATCCACAGCCATTTCGCACAATTCCTCTCGAGACAAACACAAAATGAATAAAGAAGAGGATTCAATATTTTTTTGATTAACGGAAAAATAACTCAGGGGCAAGCCCCAAGAGGCCTAACGGCCCTGGGGCCCGCAGCTGCAAAAAACACCAACCACTCGTTTAGTCAAGCACAAAAGAATTCAAATCACACAAAGGAAAACGCTTCCAGTCAGACGCCAAAGCCTAATAACGCAAAAATTCATACGCAGAACAAGACGGCGAGTAAATAGTCCCGTTGAAAAAATTTGATTTATGAATTAATAAAGTTGAAACATTAATGGAAAAGACATCAAAAGTTTAGACAATTAATATTTAAGTCGATTACAAAGTAAATAATTAGGAAAAATTTAGATTTTTAATAAAACTGCTAAAAATTACCGTTTAAATTTCAAAAGTTGCCAGAGATGCCACACGAGATGAAAGAAACTTTGGTAGCAAAGATTTAAATAATTAAAAATACTGATAAAACCGAAAAATGATGTAGATGTAATTTTTGCAATCTAGCAGATACTTCTGTGTTTAAAGACGAAACTGGAGAAGCGAATGCTGCATTGAAAATTCTAGCTAGTATTTTATGAATTATTCTTAATTCCTGTTGAATGGTTATTTTCTAAGAGTTCATTATCTCAAAATTCTAGACGCGTTTATGTCATGTTCGTTCATTATGCTGTCCCCATCGTGTGCGTCCGCTGAAAATGATATGCAGGTTAAGCGAAAGCTGAACTTCACATGCAATTTCGAAACAATTTTGATGACGAAAACTTAACTAACTAAAATAAAACCTTTTATTACCGATGTTATGAAAGAAAAGACATATTAAATATTAAATACTTTTATTAAGTACTTTTATTACTTTTATGTTTTACGTTATCAATGATGCGGAATCTAGAATATAAATAATCATTAATTAACTTAAAAATCAAATTTTTGAAAATTTCCAGAACCATTATCTAAACGTTTACAAAATATATTGTCTTAATCAAAGCCATAGTTTCTTAAACTGCCTAATAGAAAACTTTTTACCGGCCACCCTCATTTTCTTAAAAATAAATTATAGCTGTTGCATTTGCTTTTCTTTGTTATACAGTTATCTACTAATATTATTCTTAAAAATATTTCAAAAATTCGTTATTTCACCTCAGTTTCTTAATGTCTTACATTGTTAATATTTACGCATTTCCGTTAATCTGATAAGCTATTTTATATAAAGAATACCTAGAAAACGAATATCATTTTTTCTAGGAAATAATACAACCACACACACACCTTAAGAGAATATGCAGTTGCATATTAATGACATGAACACTTATGAATGGCATGGTGTTTGCAAGAATGGTATACTCAAGAATTTGCTTTATTATATATCATATAAACTTACTGTGTCATAAAATCCCTTCAAATCCAAGAGGAAAATTCTCTACCTAAACTGTTACTTCCAACTTCTTCCGTCACTCACTGTTTTGGCCAAAGGACCCCAAAGGTCAGCAAATTAAAGAAAACTATTTTTTGTGTTTCTTAACATTATTTTTATATGATAGGTATGTAAAAACAACGTTTAAAAGGCTGATTTTTAGTTATTTCTGCGTTTAATCGATTGCATTGGATTTACTTATTAATTTCAATGTAATTATTGAAAAAAAAATTAATTTAGTGTTACTGTTTTTTTGGCTTAAACTAATATATGAAAAAAGACATCGCTATTCTTTGCAAACAGAGTCTTTTGACACCATAAAGGTCTTATAATGTGGTCTAATCATGAACCGTTTAACATATTAATATCGAAATCGAATGACAAAATTTAAATTCTAATCCATACTAGGATTGCCCATTTCAAAAGGGAGTTTTCTTCTATAGCTCTTATATTCAATTGATATGAATATTACTATGTCCGTAACTAAAGTCTGTCACAACAAATAACATCAAAAAAGCTATACACATGACATGAAAGTATTGCTTTCATCTTATTGTTTAATGATTACTCGACATCATTTTTCAAGTGAAAATGTATTTCAACGCGTATTTATAAACTGATACAGGAAACGGAGCGTGAGTTTGATGCTCTGTAAGCTAAACTGTCAAACTGCAACTATCATCCAGATCACAGCAGGGATAACCTCCAAAAATAACTAAGTAAAACAGTCTTGCTTTTTAAAATGAGCTAAAAAGCTCCAAAAATATTAAAAATTCAGGTAAGAGACCAAGTAAAACCATTTCCCAGTAAGACAAACATGCACGTTACAAATGGTTAGCAACCACACATCAGTAAAACATTGATTATTGAATGAGGAAAGAACGTTCCTCATTATTAATTGAGGAATTATCTTCAGAACAATATTCTTGTTCTTATTGATTCTAAAAATTAAATTTTTTATTATTGGAATAAAACTTCAATTTAAAAAGTTTTCCTTATTATAATAGTATTACAATTTTTGTTATTAACTAACAAAAATTGTTGCAAAATTAAATAAAAACAATTAAAAACAACATATTTGATTATATATAATGGTTGCTCTCTAACTTACAAGATTTCACATGCCAAAATAGATTTGCATAAAACAATGGAACAGTGATAATAAATCGTACCATAAAATAAGAGCTTCTTGCAATGATAAATTATTGTATTGGAAAGTGTCAGTGAGTTCAGTGTATACATACAAGATTCGTTATATATTATCAGTAATGATATTCACATATTCAACGGCTGTCATCTATTATTCCTAATCATGTTTGAGTAAATGCTTCAGGATATTTATACCTTCGGAGGTCATCATTAACCTAAAGCTTCCTCCATAACCGTAAATAGACAAAGGATAACATGAAAGACACATATTCTAGACTCACACTCTACACGATAAATTCGTGCGCCTGCAATGAATGCAATATCCTCGAAGCTTCGAATCTTAAGATCAAGCGATTTTCTTTTGTGATTCTGACCATAGGAAAGGAACATTTTTTATCATTCTTCCTCGGTACAAATTCTAGTCGAATATCTGATACGTTCTTGTTTTTTATTCATCACAAGGATTACCAACAGCGTATTGATCCTATTACTATAAAAGTCGTTGTAATTCTCATATGAAATTGAGAAAAGGAAGCACTAATATTTTAATGAAATTTGCTTAAATCATGAAATGAATATTCATTTATAAATTATGTATGTATCAGATAAGACTTTAGCCCTCCATTAGAGAAATTCGGTCTCTTAGATTGAGTGGGTATATTTTGTGTTTCTATTTGAAATAAGTTGGACATCGTCTCGCGCACTTTCCTGTTTTCAGAAATCTTGGAAGATTGGGGATTAAAGAAGTTTCGAATTGAATCAAAGGCCTGAAATTACAATCCCGATCTTTGATTTCCCCGCGCTTTTTCCTCTCATTATTTGGCATCTTATTATTTTTTGTAATTTCTTTTATAAATTGTGAGTGACAATTTAAAATTGGCGGAACCAATGATAGCATTTTTTCTATTTTCATTGTAACCTCTAAAAGTATATTGTTTCTGTTATTGTGAACGATTGTGAATGTTTCAGCGATTTCAAGAAATCTGAGGGATGCTTTTGCAACATTGCTGAAAAAATAATATATGCAAAAAAATATGTTGCATGCCCACTAAATTTCTGACCCATCTCCCTCAACTTCAGAACGGTGGTAAATATAGTCATAAAAGTAGAGCCTAGCTAAAGAAATTAAAGTAGTTAAGTGAATGTGATGGCATTTGTATTGACTTTATTACAGAACTGCTCATCGGCTAATATTATTCCTCGCGAATTAAATTATGTTTTTGATCGTTTTTAATGGAGGTATCTGGATTTTTTCTCTAATATTGTAATAATAGTTCATAAATAACAAAAATAACAAGTCTTTGGCTCATGATAAAGTTTAAAAACTTCGTTAGACAGCCATTTTCGAAAGGACAATTCCCATTTTTCAAGAAAATCAGCCGTTAGTTCGTAGATTTTTAGATTTTTACAAAAATAGCATTGATTATAACGAGTATTTTATCCCGTTATACATGTCTCAAATTAAATACGAGGAAACAGGAGACATAAGTCTGAAATTTCGTTTACTGATCCAGATAATAGTGTATTTGAGAACTGTATCTTTAAATAGCTAGAATCTTCCTTCGAAGGCGTTATTCGATGTCATATCAAATGAAATCATGTTATTTAAAGGTGAATGAAAACCTACTGAAATTTGAGTAACCATTATGGTTGAAAATAATTTCTACATTAAGACTTAGATGATGCTTTTTGCTTTCAGTTTGAGTATTCTTGTAATAACTGTCAAAGCTTCTCAGAAAAGGAAATGTATCTCTTTCCTATTAATTGAAGATCTTTAACCATTTCATTTAAATAAAATATTAGGTTAGGCTAGGTTAGATTAACGTCCCGTTCTGAAGCAACACGAGGGCTATTTAGGACGGACCTCGTAATTTTGAACCGCGGTCAGATGACGACACCTGACCTGGCACCCCCTCTCCAAACTTCCACGCCACACCAACGGGAGGACGTTTGGCCAATACGTGTGATTTAGCGTGTAACAGGCCCCATACATGGCGGATCTTCAGTGGAATCGGGTTTCAAATATGCGACCCTCCGGTCCCGAGGTCGAGATCTTACCACTAGGCCACCACGGCCTTTAAAGTTATTGCAAAAGATCTCGCCTTCTCGAATATTTCCCTGAAGTATAATACGTGTTTTTTTTGGATTTGCGATTTTAAGAGGCGTTTCGGATAACCCACGTTTTAGTTAACCCGAGTTCGCTTACTCGGGGTTTTACTGATTTAATAATTTTTGTAAAGGTGAGGTTTCACTTTTTGAATTATTAAATCGAATCATTTCCGGTTTCAATAGTTAGCGTTTTTTGATTAGTAATTTTTCCCAATCTTATCTTTTCTCCTTGTAATATTTCTCGTTGTTCTGAGGTGGTGAAATCTACTGGTTGAGAATCATTTAATCAATGAAATATCGTTGCTGGAAATTAGAAATGCTAAACTTCTATCCATCTGAGATTCATGGGTATGTTTATGATGAGTGCTGCTTGACTCGGTTTTCAATATTTTGTTTGAATTCTTATAGTAGTTCAAGGAGAGTAGGCTAGACTCACTGTTTCTCGGCATTCGTACTTGAGCAGTTTCGTAGATTGCTCATCCAACTGCTTTCTGAAGAACAGTGAGTTCCAACTGGAAGACATAATTTTTTCGATTACTAGTATACAGGCACACATACAGGCATAATCCCAAAAATCGTATTTTCGGACTCGGGGTGGTCTCAAATGTGGAGAATCATGAAAATCAGGAATTGAAATTAACGTCTTTACTTTGTGTACTAAAGAAAAATATATCGTCGCTTAACAAGCAGCAACACCTTGAAATTTCAAAGAGGAAGAAAATACGCAATTTTTCGCAAGGAATTGCAAATATTTCTGAATTTTTTACACATCTGGCAGGAAAAGTCTTATGTTTATATCAGTTGTTAAAAAAAATTAGAAACATCCGTTATTGATTGCGAAAAATTGAGTATTTTCTTCTTCTTTGAAATTTAAAAAAATTGAGATAGGTGGTGTTGCTTGTTAAGCGACGGTATGTTGAATTTGCCTTAGAATAAATCTATAACGTTTACGAAAGACAAGGAATAATATACATATTGCCCTATCAAAAAATAAATGCAATATAAGTTATGTTAAAATTGCGGTTATGGACAAATTCAGCATAAAATAAATTAGCTCTTTAATTAAAATTATTTTCTGAAATTTGATTTCCTCTTTAGTCCTAACGAATATTTTATTCTTTTGAGACAGTTTATTCCTAAGCGAAAGTTATCTTTATTTGGTCAAAAATATTTACAATAATTTGATAAAAAGAATATCAAACTATTTTATTCGCTATTGCTATTCACATCAGATTTATTTAAGATTGATATAAGCTGATGTGAATCGCAAGACTGTTTAAATACAAGCAAAACTGATTTTATTGATAGCTTCAATTTAAAATATTTGGATATCATAGTGACATTTTATCGAACTGAGGTAAGAGTCTCACTAAAAATCAATAATGTAATGTTTTCTTTCAAGAAGTCTATTTGCACGTCGAAAGAAACTAGTAAACTGCAAATTCGATGTCTATGTTGGTTGATTGTCATGCAGAAAGGATATCGAAAAACAAGATTTGCCAAAGGCGGAAAATCGAATAGCTTTCCTCTGGGTGAAATGCATTTCTAGAATTGAACCTCAAGGCCTGAATTATATGGAAGACGTAAAAATAAGCGTATTATATATCATATTTAAGTGTTTTCATAAAGCAAAAAGCTCATAAGTAACTGCATTCTCTGGGCTTGTTTTACTTTGAAAGTTTTTGATATATAATCACATTTTATATAATCATGGTTAAAGTGATTGTAAATCCATAATTAACAATGCAGCAACTGAAATGTTAGTTTCTGTTTTGACTTAAATATGTTATTACAAAGAAATGAGACTTCTGATTCTTATTTAGATTCTACAAAAAAGTATTATTTTTAGAAGTTAAATATTTGAGTCTCTATAAAAACTTTATCATTTCAAAATTCTACTTTTTACGTGCAATTTAAATTTTTATTGTAAATTACATCTTCTTAAATATTTTTATTTTTACGCTTCTTCACATAGATAGAAAGAACTTTATTTTCATATTGAGCAAAATAAAATATATTCCCAATGTATTTGAAAGAAAGCTTTTAATGTGAAAAATCATTATTAAATCAAGGAAAATGCTTTCTTAATCTCTCTTATTCATTAACCCTTAAATGCCCTGTTCTGCTTTTAAGCATCAAACCCAATTTTGTCTTCCAAAATATTGAGAATAAGATCGAAGCTCTAATGAATGTTGTTGCCTGTAGGATGCAAACTGAAAATGTTATTAAATCAATTTACAACATATAAATAACAGTCTGAGTGATGATGAAAAATAAAAATAAATTGATATTTCTTGCTTGCGGCTGCATCTATTTTGCTTTGTTTCTACTCTGGAAAATACCATATTTTATTCTAAAATGTTGAAGAAAATTTCTTATCCATGTTATTAGTTCTTAAAATTCGTCTGTGTTTAATATTGTAGAATTTTATTAAGGAATTTTTTTTCTCAACTAAAGCCAAGTGTTGCCAATTGGTAGAAAGCTGTTCTTTAGCTGCAAACCATACTTAAAACAAAATAGGATTTCTGTAATTCTTTTTACCATGTTTTATATAAAAAATAAAGTCAAAACATTTTTAAATAAATTTTTGAAAAATCGGGCATTTAAGGGTTAAGAGCCGAAAAGAAGTGAAAATAAAACCCGTTAATAGACGTATTTAACAAAGGTTTTCTTTTAGTCTGCAGTTGTCAAGCTTACTGAAATACGTAATGTTCTTTTATTTGGTTTGCTGACAATCGGATTATTATAATGAAACAAAGCAGCAAAACTTTTGTCTGTACTTTTTTCAATTTTAACAGTTACTATCACTGTAACAAAAAATATGTCATTGAAACTTTATTATGGCAAGGAACTCAATGTATCTTGTCACGTCTGCTTTTACTAAGTATAGAATACGTTTGTGTGTACTTTTTTCCCTCATTGTATGAGCAAAACTAAAAAGTTTGCGGTTTCGGAGGTAACTGAAACTGGCCATTTTAGTTCTCACAGTCAGGGCGTGTCTTGTGTACTTCATGAACACGCGATGGCGAATTGCCATGTATACTGGTGCTTCTGGCAAGGAGAATTTTTTTTTATCTCTGAATTCGATTTATAATGTTCAGGGACGGGTCGAAGGTTGAGTGAATGGTGTTCCTAATATTTGGGATATTTAATCCTTCTTTATTTTGTTTGATGAGAACTAGACATTTATAATTAAACATAGTAGCACAACGTTCGAGTGTACTTTTGTTCTGCATTTTCAGTTTTAACAGTTATTACACTCTAGACAAAAAATATTATAGAAACCTTATTATGGAAAGGAATTTTGTGGATCTTATCACGTCTGCTTTTGTTAAAAGCCATCAAAGTCAAAGCTTATGAATTGCATGTCTGTGGCTTGATCTTTGTGCATCACGACTAAATGCGATTATGACATTAAATGTTTATGATCTTCATTACAGATTAGACCATTCTACTTCACTTCTTCCTTAGATATCTTGCAGTTTCCAGGGTAACAAAACACTTTCCCCTCATAGCTACACCACATATTTAAAGAACTGCATACAGAGTGGTCATAAATTATTGGACCCATTTCAAAAATGAATTAAAAATACTAATGATGTTACAACTACGGTTTTTTAAAAATGAGAGCGCATTTTTTTAAAAAAATGAAATAGGTAACTCGCCATTACGGTCGTCTATATGGTCGTAAATTATTGGCCATCTCCCATTTTGAGAGTCATTATCTGCGAAAATATTAAAGATAGAAGAAAAATAAAAGCATGCATTCGTAGGAAATTTTACGCTCTTTAATTTTTTAAATCCATTGTAATTCGAAAACTAAATATATGTCGAGATATTCAAGAGAAACTAAAAAAAGGAAACCAGAAAACGCGCATCGGCTTCTGCTGACCGGCAGCCATTGCTGTAGCAAATTCAGAACGTCGTAATAGTACGCCACCTATCTGAATTTTTTTTATTTGCTCTCTCATTTAAAAAAAAACACAGTTGTAACATTGTTAGTTCTTTTTATTAATTTTTGAAATGTGTCCAATAATTTATGGCAACCCTGTATTTTGATCATGTTTTAAATCTCAGGTGAATGTCAAACCTTTTTACATTATTTTAATTTGTGAAATTATTTTTGTTGTTTTGAACTTTTCCTGTTTTCCTTTTCTCAGCTGATCTTTTACTTTACGTCTGAAATGCAATGTACTCTGATATCTACCTCTCAATTATAACTGGAATATACTTGAAATGTAACAGAAAGGAACTCAAAAGTAACACATTTAACACAATCTTTTTTAATATAAAACTTTTTTTTTATTTCGAATAAAAATATACAAATAGAAAAATAATAATAATAGAAATAATACACATGGAAAAATAATAATAATAGAACTAATACAAATAGAACAATAATAATAATAGAAATAATACAAATAGAAAAATAATACTAATAGAAAAAATACAAATAGAAAGATAATAATAATAGAAATAATACAAATAGAAAAGAATAATAATAGAAATAATACAAATAGAAAAATAATAAATATACAAAATAAAATACTGAAAATCAAAGAGGATTTTCTTATACGTTAGTGTATAAGCATCGCAAAAAACGATAAGTGCTAAATGTGGTATTAGTTTTATTACATAATCGGATAGCTTTTCGTAAATGAGAAAAATTAAAATTATTTCCTCACATTTCAAAGACCTTTATAAATATTATATTTTTTTATTAAAATTTTATATAAATCTATTAAAAATATACAAAAGCAAAGGCAACGAATTTCAGATTGTTCTATAAAATGTAGCTGCGATATTCCTCTTGACTTAATTTTTCATGAGTTGGACTTCTTTCATCTATCTGAAATAAATATATGACAAGGGCGTGGTATGCTGTTCCAACCATTTTGAGACAACCACATTTAAGAAAATGAAGTTAGCATTACCGAAATAATATTTTTTATCGTTGTATTAATTTTATACCAAAGCATAAACTTGAAAAATTTCTGTTAAATTCACGAATAAGCTACACTGGTGGCTAAATACTAACAATTTTTCAGATGCAAAAAATTTCAACTTTATAGGAATACGATGGTTCGCAATCAATTGAGGAGAATTATAGGACATGCAATTGTCAAAACTCACATTTTACAGTGAAGATTGGCTCACGAGGGCATTTAGGGGGCGACCAAAAAGCGCTGAAGACGAAAATGGATTTTGGCCCATCCCGTTACACAGAAAGCATTATCGTAAAAATAACTAGAAATATTCATAAAAATAAAAATGTTTCTTTAAAAAATCCCATATTTTTCTCATGTTTTTTTCTTATAACATGCAGAATTTTCACCCAAATTGTACGAAACCTACAGAATATTTGACAATGTGTAAAAAGTTTGTATTAAAATTTGAAACAAATAATTTGAATATTACAGTAAAAAAGAGTATTTGTAGTAATAAATAATTTCTTACGGCGCATGTGCGAAACATAGCAAAATATTTCTTTTATAACCCTAAAGCCAAGATAGATAGGGAAACTTATATAAAAATTCCAGTACAATACTATTAAAATTCAGAAAAATATCTGCATTGCAGAGAGGTGAATTTCAGTACACTCTAAGAGACCCTGAATGGTAGGTGTCCATGCTCAAGCTGAAATTTATTAAACTTGAATCTTCAAATAGTTATCATCGAAATGCAATTAAACTTCTGTATTTAATTTACTAAGATACTATTCAGGATATTCAGCTTTCATAAAATACAATATTACTGTTCGAAAATTCAAGTTTAAAAAATATCAATTTCTGCAAGAACCTTGATCATTTATCTTCTCTTAGGGTGTACCAAATTCATCTCGCTGCAATGCCGACATCTTTCTGAATAATAATGATATTGAAGTGTAATTTTTATATAAGTTGCCCTATATATCTGGCTTTGAAGTTACGAAATGAAAATTTTCCTTCGTTCGCACATGGGCAATAAAAAAGTATTTACTAGAAATACTCTTATTTCCTGTAATATTTAAATTATTTGATTGAAACTTTAATACAAGGCTTCTTTTTCATATTGTCAAATAATTAATTTCGTACAATTTGGTTAAAAACACGGCGTGTTATAATAATAAAAAGAACGGAAAAATTAAAGATTTTTCAAATAAACCTTTATATCTTCACGAATATCCATGCTATTTTTATGAAATTGCTTGCAAACATTATGCACATCAAACAAAACCATTAAATAAAGTTTCAACTCATTATCAGCTTTCTGTGGAACGGAATGGACCAGAATCCCTTTTCGTCTTCATCACTTTCTGGTTGCCGCCCTAAATGCCCTCGTGACCGAATTTTCACTGTAAAACGTGTGATCCGACGATTGTATGCCTTACGATTCTCTGCAACTGATTGCTAACCAATGTATTCCTATTAATTCCAAATTTTGCTCATCTTAAAAATAGTCCTTAGCATGACATAGAACAGGACGTGCGTTGCCGAGTAGAAAAACTCTGCTTATGAAATCCAAACCTCCCACAATAAATCATCCAAATGGTTGCTGTAAAGTAGTTTATAAGGCCATTTTTGATAGCTGAGACTTTTCTGTTTTAGTATTTTCGAAGTTTCGATTCACGATTTTTGACTGAACACACATTCTAAGTTTAATCCCTACTAAAACTGTTCTTCAAATATGAGTTAGAAATTCATTTTAAGATGCATAAATAAACGAGAATTAAACTCGGTGTCTTTTTATTCGTTTTACCGATAACGTTTCTTCTTTATATGTAGATAATTTCTACTTTCTTTAATTTCCTTTATTCACTTTATTTCCCATTGACCATCTTGCTCAAAGGATATAAAACTTGGCATGACATGACGCCACCCCACACTCCTGGTACCTATAACCTCAAGGGTTATCTAACCAGTTGGGTGGGTGCAGGGTGGATGAAAACTACAATTTCCACCACAGGCCCTGGGAAACCACGCGAATGCCATACCCCAAACAACTTTAAATTATCCCCTCCCCCATGGTTTAAACTTATGAAAAACTCCAAAACTTAAACTGGAGAAACTACTGAATCAGAAAAAATATATGCCTTGTCTGGGCAACACACTCTTAAAGAGTTTGACATTTACAGACATAAATTATAAAAAATATAAAATCTGATACAAGTCTACATAAATCTTTTAGTTTAGAATGATGAGATCATACAAATAATTTAAGATAAAGAATACTTCACTTGAATCAGTAACGGCGATTGGATGGAAAAAGTAGGGGTCAAAAATATATATAGACATCTAAAAGTAGCCGACAGAATTGGGTGTTAAAAACAAAATTTAAAAATTTAGTTATAAAATTATCTTGTTTCCTGGATAATATTGCTATTTTAAAATTCCTAGTTTTAGGCAGCTAAAATGAACTAAAAATTTAATATTTTCCGAAATAAGCAGGGGGTGCGACCACCCCTCGGCACGCCGCCATTGACATGAATTTTAACATTATGCGCTTACCGTTATTTTATTTCAGCTTGCTCGGATAGGAGTTGATCCTTCGCTACATGATACTACCTGTTGAGAGTGATCGGTGGAGAAAGTTCGAACTTCATATAGAGATAATAACGTTTCAAAGGTCCTTTTTCCCTTCGGCGTTCCGTATAGCGTATGTTGCAAGGATCTGAGACGCACTTTCGTCTCTTTTACACGTGAAAAAAGATTTATTTAGGTGTCATTTGCTGATCCTTATTCGAAAATCAATATTCTATGAAGTTTCGCCACTATTATTCTCAATAGGCGATATTCACAATGGACTCCAGGTGTTTCACACCGATTTGATTTTAGAGTCAAATGTGTAACCTGCAAGACGAAAAACAACGACGCACTATAGAGTAAAACACCACGCAATTTGATGTTATATGACAATTGTAATAACGCTTGCATGTGGTTATGATGTCATAAATTCCAGCTACGAATTTACCCGATTTGGCATTAAGTCAGTGCACGTGCCACAGGGACAAGTCGAAGCTTAGGGGATTGGTGTTTCTAACATTTTAGCTATTCAGTGCATTTTTATGAATATTTTATTTTGAAAAGTGGGATTTTTATACATTTGAACGCTAGAAATATTTTTTAAAAATATTGTCCGGGTGATGGAATTCTCTAGTGAAAAAGTAATATCGCTATACTTTTGGCCATAATTTTGTTCATGCTGAATTGTAATGGCTGAATTTAAAGTTGTAACTCATCTCGTAAAAAATAATCAAACTGCTGGGAAAAAAACAAGTTAGATTTTTTTGTCTTTTGTCCATCATTTTCACTAACAACCAAAAACTATTCTTGAAAATCTTTCGTTTGCATAGAAAGTCTGTTTAAACTGGTCCCTTATATCTAAGACGTGTTTGTCTATTAGACTTGTTTGTTAACGTATTTTTGATTCCATGTCAAATTGCAAGACATTTGCGACACATCAAGACTTTTACCATAAAATCGAAAAACAAAGTAGACTAGTAACGAATTCTAACTTTTCTGCAAATTTCAAAATAATATTTTATCAGCACAACCTGGTATATATATTTAAACAAAGAATTTCGAACGCTTTCAAGTGTGTTCTTAGTGTAATAAATTTGAATTATATTAGTCCAATTAGCTTGAATTTGTTGGATTCACGATCACTATATTACACTCAAACATGTTTTTATTTTTAAAATCAGTTTTGAATTTCTTGTTTAATAGGTTTCAGAAACTGCACATGTTACGTACTTCTTGAATAATAAATTACTATTATATACAGAAACTTGGAGCAGTAATATACAAAAAAATTCTTTAAGTCCTAAGTCACGAGTATTTTTTTGTAGAAGTCTTCCATGACTTTTTTAAGAAATACCAATAATTATCTGATGAAATAAAATTTGTGATTTTTTGCCATAATCCAAAGAAGTTTCAGTGAAAGAGAGGAAACCAATAGTTAAGACATTGATCCACTTCATCTAACGAAACGATTTCATTGCCTCAATATATCTTAAGGTAATCCTGCGTCGTAAATGTCACCAGAAAGACTTTCGAAGACGGAAATAATCATTAATTAGATTTCCCGAGTAATAATACATAAACACAAACAATAAGTACAGTGTCATTGTTAATTTGTTTAGAAAAATTTGTAGAAATACTGTATGCCATTTAAAGAAATAGTATTTTTATGTTTAAGTACAGTTCAAAAAGTTCACGTACGCTCAATATTTTTTTAATTTAAAAGAAACAAATGAAATAATTAATAAACCAGAATTAAATTAGTTTAAAGGGCCCCGAACTTACTAAATTCCTCAAAGAGCTGATAACACATGTTAATTCTGAAGTTTCCCTTATCAAATAAAAATTAAACACTTCGCAGAAAGTCGCAATGAAGAAGTCTCAAAAAGTGAAAAAAGACCTTCTGTTATTTTTGCAAAATACCAAGTTTTTTGTGATTTCATTTGTATATATTTTATTAACTAAAGTTTAAACATGTTAATGTGGCGTTATTTATCTTTGGTTTGATACAATGAATATCAGAGATTTGATCTGAGCGACTGATGCATCTAACTTATAAACAACTTCGAAAAGCATTACCGACTTATAAATTATCAAGTTTTCGATAATCACGTTGAAGTGAAATCTTTAGTCGCCGATCGCTTACTACAAGTTTGTTACAAAGTATTGTATCCTTCCATAAAATGCAAACTATTGTAGTTATTAATTCTACAAAAGCAAAAACTTCACTTGACTTATGAAAGCATCCTGGAGAAAGTACTATCAATATCAAAAATTGGAAGTTTCTAACAGGTAATTATATCTGAAATGAAACACCACAGAAAGAAAAAGGCATACCCAAAATGATGAACATCAAACTTACTTCCCAGATGCAATAAGAAATATCCAAACCGGTTCACAAACGAAACAAAACTTTATCAGCTATAAAGTCCCAACTCGTGTGAAAGAGAAGAGATAGTCAGAGGGAAGTAGTGTTCTCCGAAAGAGTTACCAAAGCAGTCTACCTCCAACGATCTCGAAGATCTTAAGATTCTCGTATCCCCCTGGCGAAGGCCGTGGAAATTAAACTCGTTCTGTCTTAACACTTCCAGTTAATGAAGAATTTAGTTGTAGAATCTTTTTACTTTATTTAATGGATTAGAAAAGTAGAAAAGCTACGAGGCTTGTCAAATTACAATTATAAGAAAAGTGATAATGGAGATTTTTCACATGAAAAGAAAACTCGCGAAGGTTTTATTGCAACATATGTAGTCTATATGTTAATTGATCTATTAAAAAACCTCTTAAATTTATTTTCTTCTTTAATGATTTTGAAAATTAATACAATTATTATAATCTTCTTTGTATATTAATGAAGTATTAGAATCATCTTTGAATTTCAGAATCAGAAGAAGACAAACTATTTTCTATATAATGTTACAGAAGAAAAAAATAATCATTTGAACACTCCTACAGGCCGAAAACACAATAATTGAGCTATATATAACATGCTATATGAAGAAAAATTGTTTGTGTAATAAATGATGCATAATATTGCAATTTCATTAACACCTAATTTTTTATGTAGATTTCCAAACTCAACTTTCAAAGATAAGGACAAAACCTTTATATTAAAAGATCACGATACATGTTACTGTGCTCTATTTCAGTATAGTCCAAAATTTATCTTATTTTAAATGCCAGTTCGATCTAAGCAATTTTAGCAAAGACTTTTTAGTTGTAATTTTTTTCCAGTCGCAAGCTATAGGTACATTGCTATTGAAAATTATTACACATACACACGTATTTTTAACTAAGAGTTGATTAAAAAATTACTGCTTTCTTTTGTCATTTTTTACATTGTTAAATTTTAAGGAAATATTTCAACCAACGAGGCTTTCTGATTTATTTTTATTAATGATTTAAGGGGGGAAGCAGTTGTTGATCAAATATTCCGGTTTGCTCAATGAAAAACATGATTACTATTCCATAAGATTTCATATTGGAAATTTTAGGTCATAAATAGATTTTATATATTTGAGAGTTTTATATAAAAACTGTTAAAAATACAGTATATTCCGTGATGGCGTATTTAAACTATCGCAGTTTTCATACATTGTGCTACTGACATTAAGCGAAGTTCATGCCAAATAAATTATAGAACAGAGCCTTAAAAATCCTATTTTACAAATAAAGACAATATTCTTCCTAATATATATCGTTTACTATTTTTATTACAATAATTGTTTTTATACTAGCATACACTCATAAAGTAAAATATTTTGTAAGCATACAAGATTAGATAATATAGTAGAATTTGTTCTGTTCTTTCCAGAAACGACCAGAAACAACGCCAGAGATGATCAAATCACAAATATAATAGTAGGCTTTAGTTTCGCCAGGCAATTACATTTGAAAGTTGATGAGTTATTGGACATGAAAAGCAAATAGCTGACAAAGGCTAATCTTATAGAGATCGGTGAGAAAATCTATATTATGGAAGTTGACATCTCTAATTCAAATCTAGCAGGAAAGTAACAGACTTTACAAGAATGGCAGAAGGTCTGGGGACAGCAGAAAAATAAGTTTACAAATCTTGGGGGGCTCTGATTAGGAATAGAATGTATTTTAGCTGCAAGACAATGAATAAAAAATAAGAGCTTTCTATTATAAATATCCAAATGAGTTTATTAGATTTTATGAAGCCATCGGCATCGAAATAACACCTTTAGATAATCAATAAGTTTGTAAATTACATTCGTTATAAGATACCTTTCTTTTAAACATCTGTTTTTATTGCCATTGCCTCTAATTAAATAAATTCGAAATAATTTTTTGTGCACTGTTAAACCCAGAATTACGCACTTTTCGTTCACCTATGACGTAATTTCGAGAGATTTCTGTAAAATAATTTCCTAAACTTACTCTATAATTTGAGCAATTGCAATCAAGATCTGAAAAGGAAAAACAACGGAGTAATGGAATGGTGATTAAGTTACTTAACTGTGAGTTTACAAGAAAATTCCTTGCCTAATCATTGCTCTTGATTAACTTCCGTTTCTATTTTTTCTTTATATTAATGACAGATTTCAAAACACTTCAAAATACAAGCTACTGACCACACAATCATATCCTATGCTTTCACCAAGCGATTCTATAAGATTCATCTTGAATCCAAAGGTTGATAAGATTCGTTGTATTAACATTGCGTTTCTGAAGCTGAATTAGAGCTATCTTGGGAAGAACATCTCATTTTATACCTTCATCAGATAACGAGAAACACAGATAAGCCGTCCACCTCTGCAATCTTCTGCGACATAGGTGAGATTTAAATCCCGCCCAAGCCGAAGTCACACGGGAAGCAAATGAGCTGCCAAGAAGCAACCCATCTAACAAGAAGACACCATAAGAAACCACAGACAGCCAGATGGCCAAACACCTAGGATCAGCAACTGGCTCTTTCACACCAAGGCTTTCGGAGTGTCAAATAGAGAAAAGTCAAAAACAGTACAAATAAAGATTTACTCTGACCCATCCAAAGGGTCGACAACCAACCTGCTTCCTCAGAAAGAGAATTTAGACAAAACAAGCCAAAAGAACATCTTATGAAATGTAAAAAGAAAAAAAAAATGTACAATAGAATAATAAAAAGGAAAAATAAAACAAAAGTAAAAATAAAAATTAAATAAATTAAAGAAAATTAGGAAGTAACAAAATAAGAAGTAAATGCCAAAGAAATGTTAAGTCTCATCTAGTTCCTTTGTCAAGATTTGCTCCGCAATCTAAATGATAAAGTTCCTGAAAAGTTGCAATTTCAGTAAAGTTTTCAGTTCCATATCCGTCCATCCAGGAGTCCACAATTTACGATGATTTTTCAAAAGCTTCTAAAACATAGAAACTCCATGTTTGATTTCGATACATTTAACGTGCATAAATCCCGGGTACATGATGGACATTAAATGGAGTTACGATCCGAACCCGCAACAACGCCAGTCCTAAAATAGAAACTCCGGCACCAGGATACCGAGATTCTGAAAAATATGAATGAATCAGTTTAATTGTAAGACACACAAACTATCATTCGATAAGGACAAAGTCATTCATTTTTCCAAGTATTATTATTTTTATAACAATCTCTAAAAAATACTCAAAACCGAGGTTGCTTTTATTGTAATTATTCACAAACCACCAGTCCTAAAACAGAAGCTTCGGCACTAGGCTATAGCGGTCCTGGAAGGTATGAATGAATCAAATTAATTGTGAGGCTTTACACAGAAATCATCATTCAAGGAGGACGAAGACATTCATCTTCCAAAATATTCTTATTTTTATAACCAATCTTTAAAAGTTTATCAAAAGAGAGGTTGCGTTTGTTGCATTTGGGAACAAAGCAGATCTAGTTAAACAAATCGACACAACGCTTATAAATCTAAACATTCTCGCTTTCCATTCATCGAAACGTATGCACAATCTCGAAACGATAGTACAAAGACAGCTTTGATGTAGTTCGGCCGGAAATAATTGCTTTCCGGATGGAACTTATTTATTGACGGATAAAGCACAGCGCATTCGTAACTTTCTATGTCTTTCCAATTTACCGAAATCTAATTAAAACAACAATGAAACCGTTTAATTGACGCGTACTATTTAAGCAGAACCTGATTTCACCAGTAAATTTGTCGGGTTGCTGAGATATTAATTTCAAAATGAACTGGTTGTCTTCATTTAGAGATACAATTTGTCTTTAGAATGAATAATGTTAAAAGCAGCGGTATTTGTATCATTAACTTGCTCGAAACAATTATTCCACACAATTACTTGAGAGCAATTAATTCAAGAGAATGTCAGTTTTAAATCTTGCCGTAAATAATCGTGACCTCTATAAATAGAATTAAAAATACTAAAAAAATTCGCTTATATTAGTGCACTCAATAGTAGAAAATATATTTATCTTTAAATTTCGATCCTCTATACCAAAGCCCTGCAGCATGATAATATCTCAGGCTCTATTGGTCTGTCTTTTCTTCATATGGCTTGACTGTAGCAAACGTTGTATTCTGTTGCTAATGATTTATTCATCAAGGAATGTCCAAAATGAATTCCAGCCTGAAAATATTATCATGCTTATAAACATGAAAGTTTTGCTTTGGAATTAAAGTCCAAAGAAAGCAATTCCTATATTATGATTTTAACATCATGAAAACAAATTAGTGATAGATTTCATGAAACAACATAATATTCAGGTGTCATCATTATCAAATATATATATCATCATATATATAATTACGATGTCCGCCTCAAAATAGCCTTCGTGTTGCTTCAAACCGGGACGTACATATAACTGCGCTAAACTTCGCAGTATCTATATCAGTGTTTCTCAACCTTTCAGTATTTGCGACCCAATTTTCAATGATAATTTTCATCTCTCCCCCCCCTCTCATACAATAACAATGTATACATTAA
Source organism: Araneus ventricosus (assembly GCA_013235015.1). Taxonomy (NCBI): domain Eukaryota; kingdom Metazoa; phylum Arthropoda; class Arachnida; order Araneae; family Araneidae; genus Araneus; species Araneus ventricosus. The sequence goes on from BGPR01000945.1 coordinate 87,781, forward strand.
TAACGTATTTTTGGTATTTTGACGCTAAAGTTACACTACGACCTTCATTACAAACCTTACAAATTACCAAGAATAAGTAAATTTATTGATATTTTGCAACACCTATCCGCTGCATTGACCAAACCAGAATTGCTCTCTTATTATCTCTTAGTCTCTTTTGCTCTGTCTTACGTCCACAATATCGGATATTCTCACGGCTTCGCGCGAAGTCCGTCGAGAGGAATCACTAATAACTATTAAACTTGATTTTATGTTAGTATTCAAAACTTAATTATTAAATACATTCTGCAGTACTGATACAATACCATTTATATGTGTGTTATATCGGTGTAAATGTGTATTTTAATTTTTATTATGTCAGAGTGTATTTTATTTTACCTTCCTTTCAGTAAAATAATAAATTTTTTAATAATATTTGCTTTTTGATATTCTTGGGTCCCCCATTCAGTGTTATCACGCCCCCCCCCCCAGGGGGCCGCCCCACAGGTTGAGAATCGATGATCTATATAAATCAGATTACATTTTTTATCATTTTGTTTCCGTTCTAGTCTTGTGTGTCCCAGCCTCAGACAGCATTTTAACAATAAACTAAAGCACGTATATGATAACAAAAATTCAATTATTAAACTCTAGAAAATCGAAATCAAACAATTTTAATACAATTATTAGTATAAGACTCTCAAATTAATTACAAGGCCTAAAACAAGAGCGAGATAAAATATTATAACTTGTGGCTTTAGCAATAATATCAATAATGTACCTTTTAGAAATAAAAGAAAAAAATAGTGAAATCCGTCTCCAAAAATCTTAAAACGAAACCTAATGCGACCCTTTTCCAATTGCAGCCTCAATGTAATAGTGAAATGTCTGTACGATTTTTTAAATTTCTGAAAAGGCCAACATTTTTGCCATAAAATTATATTTCTGCATCAGAGTGATAAAATATCAGCAGTGATTTGATTGTGGATGCTTTTATTTTCTTGCATTAACCCTAGATAACTAAACATTCGTCTAATAGATTACAGCCCCTGCCAGTTTTCCGAATTCGAGATGTTGCCATTGCCCTCTCGCCACCTGAGTCACAGAACTTTCATAACTAGTAAAATGAATTATCCGAATATAATAAGCACAGTTGTACACTTATTGCTTTTCGAGATCTGCTGCCGTCATCATCTAACAATCGAATATTAAGTTATAATTTGCAGAAGTTTGTATAAAGTGCAGAATTTGAAGTTAGTTGCAGAAGACACGACTAAAAGTGCGGCAAACAAACGCAGAATTTGTAAGAAACGCAGAATGACAAAATACGTGTGCAACTGCTGCAATAAGGTTCTTTGTGGACAAAACACTTTAAGCATCTGCCAAGAGAGACAACACTAATTTTCACCACATTTCTATTCTATAATTGAAATATTATAAAACTTTCTAAAGTTACATTAATTTGTTTGAAGTGAAATAAAGGAAGTATAAAAATATACTTATTTTTAAACCATGGTCTATATGTCGAATGATTAATTACAGAATAACACTGATTTAAGTTTAGTTATCTAGGTTTAATATCTCTTGCTTTGGTTGCATGACTGCAGTTCACGAAGGACCTCGGGACATTGAATCGTAGTCAGATGATGAAGAAGACATCTGTGGTAAAACATTCGAGCAAACTATACTAACGCGATGGTTTGCGCCCAATAACAGATTTAATGAGCCCAACACTCTCGTGTACGATTGATCTTCATAAGAACTATGTTTCGAACGCAATATCCTCAATCTTGAGGCTCACATTCAGATACGTCCTTTCATTTTCTTTGGAAATTTATTAACTGCGTATTTTTGCTGAAAAAATAATATCCTTTGTTTCCAGTATTTTAATTGGATCTTTGAATTTTGATTTCACATTAACTAATTCTGCAACCTTATTAATCACGATTTCTTCCTTTCCGCCAATTAATCATGCTTCAACCGTATTTGCTCTTCTCTCTTTTTAATATAATTTTTCTGGTATTTATGTAATATTTTAATTTTTGTAGTTTTCAAAAAAATTTGTTTTGTTGTTGTACATCTATATCTCGTGTGCTTATTCCTGGCTGTGGTAAGCCATTTACTTTTTTTTCTCTTTTATTTTTTTGTGAATATTACTGTATTATTTTCAATCTAAGTCTTATGTATTCGGATTTTTGGTTTTCGATTTTTTAAATCATCTTCATTGTATTTGTCTTTTATTCCAGAATTTTTCCATTTTTGATTGTTTTGTGCTTTTTGAGGGAATAGCGACAAAATTTTTACGTTTTTCGTATGTCGTTAGCAGAAAAAAGCACATATTAATATCATAAGTGCGTTTCTTTTCCTAACGAGCGGCTCGCCATGATATTTTTCAATTTATTAAATTTTTGTCTCCTTTTATGTCCTTTGTTTCTTGTATGTTTTTGAATTTTTGTCTTTTGTTTCTTGTTTGTTTGGATACATATATATATATATGCAAAAGAGAATGTTTCTATAAATTTAGCTATAATGAGATGCATTTACAAGTTCCATAAATGAAGTGCAAATAAACTAAATCAAGATGAGCAGAAACTAAGTAACAGTCACGTAATAGGATCGTAAATTTTGTTTCGCGAAAAATTTACTTTTTTTTAAATTGAGATACATAATCCTACCTTCTGGGCACAAAAATTCGATACCTTTTCCCTTCATTCGTGTCATTTTTATTCATGATCGATAACAAAGGAAGAGAAACTTGATGACTGACGCTTGTAATTGTACCTTCCTTTAAACTGATATTTTCTTGAGGAGAATTTATGTTATTCAATTGAAATAAATGTTTTCTTCGATAACAAGGTTACTTTTAATTCAAGGACGAAATGAAATCATTATATACATTGTTTAAATTACAGAAATCAATTTTTAGGTAAGAAATTCTAGTTTTTGCAGATTGTCCCTCATAGAACGTCTTCCCCATTTCAACAATGTACAGCATTTTTAATTAAATGCTAGAACGTCTTTGGAGATCACTTGTTCACCAGGAATATTGGTAATGCTTAATTTAAATTAAATTTCGTATGCATTATTTGATATTTGTGGTTTCGAGTGTTTTTGAAAATTATACTGGGATAGATATTTATGTTATGCCGTGTTATTTTAGTAGCTACAGTTCTGTTCACGTCTAATTCCTATACTAAACATCGTGGCGCATTTTACTTTATTACGGGCATTTATTTTTACTAGTGTCACGGTGAAGAGGGACGTGGTCATTACTGATCAAAACTCAATGGCGAGGCAATGGACTGCATAACCTAATTTCTTATTACTTAACATAAAATCTCTGTAACAAGCTCAAACTCGTAGCTCAGGAGAGCCTCATACAACGTACTCTGATCACAGTCAGGTTCGCACTCACACTGGTTCTGAAAACACAAGAAACACCGCTAGAGTGTGTAACAAATATTATGAGTAACTAGCTGTGTGGCCCGGCGTTGCCCGGGCTATCACGAATAATAGGATATTCCCGGGCGGAGAGAAGTGAGGTCACGTGAGACCTTGGGATCAATATATTTTCATATGCCCCGTCTCCGTTTTTCAAAAAAAAGAAAGAAAAAAGCATGGAAACGAATTTTTTCCATTGTTAATAAATCGAAACACAGCAGCTCGCTCAAAAATGAAACCAACTTCCGTTAAATAAATAAAAAAAATGCACCACCGGATGAGAAAATTAATAATAGGGGAAAAAACCCGCCGTGAATGAATTCACCATGCTGCCAATAGACGGCAGCACGTCAATTCATTCATTTTGACGTTTCTAATTAATATATTTTAACTAATTACAATTTCGGAATTTAAATAGTCAAAATGGATTCCTTGGATTATTTTCCATCTTTTGGTATTTACGGCTAGTTTCAGGATTCAGTGATTCGTGAGAAGATAGAAGGACATAGATACATATGTTTGTTTACCTTCGAATTTTGATAGGATAGATTAGGCCTTGTAAGGGCCGTAACAAGCAGTATCTTAGCTGATTTGAAACTGACTGATTAAGAATACTAACGAATAGTACTCTGTTGAAATTCAAAATACCGGATATATTTCTTATAGCCTTAGAGGGTTTATTTATACATTCCACAATTTTTTTTAAATTAATGAAATAAAATGAGAAAGAGAGAGCACGACATTGTCAAAGAACAAGAAAAAATAAACCGAATCTTCGTTCCTTTGGTTTCATCATTGGAAGACATGAATTCGATTAAACATTCGCAGATACAATGAAAACGGTTTGAATTCCATTATAACAATTAAAAGTGTTAATTTATAAAGTTAAAAGTATTGTTAATATTTGGATGCTTCCCAGCGCTCATTGCGTATTTACTTGCTTTCTCTCACTAATGTACCCCCCGCTTGCTCGCGCCTGCTCACGTCGGCTCTTTCGTCACGGACATCACCTCAGCCCTCAGTCTGCAGTGGATCCAGTTATTGTGATTTCTGGAATTGGCATGTGTGCCCGAGTGAACACATAATGTTGGTTTTAGTTTGTTGTAAATAAAAGGCATGTTTCTTGTATTGGAGGCTCCAGAGTCTTCTTTGAGATAGTATCTGTCCCCATCTTCCGCGACATTAATACATAATTAAATTATGCATAAAAACTTTAAATTTTTTTTCAAAATTAGCGAAAAATATGTACAACTACGAAATTGGCATCATGGAAAAGATAAATTTCTGAATTTGAAGGTGGTACAAAAATAACTTTTGCTTAATAATATTTCAGGCAGTTATTAAGGAGAAATGCTGAATTTCGCTTAATTTATAATTATTTAAATTTAAATAAAATAACTCTTAGATGCGCATTCCTACCCTCCAAAGAATGTTTGGGCCAAATATGGTAGCTCTAAAAACAGCGGTCTGCCTGCAGAGCGCTAACCCAGACGCAGAACGACACATATTAACTTAGGAGATATTTCAACCCTAAATCTTAAAAAAACTTTTCAGCAGTTGGGAACAAAGTTATGTAGTTTTGGATGTTATAATATAATTTTCGCTCATACCTCAAGTGATAAATTATTAATTGGAGTGTCTGGTATCCTAATGCTCTAGGGGTTTTGTTATTTCCGTCTTTTTAAATATGTGTGACAGTTTTATGTAAAATGACATGTTCCATTTCAAATTGCTACCTCTTTTACAATATCTTTATCAAAATCAATATCTCCCATCCTTTCTTCAATCAATCCTTTATTCTCTGTTTGTTCCTGTGAAATTAACTTTTACTTCACCCTACGGCAAACTCAGTAATGTTTTTAAAGCTTCTTTTCCAAGTCGAATATAAACTAAAAAAAATGAATTTTAAATTTTGTTAAGTTATAGTGATTATAACTGACGAAAATGTGTATATTTCTGACACTTAACAGAGAATTACTTGAAATGCTTTTGAAGTGACAAAAGTTCCCTTTTTATCTTATAAATTCTTAGAAGTGCCTGAAAAATGATACACATAAGGAATATACATCAAATTTTCTGTTCTTCAAATTATTTTTTATAAAATTTCATTCAAAATGTCCAGAAGAATGTAAGGTCATTTGCAGCACCAAAAGAACGACAGGTATCGAAATAGCCATTTGGAAAAGCTCTTGGATTAGATACAAATGTAATAAATTATATGCCTGGGTTTTGACATACTAAATAATGACTTGTCTGAATGGTCAAAACATTTTTACATGAAAAACGAGAAGTTTAGGCTGTTGAGGTAGAAAGCTAACAATTGTAGAGACAGATAAATTGGTTTTCTCAAATGATCGTTTCCTAATTTCTGTTGTAATGGCGGCTCTTGTGCATCGGGTATTCAAATCAATACGTGTAGGTGTGACGTTCAGGTTTAAAGATGATGGATTATCTTACACTACGTTAACTGATAGAGAACACCTGTGAAAATCACCCAAGTCTGCAAATAGAGATCGGTACACTAGTTTACAGTTACTGGAACATATTGTTTAGCAGGAGAACACATGCTCTCCCCCTGTACTCATTAGAGCATTCCCTTGCCATGTAAAGAGAGTAGGAACTTTCTCTGGGAGAGTTTAAAGACACGCTGAAAGGTCTAAGCGCTTAATATCTGTCTCTGTAGATGAAATCAAGCTGAATTTCCTCTAAGCTCTGTGAGGCTGCCAAAGTTTCAGCGTCTTATCTATTATGTATAAAAGAGCAATTTTTATGAGTATGTTATGTTCGTTTAATTGTTCTTTATACACGCCCAGACCAAGTGACTTGCCGGAGCCAGTTTTTCACAGTGATGGATTAGCACAAGAGGGAGCTAACGGTGCAATTTTTTTAAAAATTCGAATTAGATTTTTATTTATTTAATTTTAAGTGTAAATTCAAGCGTTTTTTGCCTACTTTCTTTTTTCTCTATTATTATTCAAATATGTGCAAGAAGAAAAGTTATGTTCCGGTGTTTAATTTACCAGTTCTTGCACTTTTTTATTTCTCACCTATTTCTCTTTACATATTATTCTTTTTGAGCTTATTCTTAGTAAATGAAGTTGGTTTTTGCTTTTTTTCCACGTTTGATGTAGCAAGTTAGTGACAATATTTGTAGGGGGGAAAACAGAGGCTGGCATATGAAAATATATGGATCCCGTGCATCGCTGGTTTCTCAGTTGTCGGTATAATAAAGTCGATTAAGATATATGACTGTGCAAGATTAAAGTTGAAGGGAAGATATATTATTTCCAAGTTAGTTAATTGTTTTATTAGTCTAGAAAAAAGTATTTTGCCCTCCTTCGTCAAACTTCCATCGCAAATGAAACAAGAAGTTTCGCTAAGAATTACGAGATTTTAGAAGTTTCTTTTAAATCTCAACAACGATGCAGATATCAGTTTAAAAATAAATCTCAAATTAACATCAGCATGCAATTTAATTCGTCAATTGCAATAAAATCTGATTATTTAAAATATTTTTGGAAATGTACTTTTTAATATCGCCATTGTATATTTAATATTAGTAAATAACTCAAACGATGAAGTCAATGCATTATTTTAACATTCTTAAGGGGACAAACGACTCTTAAACCTCGAAAAAATGGTGCAAAACTGTCAAATTCGATACATTATATCTCTGAAAACATGCAATTCACAAACTCACTTTTTTTCTAGAAAAATATCTGTTCCTTCTCTTATAGTACACACATTTTCAAAAATTCATATAGGTATGTATTTATTTGAGAGAATAATAAATATGGGTACAATTTTTGGCAAAAAAATGAGATAGTCACCTTGCGCCCATGATTACGATAAAATATTTATCTGAACACAGTATTTTGGGAATCTATGTAATCCAAACAGTCTGTTTAAGAAACTGAACCTCAATTTATTAACACTTAAATTAAGTTTCTATTTTATATACGAATTTAAAATAAAAATGATAAAAATAGTTGAAATTTCAACATTTCTGACCACCCCAAAAACACTTTTTTGGAGAAATATTCACAAAACTGTGGTTCAATTTGTAGAACATAGCAAAATACATATCCGGTAACAATTTTATGTAAAAATATTCTATAGTTCATGAGATATCGTGCGCACAATATAAAAAAAACACATTTTGATATACAGCGTTTTAAAGATATGGCCATATTCAGTGTTTACGTTGAAGAGCTGATAACATTTACCTTCATAACTTTCATAGTTATGGGAATTTGTTAACGCGGATTGTTTCAAATTGCTCAGAAAAGACAGGGGAATAATATATATATTTTTTCATAAAATCGAAAATTTTCGAGGTTTAACAGTCGTATGTCCCCTTAAATTGTGACCTCGTCAATCTGCAAATTTATTTAATTGACTGAGCGAAGCGACTCAGAGGTTCAGCATTTTGTCTGTCTGTAAATTTGATTGGGACGCAATCTCGATCAAACACGTTGTTCTATTTTCTTCGAATTCTGCAGGAATGTCCTTTGAAGTAACAAAAAACAATGCTATGTAAATATTTTAATTTTTTTATTTCATTTAAGAGGCTGGCCATTTAAGTAATTTGAACGTTTTGGCAAGTCAATGGCTAGTTTGGATAAATAATTCACATTGTGGAAAAAAAGAGGGAGAGAAAAATAAAATCATTGTTACATGTTGATAGTTGTTTTTTCCTTCCTAGTTCCATATAATCTTGTTTGTCTCTTCCCGTGAAAGGTTTTTCAGCGATTTTAACTAATGGTTCATGCTATAAGAAATTTGAAGATTATCTGTTATTTGTGTAACATTTCTTTTTACGTATTTATCACAATTTTCATATTGTTGTAATAAATAACAATTTCATTATTTTATCAAGATATTGTTTGCATCTTCAAGTGTGTTTGTTACTGGTAAAGATATGATAGTTGACATATCAGAGTGATCTCTGTTTGAATTCGATCTTTCAGAATTTCTTCTGTCAGTAAATTTGTTTGTTACGCAGTCACGACAAAACACATTGTTCGGTTTTCTTCGAATTCGGCATAAACGTTCCTTGAGGTCATAAAAAACTATATATTTTTAAAGATTATTATTTTTGATGTCGTTTCAATATGGTTGCTGTTTTAATTATTTCAATATGCTTTCATGTCAATGGCGAGTTTGGTACTATTAAAACATTTGAATCATTTTGGTACTGCCAACTTATTTAATTGTAATTTTGTTAATACTAATAACAGCAGACGTTTCATTTTAAATTTATTAATACTGATAAAAGCAGATATTTAATTGCAATTTTCTAAATACCGATAAAAGCAGACATATAACTGCAATTTTGTTAATAATGATAAGAGCGAACATTTAATTATAATTTTGTTAATACTGATAAGAACAAAGATCGTGTAAATAATTTGCATCGTAGAAAGAGAGAGAGAGAGAAGATCATAGTTTCATGATGAAAATTGCTTTTTCCTGTTTAGTTTCCTCTAATCGTGTATTTCTCTTTTTTTTAATTTTTTAAATTTTTCTACGATTCTAGCCAATCAGATTATGTGATAAAAATTTGATGAGTACCTCCACCTTCGAGATTAAAAGTTTCTACATATTTGTTCCCGTACATTTTTTTTCTATAAGTTTATTGAATTAATGCACATATTTTGTAAATACAGGAAGTAAAATATGTGCATAATATAAGTGTCCTATATTGTACATTAATTGATTTAAAGTTGGAAATATAACTTTGTAAGATAGTGTGTTCTTGGGGTCACCGAAGGTACCTCCGTGAGAGACAAAATATGATATCTAGTGCTCTAGAAATCAATGTCGTCTCAAAAATGCCTGACAGTATTGGATAACACTCTGAATCCTAAGGCGGCCGTAATCGGCCATGCGACTTCTACACTAGTGGGGCGTATTTCGTCCGGTTGCTGTTCGGAAAGGGGGGAAGGCAGTTGATCGAGTGGTCATTAAAGGAACCCTTAGGGGAGAGATAAGAGATGAAAGGCCTTCCATTCATATCTCCCGTAGTGAGGAGAAAGGGGGAAACGGGGCTGACGAATCCATTCCTCAGATCAATTAGTAAGCAAACCTCCGTATACAACTTTATTCATATTTTGAGAACTCTTAGTAGTCAGAGGGTTAGAAGACTACGATGAAAATCAGATCTTAGATTTTTTGGGGGGAGGGGCGTGGTCTACTGATCGCAGAACTACTATCCCTTATTCATTATATATTCAATCCACTCAAAATTTGAGTAAATAAAGGTAATCGCGTTAGATGGGATGTTTTGATATTGAATAATATGGCCAGACGGAAAAGCACCTATTTCGAAATCCAAATCGGATCGCTACGCAAAATTTGCCATTTGATTTCAGTGGTTCTCTGAATTTTATTTAGATTTGTTTTCCGATTTGGTCACAGTTTTGAGGCGCCTCAAGAAGCTTGCAAGGTTGACTCCTAAAGGGTCGTCAAAGAGAAATACACGAAATAAAGACATCTAATAAACATAAATCGCATGAAATATATTATGAATATGTTAAAAGGGAGAGTTTCGAGACTTTTTGTTGCTAGTAAGTGATTTAGGCCCCATCGGTAATAATGGTGGGTAGCAGCCATTGCATGCAATGTCTAGCGTCTTGGGCGACTCTTTGGAATAGCTAAAATAGCTTATACGGACCTCCAAACTCTGACTAATATAACCCAGAACAAACAAAAAAATCTGACTGCAGCACCCATTTTTCTTCTGAAGCTTGCTTCACACTCTTTGGGTAAACAGGGTCGGCGTGGGCAATAAAAAAAACACCCATGAAAACTGCAAGATACAATTATTGAACATGAGAATATAATTTCTGAATACAGTTTCTTAAAATATGATTGAATCAGATTCGAATGAAATGTGTGCTGCAATATTTTAAAGAATGGAAGAAAGTTAAATACGAGTATGTAAGAATGTTTACAATATTATGTGTTACATCTATTGATTAAAAAAAACTATTAAAATAATGGCAAATTGCATATATAAATACATAACCTGAATGAGAGAAATTTTAAAAATCAAAAATTGCTTTTTGCTCCGACTTAATAGCCCCCAAGTGAAGAACTTGAAGCATGCTCATAAATGCTTCATTGGGAATTAGAGAAAATTAAATTTCTAAGAATTAATAAAAGGCAAACAAGAGAGGAACGAGAAATGGTTTTAAATGCGTGGATTCAGAAGATAAAAAAAGTGAAAGACATTTATTTGCATTGCCACTTGTCACACATAAAGCTGTTAACAAGACAATGTCTCCAAGTGACATTTCATTCTCCCTTCCGTGCTTTCTAATGTAGTCCGCAGAAAAAAATCTTTTAAAGATAATCTAGCACCGGAGTTTCTTTTCTTCTTCATCTCCCCCCCCCCCCTTTCAATAAGAACTAATTTTTTTTTCGCACAGATAATATATTTTTTTTCATCAAATATTCATTGCTTTATTCTACTTCTTTGTAGATTTCTTTCGTTTCTGCGTAGGGTACAAAGACGTAGTTTTGTTTTTAAATTATAGCACATGGTCCATGTTAGAATCCGCAAAAACGTTTAGTTTTCTACAAGCCTTCACTCTATAGTTCAATTCCAATTCTGCAGAATTATCGTTATTTTGTTGAATAGGGATTTCCTTTTAATGACCATTTTCTTTCAGCTCCGCTTAGTAAAATATTTCTTTCTTTACATCAGATTAAAGCATTTTTGTTAGGAAAATTTTTTAAGTCTTTAAATTTTAGGTTCGAAGATTGTGGCCCATCGCGACCACGCTCTTCGATCAAAATCCATCATCACTGACTGACTGATTGAACGGGTTTCATCATAAGATGTATTCATCCTTCAAAGGAGCCATAGCCAATTCTAGAAATGTCTTGTACATAAAGATAGATTTTTGTTATTATGACATGCAAATTCAACTTCTTAATGGTAGTTACTAAAATAATTCAACATACTTAAACAAGAACTTCCTAGTATTTTGTATAAGATTTGATTAAGAAGATAAAAAATGTTTCATAGAATTATGGTTAATCCTGTAATTAAACAGGCGGCAATTTTACATGTTTTCAAGGTAGGTGAAGGGAAAGGAAATGTTTGCATTTGATTTCCTCATACATTTACGTTTCTACCACCGAAGAACACATAACTCTTTGCACTCATTATTTGCAGTTTTGACCAACAAATATCCATATATTTCTTTCAAAATACGAAATGTCATTTATCAATATTACATCTCTTTTGAATATTAATATCCTCATTGAAATGAAAGTAAATGAATCCATTATTGATCAAGTGGAGCTAGGTCTCCGTTTTAACTCGATCTTTCGGCTTTTCGTCTGTAAATTTGTTCGTTACGCAGTCACAGCCAAAACCGTTGTTCGATTTTCGTACCTTGAAACCATAGAAGGCGTATGTAAGAACGTGTATGTAAGAATTTTTTATTTTTTATTTTTCCATTCCGTTACAAGATGGGGTCTATTGTAATATTTCAATGTGTTGACGAGCCAATGGATAATTTGGTACCATTAAAATATTTGAATAATTTTCCTAATGACGAGCCATTTAATTGTAGTTTTGTTAGTACTGATGTAGGCAAATATCTATGTAAAAAAATATGCAATGAAAAAAAGGAGTTATAAGATCATAGTTCCATGTCTAGAATGGCTTTTTCCTGCTTAGTTTAATCTAATCTTGTTTTTCTCTTTTCTTGAAAGCGTGTTTTTTTTCAATGATTTTCGTTAAAGGACTCATGTTATAAAAATGTAGACTACCTCCACTCTCAAGTGTAAAATTTTCTACAACTTTGTTTCAGTACATTTTTGATGGAACTTTATTAATAATTTAATGTATTGGCTTTGTACATAGAGGAAGTAAAATTTTATGTGTAATATACAATATTGTACATTGATTGGTTTAAGACTGTAAGTATAGCTTTGTAAATAAGTGTAGGGGAACAGCGGGAATTATGGCCCACTTAAGGAAAATTTAATATACTACAGTTTATATTTATAGTTGGAATGAGCTATAACTGTTCAAAACCCTTTCATTGAACACTTTTCTTCATGTTGATTATACTAAATAAATTTATCTAAACTACCAAATTCCATATGACAACTAATTTTTAAGTCGATAATTTACAAAAATTTAAATATGTAGGGTAGAATGGGCCATACAGAAAAACACAAAGTTTAAAATCAAAACGAATAACTTTTTTTGCCTACAAATGGATATATTTTGATTTTTTTTTTGATTCTGTAGCCAAATTACAATAATAGAAAAAAAAATTTCATACATTTCCATCTTTATATTATTAGTTATTTAATTAATTTTTTATGCAGTGTACTTCTAAGCACATCGTAATAGTCGGATGCAGGCCGTTCCGACAATTTATTTTCCAAAACATTTGCAATTGAAATTAGTTTAGTTATGCTAACATCCCATTTTAAAGTAACACGATTTGTTATATTGGGACGCATTTTGTAATTGTGAACGACGCCTGGGCTGGCGACCACTCTCCTAACTTTCACGCTGCGCCTTCGGGTGGGAGTTTGATCGCTGCGTATGATTTAGGGTGCAGCTGGCCCCATACACGGCGGAGTTTCGGTGGAATCGGGTTTCGAGCCTGGAGCCCTCCTACCCCAGGGCCGTTACCTTACCACTAGGTCACCACGCCCCACTTGCAATTGCAATTGCAAGTTTCATGGGATCCTCAAATCACTCTCCTCGATCCTTAGGCTTCAGGTTTCTTCTTGAACTTAGGCATTTTTTTCAAAACAGTATGTTTTACTCACATACTACCCAACAGACATTGAAAAGAAAAACATGACGGTTAAAGGCAGCAAGATGATTTTTTCACGCCATAATCTAAATAAAGTAAGCTAAATAATAACGCTAGTTTCATAATTTTATTCTTATACATAAAGTTCGAGGAGTAGTCAAAAATTATACGAAGCAACCACTTATAGGGTCACATACAAAGAAAATTTCCTGAGAAACGAAACAGAGCAGTTATGTCAATCAGTATCTGCACATGGCAGACTGATGTTATGGCTGTATAATAGGCAAAATAATGGGTTGCTATCTACCGGCAGGAGATACCAGGTTGTTATCTCCTAAATTAATGACAACATTGGATAAAGCTTTAAAGACTACGATGAAAAACAGATCTTCGAATTTTGGGTGGGGAACCCGGGGTCTACTATTCACTGATATACTAGTAAATAATATTTTCATAATGCATAATAACAGTAAAAAACCAACTACAGAAAAATAAATTTCTCTCTATTTTTAAATAATAAATGCCTAACTGTATCCAACCTGATTAACCAACTGTCTATGCTTGTTTTATCTGGTATTTATTCTTTTGACTTTTGATTTAACATATCTTCTCCACTCCGTCCTTGAATAAGGTGCGATACGTAGCATTTTATTTTTCCTCGACAAGAGTAATGTCGACATTCGCATGGTTGTACTACGTTGAGATTATATCAAGGATAAGACGAAATCGTTTTATAATCAACAAAGAATTCTAATATATAGCATAAAACCATACTTACCTTGAACAAAGATGCGAACCTATTCGTTTAGCGATTTACAGAACATTATTCTTTATTCGTTGACATTCTTTTTCTGTAAATTCAGAAGTCTATGAATCGATTTAATACACGTTAAAATAAAAACATAAATCGCAATCTCATATAAAGTGATTAACTACATATTCATATTTTAATATTATCAACCGTTTGCATTGTTTCCGTCACGTAGAATCCAGGAATATTTTCGGCATGCAGAAGTATAAAAGTAATTCGTACAGGTATTGTTCAGATGACTATTTTTATAGTATAGGTAGTAAGAAAAATTCTATTCTACTGGCGATAAGTAATGAGCAATAAAGCTAGCGAATTTCGGAAACCAACCGAATAATTTCAAATTCTTTTTCGGAGAAATACTTTTTAAGTTATTAAAGGACGTTTTATGTTTTCTTATCATTTATTTTGAACATGTGTGAAGCCCGAAATTATATTAGGCACGATATCGTACTTTTACTGAAGTTTACTGCTTTCTACTTAAAGATAATTCATGTTTACAAATACAAAAGAAATGCTATCAATGAAAACAGACAAATTTCTAAGCAATACTGTATTATTTTAAATAATTTGTTTTCGAAGGAAACTGAAGAATTCTCAATAAAATAGAAGAATACTCTAAAGAATAATATAGTGAAATATAAACTATAAATATAAGTGCATTTCTATAATAATAATAATAATAATAATAATAATAATAATAATAATAATAATAATAATAATAATAATAATAGACTTTTAGAAGTACTTACATTTATATTCATTCAATTTAGAACAGTTGAAAAAATGAGGAAGCAAATGTTCGAAGGTTTTGGAGTAACGATCGAAACTTTCTCCTGCATAGAAAGTAATTAATATAGATATTAACTTTAATGCAGCCTTTTTTCTGTACTTAGAAATATCTATTAGTATTTTAAAGCTAAAGCAACATACTACTGTTACTTTTGAATAGATATATCTAGAAAATCAGGGTAATGGTATTTGAAAAATACAAATATATTTATTTTTAAATGCGAATTCATTTTTATGTCTTCTGAATTCTAAGATCCTAATTATCTATTTTTCCTAAAAAGATCATTTTAAATCTTATAGCAATATCAAATTGAGATATGTAACTTCTAAAACTTTTTTCGTTTGAAATTTATTCTTAATGCGTTTTGGAAACATAAATTCAGACCTTATTTTTAAATTTTAAGATGAGTGTTTATATTTATATGCTTCTTTCCATACTCCAAATTTGAAAATGTCAGAAAGTAAAAATATTTGACCAAACTTCTCGAGTGCTGCCTATAACAATTTACACTTTGCTTGTAAATTTGCTATTTTACTGAAAAAAGTTTAAAACCCCAAAGAATGATATCGAAATGCGAAACAGCATTTTCGGTTATGTGAAAAACCACCTTCTAACAGAATATGATATATGTTAATGGAAATGGAAATAAAAAATATAAAATAAAAAATTTTGAGCTCCCGACATTAATATCTTGATATTTTAAATAAAAGTAACAGAATAAATTATTTTAAATCTTCATATTTTTATAACCTTAATTCATAGGTTCCTTAAATCTTATCTCTTGCATAAAAAATAATATTTTCTTAAATTTCTGTTCTTTTTTAAATCTTTACGGGGCCATAAATTCCTCTTAATCTAACATTTTAATTTCATCTCTTTTAAACGTTTTTTCTTTCGATTTATCAACCAACCATTTTGTAAAAGAAAATCTATAAAAACAACAATTTCCCATAATAACAAGGAAATGAATAAAGAGTGATGATTATTAAATTTTGTTTTATTTCATATATGATGAGCAAATGACACTCACATAATATAGGTACCCTCGTAAAGCTACAAAAGAAAGAACGAAATGAAGAGATGGTGAAATTACATAAATCACCTCATTTACCGAATAGTTTCAGAATAGTTTAGTTAGTTAGATTAAAGCCCCATTTTAAAGCTTTACCGAGACAATTTTGGGACGCACGTCGGGATTTTGAACCGTGGTCAGATGACGAGTGACACGAACTTTTTCAAAGACCACTCGCCATCGAAGTTCTAATATGGATAAATTTGAAAAAGTTCTCCATTCGAGTTCTCTTCTATTTTAATTGTTTTTTTCTTTTATATTCTAATTGTTTTCTTTTATTTGTTTTAATTATTTTAATTATTAGAGCATATTAGTTTTTTCTTGTTTAATTCCATAGTGAATTGTTGGTTAATTGCAGGATAATATTACTGATGCAATCACTGGATGCTGCTGCGTTGGGCGCCCAAAAAGGGTGTATTGTTATCGCTATTGTTTACTTCATCTGTTTCGGATGAAAATTGAAAATGATCTCCTAGTGTCTATTAAGTTAGCGATCCGTCACAACTCATTTCTAAACAATTTAATGTAGTTCCATAATACAGATTTAAATGATTTTGCTTTATTACGATTTATATTGAATTTTTCTGTTACATTAAATATTAAGGTTCTAAATAAAAAAATTAAACGTTATTTGTAGTACCTGTATGTTTTAATCTGGTTATATGAATGATGTTTTATTTGTGTATGAGCTTGAGTAGCATGAATTGTTATTTACCTTTTAAAATATCGATTATTTCTATTGAATTTTCATGTTAACTTGATATTTATTTTCGACATTTGTAATGTGATATATTTTGCTGAATAATTTTTATTTAGAATTTTATCCAGGTGACAATTTAGTGTTTAATATTTTATTTTTTGTCTTGTTTACCTTTGATTGATTTTGTAGTGGCATATCATCATTCAGAACAGCAAGGACAGAAACTACTCAAATTTATGTCTTAAATTTTAAATTCATTATTATTCTGTTTTCACTTTTTGTTCGTCATTAATGAACGATAACTGCGCATATAAATATGTCTTCTTGTAAATAGTTTACTTTTCTTTATTGCGTTGTAAAAAAAATTAGTATTTTTCTAAATCGCCTCATCATGGCAAACATGTCCAATATATAGCAAACACACAATAAGATTTTCCCCCAAATCTCAAAGTGGTGAGGATGTCGCACGCATCTTTCTTAGTGCACGAACGGTAGATCTTTCTTACCTACCATGAGTAAAACAACTCAACTATGAATTTGTGTTAAGGAAAGATTGATGATGACGAATGAATCGGTATGAGTTATTCTTATGAAATTATTATGAGAAAATGATTATGAAAAACTTTCTGTAAATATTTGTAAATAGGTGTGCTTTAATTGTTTATTTATTTTGTATTGGCTTTGAAATTTAATGAAGCTTTTTAATCCAATGGTCTTTAATGTTGTCAATCGGGCTTCCTAATTCTTTTCAAAAGTATAGAGCACATAAAGTAAAAACTTCGCTATTAGCTATACTGTCATCCTGTTAGCCAAATACTAAACTTTTGATTAAAAATAATAAAACTTGTGGTTTTAATAATTGGGTTTCTAGAAACCGTTATATTCTTTATGACTTCGTGTCCTTTTAATAATAGTTCGTGTACCACAAGATCAGGATCACTAGTTTAAAAAGAATTATAGTACTTACCTGATTTTCTTTGGAAAAAACATATGGATATCGTTATTATCTCAAAAACAAAGGTGTGTCAAAATCGAATTTTTTTCAATGCCGCCTATTTTGCTCTTGGTAATTTTAAGATTTATAAATTTAAATATTTTCTACCAATGAAAAAATTTTGAGAGTAAAAAAATCAATTAAAACATTAATAAGCAAATCCGAAGATATTCGTAATGGGTGTTTAGCTTAAAAATTAAATGATATAGGCACTTCAAAATAAATTATGAAAATTAAATTATAAAGTAAGATAGGATTACGAATAGAAGAATAATTAAATTATCACACAAATACATTTTATTTCAAAAGTTTCAGTTTAATATTAAATTTTAGATGAAACGTTTTCCTTGGTCAATTACTTTTTTGTAATTTGTAATTAATTTTTTCTCTCTTTCTCTCTCAACATAAGTTTTATTTACTTCTTTAAAACAACACAGAATGTTTCTTTCTGCATGCTGTATTTCTTAATCAGACATTTAATTAAAGTATTTGAAGATAATCTTTGCTTCGTTAATTATTTTAGACGTGACGTTTCTAATAAAATATTTCATTTTCAAACTCAATTTTTTTCTTTTCAATTTTCCTCATTTTAGGGGTTTCAGCAAAAATTATCTGAAAAGTATTTGTGACGAGTTAATGAACACACTTTAAATAAATGAGCAATTAAAGGTCGAAAACTGTTTCTTTGATCAGAAAATTAGAAAATACGTTTGCTCTCAATGAAACTTCCATTCAATTTACTGTAGTGAGATATTTAAATGAAATAAATTCTAAAAGAATTAAATGCACATTAATCAGCTTAAAATTCTTTTTAATGAATGGCCTTCGTTTTAAATCGTGACTGAATGCAAATCTATTCATTTCGTTTTGAAATCGAAATTAATAAGAATTGTATTTGAAAAGTTTCCGTTTTACTTAAATGCTTTGGAAATTTTAGTTCGTGCGTGATTAGAGGCAATTTTCAAAAGCTATATTATCATATTTTTTTCTCTGCTTTGTTATTTTTCAACATTTTTTTAAATAGAATGAAAGCACACTATATCAAGTAATATCAGTATGTCACTTTAACTTTTAAAGTCTTCGTCTAAATTTGATTACGGGCCAAAACTGCAAGAAAATAGATTGTTTATTTTTTAAAATATGGAATTTAGTACCACTAATTATTTGCTGCTAAAATAGCCTTTTCATAAATTTTGAAACTTTGCAATACAGGATATCTTAGATATTAAGATAAGTCTCTAAAATATTTCGTTATCATAGAAAAATAAAGTGTGTTATACATATGTGTATAAATCATTCTGTTGATTTTCGTGTACATGTAATTGCGAAAAGTCTTCAATTTCAGATCCACATCATTGTCCCAACAATGGGCAATAATGACATCCGCGAATCTATCAGATAAGGTGTACAGTTATATCTCCTAATGAAAAAAATTGCTTATCGTACAGAAGAATTAACGAGAACTATATAAATTTGCACAGTGTAACCATTATCTATAGTGCATCTTGTAGGAGCAAATGAACACGAATAATAGTAAGTATTGCAATAAAGAATCTCATGTGTTCGTTTTGACAGAATGTTCAATATCTTGACTATCATACTTTATAAATTTTCTCACTAGGACAAAATGTTTTGAACACTAGGCATGTTGATGTGAGAATCTCATGTTAAATAACAATCCGTTTTGTAGAGGTCTGGAGCATCCTCATCACAGCTGATACAGCGATCTTGGGAACATATGCCAACTTGTAGTGATAGATCACAGAAATCCATATCCTGTGATGTCCTGACCAATTCTTGCGCTAAATGTTGCCAGGTGAGTTCTGATTTCAGGAACAGATCAGAATGATCGACGGCTCGCTTTTGATAAGTTCGATCTATTTTGCCAAATGACACAAAATGACTTGATCACATTTTCAGAGCTTTCTTAGGACATGATTTAGGCAGGCGGTTCTGGAAGTCTATAGTAGTAATTAAAATAGCTTGTCTGATCAGAAGCCTAGTTTCTCAAAAGATGGGAGTATAAAAATCAATCTATGAAAGGAATTAAATCTAATAGAGAAAGTCTTACATAAATTTTTAAAAAATTTAAAAGATCCAGAACAGTTCTTGACAACGGCAAAAATGGAATTGCACAAAGTAGTCCGATTATTTCAATTAGATCCTTCGTCATTGATAATTCAGTCATCAATTACTACCACATCATTGCGCCACTATATCTATCATGAGCTGATACACAATGAATACCAATACCACCAATATCTATTATCTATCCTAACACATTCAAGTGTTCCAAAATTACTCAAACTAAATTTCTAAGCAGAGTAAAAATGTTCACCATGTAGATTCGTCACAATGAGGAAACTGCTTTTATGAATGTCAGAGACGAAGTAACTTTCAACAAATGCGATGTGGTTTATAGATGTTACTGTGAAAGACCGAAACTGGAGAATGTCGACTTTCACCGGTGAAAGTCGACATTCTCCAAATGTGAATGTTGACATTCACCGGTGACATTACTATGTGAATGTTGACATTCACCGGTGAAAGTCGACATTCTACAGATTTCGGTCTTT
Organism: Araneus ventricosus; assembly: GCA_013235015.1. Lineage (NCBI taxonomy): Eukaryota > Metazoa > Arthropoda > Arachnida > Araneae > Araneidae > Araneus > Araneus ventricosus. The sequence continues at coordinate 107,938 of BGPR01000945.1, forward strand.
CACGGTAACATAGACATAACTATCGGATTTGGAGGGAAAATCATTGTATTTTCCTTAAAATATGGACTAAGCAGAAATAGAGGAGTAGATTGGGGAGGCTCATTCAAAAATGCATGGTGTTGTAAACAATTTAACGCTATTTATAACTTTCAGGTTGGCAACATCTTTATCTGCGCGCGATTGTTTTGTTAAAAATTCAAATGTTTAAAAAAGTTAGTTGGTTCTTCAGTTTGTTGTTTGTTTTCGTTTAGGTTATGCTAAGCATATTTACTTTGTAAAAATAAAAATTACTTGGAGTGTCAGGGGCTCAGGTAAAGTTTTTCATACTACAGTGAAATAAATATATTGTGTTTTATTGAAATACGAGTAGTTTCTGTGAATTCTACATATGGCTTTTTTTTTCTTGCTTCTACTGTCTTCGCCATAGAGTTTGGGGAAAACTCGGGCGCTTTCCTGACGGTAAGGCAAAATTCTTTAGGCATTCCAGCAAGATGTTCTACCTCATTTTTAAACCGGAAAATTGCACGCTTAGTTGCACAGATGTTTTCTTGTAAACAAAATCAATCACGATGAGCCCGTCTATTGACAGCAAGCTCACACGATTTAACAGTGTTTGATTTTTGGATGAATGTTTAGAAGTTATAGGTGAAATAAACTTTTGAAAATTAAATGCTGTTTAACAACGTAATTGCATTTTTTAAATAAAAATCTCAAATCAATTTGTATAATATTATTCAATAACTTATAATGCTTTCATAGCATATTGCTTTCCCACCACTGGCGATAAAATTAATCATTATTCATCATCCAGAAACAATTTAAAGCATTGTATTTTGCACTAGTTGTTTATTGCACCAGTTTTTAAACAGTGTTATTTAAATACAAAAACCGAATTCTTGCCTGATAACAGACAATATTTCCAATGTATTAAAATATTTAAATATAATAATTACAGTTTAAAGCATATGAAATACAACTTAAAATACTTGCAAAAATATTTTTTGAATAAAATTATGAAATATTGCAATGGAAGTAGAAGTCTTGCAGAAAAAGTAAATTTTTTCAATATCTTGAATAATCCTACCTGATTCTCGATATTTTTTACAACCTTACATAGCTGCTTTGCATAATATTTTTTAGCAAAGAAAGCCTCCTTTTTCATCTTAGAATCACAAAACCGAATTTTATTAACAATATATAAATAAATAATCACTTCTTTTTCCCCAAACATTGCACAAAGGATTTACGGAAAATTGGATTTCCTTCTTGTAACTCGCATCATCAGAATTTTTTCAGCTTAAGATGAATCACAATTTTTTTTCATCGGTTAGTTCACAAGAGAAAAGGCTAGGATTTTCTCCTGGAAACAATGACAGTTGCTTATACTGTAGAAGAGTTTAATTGCTATATTAAACTATCATGGATGTTTGTCAAAAAATACATATCATTTTATCATGTAAAATTCTTTTCAAAATTGTAATAATTTTCCTCACTGATGTTTTGAACTAAAGCTATTAGATATAAAGCGTCATTCATCATAATAGAGGCCAAATGATTCTGTTCTGCCAAAATAGGACAAACATTAGAAAACTAAAAACATTTAACAAAGAAAAATTTAAGAAAACTTGATGAACAAACATAAGAAATGCCGAGGGCATAATCCTATAAATATTTACAGATTCTTCTAATGAAAAACATTTTAAATTTTAGTATTTAATCACGGTTAAAATATATAAAATTTTATAAGGCTAAAACCTTCAATAAATAAGAATAATTTTTCTAGTTAATGTTGCGAAATAAGGTAAGTAGATTTAAAGTCTCTCCCTCCCAAGTCCTATTATGCTGCCTCATCGTGGCGGGGGTGGTGGTCTTGGGTGGAATGGACTATTTACGTCTGGAGTTCTTTCTCCTGGCAGGGTCACCCAAGGCATGAAGGCCATTCCATTATACCCAGCTAAAGCTTAAAGGTAATGAACAAAGTCAGACTTCTTCCCTCGGGCGTCCAAGGTCTAGTGCCAACAGAAGCGTCACTTCTCCTCCTTTACCATGTATCGCTTGCGAACTCTTGGACTTGGTCTAGCTGAGGACTAGAACAAGTGGAATAAGAAACAACAACAACAGATTTAAAGTATCATTGTACAAAATAGATTCCAAAGGATACTGAATTGCCAAACTAAAAGAAAATGCTATCGACTTTAGCTGTCATAACCCATCCAAAAGGAATTTTTAAATAAAACTTACGCCAATATTATAATAAGCACTTGTATGAAATAATAGTTTGAATATTAAAAAATAAGAAAGCTCACGATTTATTCATTTTAGCCATTTCCAGCGGCGATACAAAAGCTGTAACATCCGAAATATTTCATTTGAGTGTGGACTTGATCATATGCTGTACTACGACTAGAAAATCTCTACTACACCTCAAGATTTAATACGTCTGCTTTCAAATCAACCTTTAGATAGTTGTGGTCCTCCCTCTCGTATTCTTCTTATCCATATGTATCGGCTAAAATTTCTGCTGTTTGTGGAAGATAAGAATGAGTAACTTACAGGCGGTTTAAAGGAACCACAGATGTTGTTTTAAATGGCATGAAAGGAGGGAAAAGGAATTTGTTACTTCTTCGCTAATATTCCCATATTAAAATCGTGTGTTTAGATTTCACTCATCCTTTCTAAAGAGGCCACGGTTGCCTGATGGTATGGTCTCGGTTTTGGGACCAAGGGGTGAGAGAGTAGAAGTTCGATTCCTCTAAACATCCGCTGTGTATGTGGTCGTAATGCACACTTGATCTTATGTCTAAGATCAAGAATCGTATGGCTCTTGCGGCATGGAAGTTTGGAGAGTGGGTCCTGACACAAATGTCGGGCTCATCATTTGGACCTTGTTCACAATTTCGAGATACGGCCATTTTGTTTTTTTAAGAAATGGGACAGTAATAAAACCATACTAAACTTACCTTTTCTGAAGGTAAAATGTTGTCAAATTTTTCAAGAACCATCTTTTGAAAATTAGGCAGTTATGGAATGATTAAATTTCTGTCATATATGTATTCGAAGAACCACATCATTTCAACCTTTTTCCATTGAACGACATATTAAGGTTTTTTTCACATAATATATAATTTCTTTATCTTTTATAAGGCTTAATGGTTCCAAATATATCATAGAAATACTTTTTGGATCTCTAAAAAACATGAACTTTAACGACCGTGTGTCACAGCTTGGTCGGATGTGAATATTGTGCCATTAAAAATCAATCAATCAAAATATGTTGATATTCAGCATCACTTCTAAAAAATATGAGAGTTAAATGTTCTATAACCTCTAATTTGTTATTAGGTATAGAGAATTTCAGTCCAAATTCCATTTAAGAAAACATTTTGGACCATTAAGAAGTTTTAATATATTTAAAAAATCATGCTATTTTTCTTTTACTATTATTGTTACTGCTTATTTATTTTGAAATTGTTTTTATAAGCTTCCTTCATGGCATTCATCTTCATGATAGCTTTTCAATATCGTATACGACTGTATAATGAAAAAAGTATTCTAAAGTTCAAGCATTGTTCTTCATAAATTAAAACACGCAATTTTCTCAAAAAAGTTAGTGACACAATTATGTTCCCGCCTAGTGTTTGAAAACTTTTGATTACACACCTATAAAAAGAAATTGTAAAGCATCATATTTCACATTTGGTTTTGCCTTCTGCGACTTTCATTTTATATTTTATTGCAAATCAAAGTACAGTGATATCTCAATTCACATAATTTCATAATAATATGGCAATTTTCACAGCACTTTTCATCTAAAATCTAACTCTACGGTAACTTATGCTGTGCTTCGATCCTCTCATTGACTTGGCGTCAAAGTATGGGCAGTGGGTGTTAGATCAAGAATGCTCTCGTTATTCGACTATTATTCCAAAATAGCCCTCCTGCAGATTCAAAATAGAAGAATAATCTATACAATTTTGTGGCGGGACGTCATTTTTTTTTTCTTCCGACAGATTGAAAATGGATACCAAAATGAAACAATCACGACGCATTTAGCGTGTGTGTGTGAGAAAGAGTTTCTTTATTAAAAGAAAAGTGAAAATTCCTGATGCACTTTTTAATAAATAAAGAATTTGTTTCATATTGGTTTTAAATTTTAGAATGATTTTGGTCCTAATTTCAGAATTAAAATTCTTTGATTTATTCAGCATGATATTTAAGAAAGGACGTGCGAAAAATTAAAAAAATTCTTTGCAGAAAGATTCAAGTTCAATCAGATTATGGACTTTTTAAGAATTATAAGTCAACTGAAAGAAATTATTGAAAAATATTCGGCACGAATAAACACGTAGTTTCAATATATTATCTGTTTTCTAATACTCGATCAAATTTCTCAATTCAAACTATTCATGCAAACGAATAATGATTTAATTCCAATTTCAATAAAAATAACTTAGCTTATGACTGTTGTTTTTAACCATGCATCTCTAATCGGCTTATGGGAATTCAGAATAATTCCATTTCAGCCTTTCATTTAACAATTCATTTTCAACCTCTTCAGGGAATTAGAATGCTGGCCATTCAGAAAATTTTCAATTAATAAATGAAGTTTCTTTATAATTATTAAATTAGTTATTCTATTTGAGATTATCAATTGTTAATTGACACAAATTCTGTATAGAAAAAATAAATGAAAGGTTTCTTCTAATTCCTCATCAATGTTACAAGGTAATCAAAGCTGAAAAAATATGAAATAAAATTTAAGTTTTATCGACAAAGAATGAATATTCGTTTGAATAATAAAAAGGTTCAAACAAATTCAACCCTTCGTCATAACGTACAAAAAAATCCAATAGAATTAAGAAAGACAAAAGCTGTATAATTTTAAACAAGCAGTTTCATTTCAAGAATGTTTCATTCATTTATGAAAAAAAATACTCACATGATAAAAAAATTAATTCAATTATCGATTTAATATCATGTTAAGAACGAGACTGTAATAGGTTACAATTGTTATCGTTTGAAGATATTTTTTTTAATGTTGAATTCTTTGTTGTGACTTGTTGAATAAAATAGAAACGGGATGTTTTCAATCCAATGAAGTTATGTTCCAGAAGAATTGTTAAGGCCAAATATTTTTTTCTTGCCATAGAAATCTTTATTGTCAACTTTTATAGTTTATTTTGCTACTGCAACAGCGTTGTCTGATGTATTTGAACTTCTCCTTTCCTACACTGTACAAAATAAGTAAAACTTTCAATGCTAACGAAACATCTGCAGAATTAGCACCAGACGAAATTTGGGCCAATGCTTAGTAACTGAACCGCTTAATACTGAATACCGACTATAAATCTTTCTAATGGAAGACAGTTCCTTTCTACTAATCTACTTGATATAAGTTGTTGACAACATAGTGCAGAATCTCGTTCTTCATTTTGGAAGCAACAGAAGCTTGAAACAAGTGTTTATTTTTGGTATGGTCTATCCAGTAAAATAGTCAAGAGTTCCCAAGAGGAAACTTTTCTCTTTTTAAGATGTAAGCCAATTAGCACTTCCAAATTTTCATCTTTAATTACTTGTCAGATAGGGTATGCCAGCAGGAGCACTTTCCATATTTCTTATAAACCATACCGTCTTCCTGAGGTAAATCAATTATTTTTCCCCTTTTGAATGTACTTAATGGTCTTCAGAATTCCTGCTACCAACGTAATCTACAAAGGTCGTTACTTTTACTACAAAGAAGTTTTTATTTCAAAGTTATTTATACCCTTCTGCTTTAAAATTAGTTTCGTTTATTCTGTCAGTTTATATCTTGTTACAGAACAAATTTGGCTAGCATTAAAAGCTTTATGCAAACACTGAAACGTAACAAATTCATCTTGTTTAGAATTAATTATGAAAAATTTTGAATTAATTATAGATTACACTGAGGAACAAAAAAAACTTTTTTTCATTTGCCAGGGAAATTTTAACAGTTTTAGGATATCTTGAGGCTGCTGATTTCGAGACTAATTTTACTTTTTCAGAATTGGTTCTAGTTTTTGAGATAATGCATATTGTCAACATTTGAATCGAGTCTGCAGTAGGGTGGACCGAAACAAAATCAATTTTTTGTGTGTTACTATACAGCGGAAAAATTTGCGAATTGGTGAGAAATAAAACAAGGAAAAGAAATTAATTAAATTGATTGATATCCGCCTTGAATGAGCCTTAAAAATCCTAAAAAGTGGCGAAATTAGGCTATTTTTCATTAATTTTTAAAATTTTAACATTTCTTGTAATCTTTTTATTATATCATTAGCTGTTAAGTGCTCAACTTCTTAAGAGTAATACATTTTATTTTTTTATCAAAATCGGTCTATAACTTGCTGTCACAGATTCCTTTCAAAGTTGACAAATATACGTGAAATTACTTCAATATGCAATTTTTAGTTCCTAATCAACATCATAATCTTCACGCAACATTTTGTCAATTGAATTTAACAGGTCAATGTAAAACATAGAAAAGTCAAATAAAAAAAAGAGAGCTATACAACCTCACCCATAAATTATATTTTAAAGTAACAAATGAAAAATAAATATACATCGAAGGGTGACCCTTGATGAAGTCCCCAGTCCGGATTCAGCTCTTATTTTGCTTCAGTCGTTATTGAAAGCATAAAAATAGGTTATTTAGGTCTAAACAATATCAAACTTATTTATTTTTTTAGGGTAACACTTGCAAAACTAAGCTCCAAAATAACAAAAATTAACGCACCTTTAAGAAAAGACATCGGCTACCAGGATATCAAAGTAATGAAACAAACATATCAAGGGAGGTGGGACACAAATATGGTGGCAGATTGCTGCTAGAGCAAAACTTCTTCTGCACGTAGGAGGAAATCATATAAAAGCTTTTCCATGAAATAACTGAACTAACTCATTTGATATTTATTTTATTGGACATAAATGCAACATCATCACGCATTTTTGCCATACCATTATAATTCAACTATTTATTTGTTGAAATTCGGTTCTTTATTTTATTCATTAATATTGTTTTAATTTTAATCTTTAACCTACATTTGACACAGATTTTATGTGATTTCTGCATCGATTTGTCTTGTGATTTATATATTGACTAACTGTTATTCCCGTCGTTGCTCGGGATTAAAATAGTTTCACGTATTTTAATCCCGAATATGTTAATACCATATAACATTTTTAATGTAAAAACTACATAACGAAACGTTACCTATCTGAAAGAAACATTTTGTCATTTAAAAAAACATTGGGTTATTTAAATAAAGTTGTTACATTACAGGTTTTTTTTATTCATTTTTGAAATGGGTCCAATAATTTATGACCACCCTGTATTTATTTGTTTATATCATTTTTCAATGTCAAACGCGATGATGTGTTGTGAAAATAATTTTTAGATTCAACAGCCATTTATAATCGTTATAACCCAGTGTTTTACTTTAATGTTTAATCATCATCTTATTCCATATTTTAGAAAGAAAAATAGCTTAAAAATAAACTGGTATTATTCTTTTCTATAAGCATATATGTTTTTCATTGAATGTCCTCGAAATATGGCAGGTTACAACTTATTAATTTCTATTGAAAAGTTTGTTGCTTAAAAGCAACTACCCTCCTGTTCAAATTTAGAAAAGGTATTTTGTAGTTTATTTACAATCATGTTTTTATATATAATTATAATACATGTTACAGAACTTATGATATGCTGAAGAAAATTTACTCAAGCGGTCTTAGAGTAATAATACAGAAAATGTAGAAATTATCGTTTATATTATATATCTGTTATATATCTATATTATATATCTGTTAGTAATTTATTTAAAAAGGAAAATAATCGGTACTACAAAATGCGAAATATGCAATTGCAGATAAAACAAACAACCATTATTGGAAATTTTTTTTCTTAAAAATTATTTTTTTCCGTTGATTTAAATAGTGTTTTTTTTTTAAAAAATTAATATTAGGTTTGATGAAGGATGTAAAATGCTTTTGAATTATGAAAGCCTTCATTCCTGGTAGTTTTCTATTGTTATGATACGATTTCAATTTTTGCATGAAATAAAATAATGAATGTATTTATTGTTAAGCGAACACATTGATTGGACAGAATTTAATAACTAATTGTATTACGGTTGTTCTATTTATCTGAAAAAGATATTTAATTTATAGAAAACATGTATTCATTATTTTTAGCTTGAAGTTCCTTATTATTTCTGTCTATTTAAATGTTATGAATTGTTTCAAAGCGATTGAATTAAAATTAAATTTTGTTATTTTGCATAAAATAAAAATGCGCAAAATTAATTGAATGAATAGGAAAAATTTTTGCAAGAATAATAAACAAATTGAATTTCATTCCTTATATTTAAAGCGCAATAATGCTATGGAATCTTTTTAATTCACACTGTATTTGCAAATTTTTTTATTTAAAGCTTGAAGAAAACTAATAATTTTAATTTTGTTTTTCAAAGCAATATGAAAATATTGATAAAAGAATTATTCATGGTTTGAAGTTAATCTAATTAGCAAGAAAAATATATGCGTTCATTGATAATAATTTCTTTCTATAAACTCGTTACAATAGCTAAACATCAAACAACAATTCGTAATTTTTATTTAATTGAGCTGAATAAATTTTTAAACAGGAGTTCAACTACTGTACAGTAAATCCAACTAATTTCATATTGAAATTAAATTATGCCTTTGATCAACATATATAGATAGGATTCCTTGCTACGTTAAATTTTACTTTTTCCACTTTAAATAATTTAATTCGGAGTTCATCACTTAACTTTTATATCAATTAAAAAAACTAGCATTTTTCCTTGCAAACTTCAGAGCTGGATCTAAAGTTAGGCTCATGTGAGAAGCTATTTAGCATCGGTAAGAGGCTGAAACATGCCCTTCCAATTATTCAATAATTTTTTCCGTCAGAATTATAAGTGCGATCGAAATATGAAAAACATTTTTATATATGCGAATAATATCAGTGTTTCATTTAAACACTATGGGATAATAGTCGGAACTGCTTGCAGGATCTTTCCTTAGAATTATTCTAAACCTCTTTGTATCATGTGAGTTTTGTTGAGCACTGTTCTTGGACATAACTTATATATGGCATGAATATTTTTTTATGTAAACTTTTTTATAATGCAGATAGAATATGGGCCAAAACGAATTTTTCTTCATTATTTCTGTTCAGTACGTCAGCAATCCACAAAAACATACTTTAAGTATATACGGATATATTAAAATACGAATTCAACTACATTACACGAAATACAGGTCATTTCCTTTATAGGATGTAACATAGTGAAAAAAATTTGAAAACCCCAAAATTTTAATCTTATGTTAATGGTTGCAAAGCATGCGTAGTCTGTCCAATAAATGCGCGAAATGAGGTCATAAAATTAATTTTGAAACATTTAAGGTATTTAATTCTTTTCAAAATTCTCCTCATTTGAATAATACACTTGTCCAATTCCCGCTTCCACTGTTCAAAATTCCCGTGGATAACTTTTCAAATTTCACGTTTATCATCTCCATATTGTTCTAATACAGTCTACGCGTTACCATTTTACATTTCAGGAAGAAATAAAAATAATAACGGAGGGGTGTCGGACTCTGCTGAGCAGAAAGAGTGACTTGCCAGCAGAATTATGTTGAGAAACTTAGGAATAATCATTGCTCAATATGCAGGAATTTGGGAAGATTTTTGAAACTGATTTTCTCAGCCAAAATGTTTTCTTAGAATCGACAGCAGTGCGGATTTTCTCTAATTCAGTCTTCAGGACAGTGAATTAGCGATAGGCAAATACAACAAACCACACTTGGCTGACAATTCCATCAACATATAAAGGCGGTGGCCTTTCATCTTTAACGGCCCTCATTGAAATGCTGGAAACACTCGAGTAAAGCCTTTTTAACCCTTTGAGAACGGCTTCAAGCTCAATGCTACGAGCAGCTGGGACGCCAGTGTGATAGTCGCCCTGAAAGGTTTAAGCTTGAAATATCCATGAAGTGCCATCAACATTCCGTAAATTTCACGAGGGGTCTTCTCAATTTCGCGGAAAAGTTGATGCTGAGTCTCTGTCCATCAATCTCCATCATTGACAAGGGCAAAAACATGCTACCACAAAAAGATTCCTCTTTCATCTCTGTATTTACCTCGACGTCTGACAATTAATAACACTCTCGAGGTTCCCCCGCCAACAGTTCAGACAGTGCACATGGACAAATATTATCTGGAAGCCACTCACACTTCTGGTATTGGACAAATTATGTATTTTTGTTCATTGGCGTAGTTCCTAAATAAACATCATGCTTATACCAGACTATAATGGTCGTATTTACCAATTAACTTCTAAAGAATGCGATAAAATAAAACTTTCTAGCATAAAGATAACAATTAACAGTTTACTCTCATGAATTGTTTGTTATAATGATATTTCTGCAGTTAAAAATATTCAAAAAAATGATCAGTCCGTTTCTGTCGCAGAAAGTCATTCTAAAGAATACCAACCGCATTTTAAAGTATTCTTGGTATCTTCTTGTAAAAAAGTTAGTCAAACATTTTATAATTTTTTGATATAATAAAAATTGTAACTATCTTGTCCCTCATTAGCAGTTATTTTCCGTTTTTGTTTCAGTTTCGAATACATAATGAGGCGTATATACTTAAAACAACTGAACAAAAAATTACCCTCTAAACCATCATCTTAAATGCAAAAAATAAAGAAGAACAAAATGAAGAAACTCAACGCATCGATGCTGAATAAACTTGAAAAGTTAATTCTTCTGCTAAATATCAAAGATAAAAAAAAACTTCTTTTCAATTTTAGTAATCACCGTATGTCAGAAGAGATAATGAGATCCTTTCACGGTCTTTCCCTAAACAATGATTCTAAAAAGTGATAGAAAACGTGTAAAACTACCGTTAGTTATTTTTAATAACGCTAAAATATTTTTTATACTTTTTACACTTTCCTACAGAAGATCAAAAGAAACAGAGAGTCAAAACCAACCATGAGGAAAAACCTTTCATTCTTAAATAAAGTAATTTGGACTTATTATAAACATTACATTCTTTTTTTAACAAAACGTGGAGATTTCACAGATCTTGTTTTTAAAGCACTCACTAATGTATTTATTATTTTGATTGTTTTCATTTTGAGGTTTTTTTCTGAACACCTTTGTCATTACGTCATTTTAATCGTAACTATAAATCCTTGAATATTTGATATTATGGAAATTTCGAAAGACCTCTGTTCACACCTATTTACTCAGTAAGCAGTCACTATAAATAATACGCTTGATGAAAGACAGTGCAATGTGCCAAGAACATAAACAAATTTTACTGTATTTTACAAGAAATAAAAATTGAAATTCATATCACAAAACTTACATTTATCAATCAATCAAACCCAAAGAAAAGAAATTTGTTCTCGAATTATTAGATAAAAAACTACGTTCTGTAAGAACGATACGAAAATTTCAATTTTCAAAAAAATTTCTCTAGTAAAAAAATGCATATAATATTGAAACGATGATAAGTTATAATTTTTGCAACATTAATTGATAAGAGCTCTAAATATATGTCTCTTTCTAACTTTGGAGCTCTTATCTTTCATGAGCCTTCTGATAAGCGAACGTTTCATGTTCTTTATCTCGTATATAGTGTATGAACTTTTTGTGAATCAATTTTTAAGATACGAATTTAAAATTTTGTCTTTTAGTTCGTTACTGATAGCTTTTATTCAAAATTGAATTTTAATATGCAGTTTTAATATGATCTTAAATTTTTCAGCCAGATTTTCCGGGAGAGAAAATTAGATTTTACCAATCAGAAGAAAAAAAGAAAGTTAATTTTTTCTTTAACCTCTTACTTAATTGTGTTGTTTTCTCTACTATCTAATTACATGAGACCTTTTGTTTTGGGACGTTCTTGTCTTATTGATTCAACGAAATGTTCATTGGACACGTGACCTGATTGTGGATTCCATATCATTTTTGTATCGAATCATAACTTCGGTGAATGACTTAATTATTTGGAAAATATGATTATTCGAGAAACGAATGCCATTCGGTCTCTACAGAAAAGGGATTAATAGAAGACAAAGAGGTAAATTTGTTCTCCGAAAAGTGTATTTTAATATGAAATATTTACTGATAAATAAAAAATAAGACAAGAAAAAATATTAATTAAAATTCAGGACAACTGCGGGACAAAACAGGAAAAGCCTATTTTTTCTCGAATAAGCTAGTCACTTCAGTGATATCATAAAAGACAGGTAATAAGGGTGTTTAGCAACAGGAACAACCAATTTCCAATAATATATGTGGGGATTAAATTGAAAAAATCACCTGCATGCGTTTGTTTAAAAATGCAGTTTTGAAGGTTTAGATTCTATTAGATGACAATTCAAAAATGTTCTGGAAACTAAAGAAATTTTGCAAGCAAATTATTTACAATAAGTAAAAATGTTAATTAATTTTTGATGATATATGTTGAGATAAAACCCTGCAATGAGACGTAAAAATAATAGAAAATCAGAGTTGTGTTTGATATGAATAAATAATCTGAAAATTGATTGAAAAATTGTGATTTTTTTAAATTTTGATTTATTTTGTTATGAACGCATTTATTTGCATAGTGGAATTTTCATTTAAACAGATTTATCGCATAAAAACAGGACTCCTTCATTTTCAAAAGAAAATATTATAATTCGTACATATTCTTTATTTCGTTGTTAAGAATTTTAAGATACTCGTTTTATGTAAGATAATATATAACAGTGATTTCCTACACTTATAACTTTTAATAAGACATCATTTTGTAATTTCACTCAAAACAGAATAATTTGAAACCTCAGCGTCTTTTCACAGAATGTACTTTAGACTTTCATTCGACTATAAAAGTGTGAGAAGTTGATGCATGTATAGAAGAAACTTTAAACAATAGGATTTTTAAACTTTAAACTCTCATCTTCTGGACATTGTTTCAAATTCAATAATTAAGCTTATAAAAGATAATGACTTCAACTTAAACAACTTTTAATTCTCTGAAAACTAAGCAAACAGTTAAATCTGCAAAGACTTTTAAAGTGCAAATTTTCCTTGAAATTTCCCAATTTTCAATTTCAATAAATTCAGCAATAACCAGCATTTTCTGTGGGTGTAAATCGCCATTAAATTTCAGAGTTTATTTTCCACTAATTTCAATCTCTACATTCAAACTTTCTTTAATTATTTTTAGTCTTTAAGCTCTCCAAGTGATAGATATATTTTATAATCTGAACACAAAATTATTGAAAAGATTATTTTTAATTTGTGTTAAAATATATCATAAAAATCTTAAGTAATATATCATAAAAATCTGGAAAAAATTCTTAACTGTTATTAAATGTATTAATGGAAAATAATCAATAGCATTCATCTCTCCAGATTAAAATTATTAACTATTTGTAATCTAAGAAAATGGATAATAATTATCAAATAAATACTTTGAAGTGAAATCAGATTATAAATATGAAAATGCTTGTACCGAACGTTAAGAAGACAGTTGTCAGTACTGTATTTACTATTTTTTAAATATGATCATACCCTTAATTTTGAATAGGTGCTCATTAACTAGAATGGGAAAGATCCTTTAGCGGTGAATATCAGTTAAAAAGTAGGTTAACATTAGGAAGAGTAGTTTTGCATCATAATTGTTAAAACGAAAGCTAATATTTAAAGATATTAATTGGAGGGAGAAGAAATATTTTTTTGCTTCTCATAAAATATTTTCATTCATTGTCAATAAAAATAAAAGTGGAATTGGAAATGCATCGCAAAAACTGTTTTTCTGTAGTAAAGACATTCTTTTGCAAAAAGTATGAGTTATTTGTCTAACTCAAAGAACAAATAACCTAGTACTCTGAACTATCGCCGCATTTGATTCTAGCGAGTGAACTCTCAAACCCTCAAAAAAGATTGCGGACTGCAGGAAAGAAATTACCAAAATATCTATAATGACATGTATTTACCTTCCGTAGAGTATTTTGGAAAACGGATTTAAACAAAACTCGTGGAAAGATGTTCTGATGATAGTAAATGCACAGTAATGACATGCATATCATTCAATGCCTTTGCTGTTTTATTTCCTGAAAAATAAATTTCCTCAATCAGAATATCATCATATTTAACTCATGGTATATATTTCTTTCGCAATAAGTAAATTTTTTTTAAAAATATTTTTAATCTCAGAGGAAATTTAGGACCAGTTCAATATATGTTTATATCTTCACTAAAACTGATTTCTGAAAATTTATTTTTTCTTTTGAAGTACAACAGTTAATACGTAATAATACTTAAAAATAGTATAGACTATATAGTGTGCAAAATGCTTTACTTTCATTTTAAATTATGCTAATACCGTAATTAACATATCGTATTACGATTATCATAATTTTCAGATTTATATATATTTACTATAATGTGGAAACCTATCCTGGAGTTAAATGCTAGGAAATTATTTCGTATATTAGTAAAAAAAATGCAATTACAAGTATCTCTATGGAGTCAAAAGAAAACAAAGAGACAACAACACAATTTATAAAAGTACTTATGTAAAAACAAACTGGTAGATTTATTGATTTTCGAATTGAGAAAAGACATTTGTAGGATTTACAACTCAATTCCAGAGTGTCAGTCGTTAAATTTAGTAGACGAAAGTGGGATAAAACTAGGTAGTTGAGGCTCAAAGGTCGGTTGGAGCAAAAATATTCGACATAGAGCTTGACAAATTTTATTTAAATATTCATTGTTTATTGGAGTACAATATATCTTTCCAGAAAAGTCACAAGTTCATTACTTTTTTATCAATGATTTTTTATAGAAAAAGTCAAAGTACCCGGCTTTACCCCACTTGTGGGGTAAAACCCTCTAACAGTGATAGTACGTACCTACTTCGGGAGGGGTCAGCGGTAGCCTGATGATAGGCTATTAGGACTCCGGCCTCGAGATATTTCAGCGGGAGTAGAACCAGTTTTTCTGGTTACCTTGGGCATCAGACCGTGGCCAGTGATGGCTATAGGACTCCGACCTCATTTCTCGAGATATTCCAGCAACTGTAATTCAGATTATCAAGGCCAAGGCAGGACGAAGTGATTCATTTTAATGTCTAGCTCTAGCTTATCTCTCTCGGGAAGCACAACGAGTACGTGGATGAGAAGCGGCAGAATAAGTAAGAGGGCTTTCGTTTCTGCTGGGGGTATAATTATGGTGGGGATTAAGTAGCCCTTCACCAATGACGACACGTACCTCCTTTGAAATGGACCGGGCAGTGGCCGGTGATGGCCGCTAGGAATCCGACCTCAGCATCTGAGCAGTAGCAGCGATCGTTCTTAAATTGACCTTAAGTACCGAGGCAGGATGTGGGTAGGGGGCTCTTTTGAGGTTACCTAACACATTGAAAAAACATTTATTATTATAATTCCAAGATTGAATTTCAAGAGAATGAAAACTTAACAAAACAATGAATGATATTCAAGCACGGAGAAACATTTTATCATAGTTGAAACTCTTATTAATAATGTAATATATTCTTAGAAAGTATTTTGCACATTTATTCTTCTATAATTCTCGAGATACTTTAATGTCTTTCATAATATATTTGATTTTTAACGCACAATAAATCATGTGCATTTTCTTCATCATTTAAAGAAAATTCAAAAGCAGGTTGAAATTTTCATTCCATTATTTTTGTTTTCAAGAATACCACAAGCAAGAATTTTGAAATAATTTATTTTTCTCCCTATGGGAATCATTTTGATAAATGATAAACTTCTGTTTATCACACTTATGTTTAGACAAGGCGTTATATATGAGCAAACAAAAACAAAAGTTAATGATATCTATTGAAGAAATACCATTTATATTTAGGCAGCAGACATATTTCATTTATACCCATTTCATAGTCATAAAAATGTGAACTTGAATGTTTGCTATTTTAAAAACACCCTTTTTCTTCTTTATTTCAAGAAGTAAAACTCGAGATTAGGGTATGCTTTCACTTGTTACGAAATTATCTCACATTTTAAAGTTAATACCTCGACATGTGACCATCTGATAAATACGAATATAATTGAAAAACACAAAAATAAAATTCTTAATTTGGCCTCTTGTATTTTTTTCTTCACTTATACTCAAAAATAGAATTCATAATTCTAGAAAAGAAATTAATCAATTCTTTATAAAAAAAATAAAAAATAATGCAGAAAATGCAAGTTTCTTTGAGAAAGCAAATCCCAATACATATCCAAAATTCTTCAAGTTATTTGAATTTTTTTTCAAATTGTAGATTTTTATTTAATCATACTTTCTTCTTCATACACAGAATTATGTATCAGAAATCAAATTTTACAGATCATGGTAAATTCTAAAATTTAAAATAAATAAGAATATTAATTGATTTTAATCAGATCTGCTAAACCCCTAAATTGTTTTGACCGTTCACCGTAGGGGCATGGAATTATCACAATTTTAGATTTACAAACTAAAACAAAGTCATTAACAAATGTCATAATTCGATACAGAAATTACATTAAATCCATAAACATTTTAATTGCCCTTTAGGTTCTTAGATGAATTCAATGACAACGCATTCCCAAAACAAAAGGTGCGATCTAATTACAAAGTTGATGAAACAAAACAGTTACGGAGTTGGATAACACATTTTTGAGCTATACGAGGACTGATTGAATGGACTTCACAGTTCTAAACAGTCGTTATATCACAAGGAAGTTATATTAAAATTTAACAGTCTCTTCACTCTCAGACTTCTACGCCACATCAAAGTAATGACACTAATTTAAGACGAAACATTTAATGTATACTATTTTCGCTTGCTTGAAAGATCTTCCAATTCTGAAGGCGAGATTATTCAACCAAACCACCGCTTCCCTTTAAAATCGATTGTGCTATGTACAGGATGTAAGGTAAATTTCAAAAAGGTGTATGTTTCGGAAAATCTATGTTTCTAGAATAAAGAAACTGAAATGGCCAATATACTTTTAATTCTGATTTCTGTGATAAGATTATTGTAACAATGAATATTAAGTCTATTCTCACTAGGAACAGGTTAGAAGTTAGAGGAAGAATTAAAGGTGGATATAGTATCGAAACTGAGTAAAATTCAGCAATTTCCGCTCTCTATATAACGCATCAGTTTTTGATTTCAGCTTTATTTGTTATACACGATTGCATAATAATAACGATTAAGCGTGTGCGAAATAAAAAATAAATAATACTTGATATTACAAACAATTGTAATGTTTTTTAGTTTTTTATAATAATTTGAACGTACTGAGCTGTAAGGTGATTATTAAAAAATTATGTTAAAATGTTATGCAGTATCTTTGAAATAATAGGAATAATAATTCATTTAATTTAAATGACAATAATCATTATTTTTCAAAATATGATTGCATTTATATGTGCATTCAGATTCTATGTACTTCTGAATGTTGTGTGAGTACAGAGTCTACAAAATGACTCATTCAAAAATCTGTAGGCAACACGCGCCCTGATACATAAGAAACTCTGTAATACACTCTGACTTGAGAATAGAAAAGATAGATGACCGCATCACAAAACTGGCTAGAAATCTTTTCATAAGCATGTTAGATCATCCAAATCCACTCATTCGTTATCAAGTTCTTTTCGCTCACAACAATTCTAATTACAGATTCCACTACAAAGGTACAAAATGGTGACTACTGCTCCAACCCCCGTGATAAATCTGTTTCCCCATGTCATACGGACTCCCTCCTCTGGTTAATAAAATTTGACAAAATCCATGCCACTCACAAAAATTGTATTCTATAAGGTTGTTTCTTTTATTTAATTTTCCCATTTATTTCATATAAAATCTTGGTGTTTCCTATGTGTTTTAATGCATGGTTTAAAAAGCAATTAAGACTGAGCAAAAGTGCCTAACACTGGTACTCATGTACACAAACCAATCTTGATGTTGATGATGTAGACAACAACAGAAGAATCTGAAGCCAACAGCTCTTGTATGTGGCTGCAAAGCGGATG